>OV651816.1:52385847-52775847 GCA_927349885.1 Psylliodes chrysocephalus
TCGATAAATGCGAATTCTTGCGCAAAGAAGTCGAGTTTCTTGGGCATTTAGTAACGCCAGAGGGAATTAAACCTAATATAAAAAAAATCGAAGCAATAAAAAAATTTCCGATTCCAAAGACCCAAAAATAAATTAAATCTTTTCTCGGTCTCCTGGGATACTATAGAAAATTCATAAAGAATTTTGCCAAAATCACAAAACCCTTGACGATCTGTTTAAAAAAAGATCGCAAAGTAGAACATACTAAAGAGTTTGTAGATTGCTTTAATATATGTAAAAACCTATTGATGTCAGAACCTGTATTGGCATACCCTGATTTCAATAAATCATTCGAATTGACAACTGATGCCTCTAACTATGCAGTTGGAGCCATATTGTCGCAAGAAGGTCATCCTATTTCGTACGCATCGCGTACTCTGAATTCTGCGGAGATTAACTATTCAACAATCGAAAAGGAATTGTTAGCGGTTGTATGGGGATGCAAATATTTTAGGCCATATTTATTTGGTCACCAATTCCTCATTCAAACAGATCATAAACCTCTACAATGGCTCTTCTCTTTAAAGGAACCAAATTCACGGTTAGTGAGATGGCGCCTTAAACTGGAAGAGTTCGATTATGAAATAAAATATAAAAAAGGAAAAAATAATCAAGCAGCAGATGCTTTATCGCGAATAAACCCCAAAGTTGATGTGAACGCCTTGGAAACCGATTCCCTATATGTTAATATTGATGACTTAGATGATTTAATTCAAAGAGAAAATATAAATGATTTACCTAATCTTTCCGAACAAGAAATTTCCGATATTCTTGGCGAAAATAAGAAAATTAAAATTTTGTCAGACATTCAAATAAAAGCACCGGATTTAAATCCCCCTCGCGACGACACTGATCTAGAAACAGTGCACACATCCCAAGAAAATCCAATTCTTGGTATTCCGATTACAGATAAAGCATTAAATTTATATAAAAATCAAATTCTGATTACTAGCGGCGAATGTAACGAGATAAAAACTAAAAGAGAAAACATTTTTGAAAACACTAGACTTTTTGTAATTTTACCACAAAGAAACCTTGAACAAAGTATTATACAATTCGTAAAAGAATTCGTCGATCCAAAACGAATTTATGCCCTGTATTTTAGAAACCCATTGGTACCCGAAATATTTGTAGTTACAGTTCAAAATTTCTTTAAAAACTCAGCTTTTAAATTTGTTCAATGTACCAAAATTTTAGAAGACGTTGAAACAAGGGAAGAACAAAAAGCCAAATTAGAATATTACCATATTTACAAAAAAGGTCACCGCGGAATTAATGAAGTCAAAGCCTCATTAAGCTCAAAATATTACTGGCCTAAAATGTCAGATGATATTGAAAAATACATAAACAACTGTGAAGTGTGTCAAAAAAACAAATATGATAGGAACCCACCAGTAATAAAATTCAATTTAACCCCTACCGCCTATAAACCTTTTGATCACATACATGTTGACGTGTTTCGTATATCAAATAGTCCGTATCTCACAATCATCGATTCATTTTCTCGTTATGGACAAGCTTATCCAATTCCAAGTATTAGTGGAATATCGATAGTCGATGGCTTACTAAATTATATAACTCATCATGGCCTTCCTTTCAAAATAACAGCCGACCCCGGCACAGAATTTAAAAATCAAGACTTAGAGGACTTTTGTACACTACATAAAATCGAATTACATTACACTACAGCAAAAAATAGCAATTCTAACTCGCCGGTTGAACGATTTCATTCAACCCTAATCGAACATTTTCGATGTTTACGCGAGACTAACAAAGAACTTTCTTCAGATCAATTAATTAAACATTCAGTTTTAACTTATAATAATTCAATTCACTCTGTAACTAAATACACACCGTTTGAAATTATAAAGGGACATATTAATAATCCTGACCCTTTCGATCTAAATGATCATCTTGTTCTATCTTATTATGTACAAAACCATAAAGAAACTTCTAAAATATTATACGAAAAAATTCGAGAAAGAAACGCCAAAGTTAAGGACAAAATGATAGAAAAAATTAATCAAAATAGGTCGGAACCCCCTGACTACTCCAATCAGGAAACTGTATATATTCAGACGAAACAACGCGATAAAAAATTACCTAAATTTAAGAAAGCCGAAATTATTAAAGAAAAAGGTATCCTCCTGGAAACTGACAAAGGGACATACCATAAAAATATTGCCCGTAGACCAAAAAATAACAAAAACGAACTTTTACAGGCACAACAGGAGTATGAAGCTGTTGACGATCCTGTTATACCTGGCTGTTCGAACGCAGAAGATAGAATGTAATGGTGACGACGTTCTCGCAACACCATTAACAAATCTTCTACTTCCTATACAATTAGGAACTTGTAAATTAATATACACTAAACATACCTTTATTCATTATATAGATTTAAGCGAAGTAGTTAGACAAGTAGAAGTTTTAAAACGTCATTATCTAATAGTAAAAAATAATGTTAGTAAAGTAAATGCTACCAATCCAATTTCATATCACGGATTAGCCGAAAATATGTTGGAAAGAACTGATTTTTTGATTAACTCTCTAGAAAGAAAATTTGAAAGTATTTACCCCCATATTAGAACAAAAAGAGGACTAATTAACGGCTTAGGTAAAGTAAATAAATGGCTTTTTGGCAATCTTGACTCCGATGATGGTAATCGATACGAAAATGCAATTGTAATATTACAACAAAATCAAAAGCAAATCGCACAAGAAACAAATTTACAAATATCATTATATAAAAAACTAATTGACCATTATAATAAATCATTAACTACACTTTGGCAAAACCAAGAAAAACTTCAAAACAATTTAGAAAGATTTCAAGCTACAATGCAAAACGAAATTAATAATTTAGGAAATTATATCACTTTTCAAGGTACCATAAGTCAAATAAATCTAGACTGTCAAAATATGATAGCATTTATCGATAATATTGAAAATGCAATTGTATTCTCAAAATTAAACTCTCTTCATAATTCAATAATCTCAAGTAACGAAATAATAGAAATGATTAATTATCTACACAAAATTTACAATAAACATGAAATTCCAATATTCGATAATATTCTAACATACTATCAATTCTTAGGAACCCAAATATCCATTTCAAATTCAAAATTGATCTTTGCCATACATATACCTATCCTGAAACCGGAACCCCTAGAATTTTATCACGTATATCCAATTATTCAAAATCACAAAATGTTCACGCCCACCTATCCCTACTTGGCACGAACAAAAAGAGAATCGCAGTCGCTAAAAGAAGAATGTCCAGTTTTAGAAAATACATACTTTTGCCAAGAAAATTTTATTCCAAAGGACAACTGTACCCTACACCTGCTCAACGGCCACACACCCGAAAATCCGCAAAATTGTTACATAACCGAAGTCAATATTCAAGAATCTGTCATTCAGCAAATAACCACAAACGAAATAGTTATAATACCCTCTCACTCAGAAAAAATTCTGTCAAAATGTCAAACAGACCAATATTTGGAAATCAAAACTCCCACGCTACTACGAATCCCAGATGGATGCGAAGTCTCAATCAATGAAATTAAATTCACTAATAGTCGACATGTTCAACAAGGAAAACCTTTAATACTTCCAAAATTCACAGGAAAAATTATGGAAATAAGAAATGGCTACCGTGCTACCAATATAACTAAAATTAATTTCGAAGAAATGTACGAAATTAACAAAATTGCCCAGCAGCTGACGCCAATTCAAGAAATAACTAATACTCTATATACCACACCCACATTGGCTACACTTTCGACTATATCAATCGTCTGCATTATCCTAATTATCCTATTTTTTATCAAGAAGAAGAAATGTAGAAAATCAATATCCAAAACCGAAGAAGATACCACAAATTTAAATTCCAAAAATACCTCCGTTATTTTTTCATCCTAAGGACGGAGGAGTTACATGATACAATTCCGAGAATAGTGCCGAGCCAGCTGTTGCTGGATATATAATATAACGCTTAATCAGGACTTTTGTAATTGCTTGTTTTTATTGTTAACAAATGTAAATCACTCTTAATTAAACCTTCATTGTAGTAGCAACTAAAAATATTGTTCTTAATAAAAAAATAAAATAATTTTTTAAAAACGCTTTTTCGAATCCTCAAATCGTTTCTTATATTTCTGTTTTTCAAAAAAACATGATTTATCATTAGAACCACTCGTAATGAGTGTCACAACCTTCAATATTTTTTGTATATTTTTAGTTTCCTTATCTTTGGAGAAAAGATAAAAAAACGTGTTTTTTTGATTCACTTAACCCCGTTTGACGGTACTCACTAACATATTAGATTTATTATATCTTTAGGGTAACTAATACTTGTCCGCTAAGCAATAGGTGAGTCATTATTTCGTGCTGCT
The DNA here is from genome assembly GCA_927349885.1 of Psylliodes chrysocephalus. NCBI lineage: Eukaryota > Metazoa > Arthropoda > Insecta > Coleoptera > Chrysomelidae > Psylliodes > Psylliodes chrysocephalus. The sequence goes on from OV651816.1 coordinate 52,390,287, forward strand.
TGGTATACAAATATGTTGGAAACAACTAGTTCTACTTCTTCATCTAGATGTTCTCTTCTTGGAAAAAAGTTTTTTTTTTTATTTAAATATACAGTCTAAAGTTTGTTTAGATAATGACGTTGCTCGAAGCTTCCATAGGTTTTTTCAATATCTCCTTAGAATGTGATCTACAACAACTATATTATTAAAAACGAAAAGTACTTACAGGACTAAAGTCACCAGTACTGAAAGGAGTGAAGATTCTATTTGCTTAAGAGGCCAAATACTTGGAAGTCATCTTTGACCCCACGTTAACATGTTATCAACACTTGCAAAAAGTCATCCAAAAGAGCACATCCTTTAACTTGTGTCGAAGGATGTGTGGCAAAAATTGGGGACTACAATCGAAAATGTCCCTATGGCTATATACCAGAGTCATAAGGCCGATGATAACCTACGGGTCGGTGGTATGGTGGCCAAAGATTAGACAAACTGAAGCTATTCGACAGTAGCTACAGAAATCATACTAAACACCACTACATACATTTATTCAAGGCCAAGCCAGGTCTGTCACATGCAGACTGCATAAAGGTCCATCACCCATAAGCAGTTTGCATGAACGTGATTACAGCGAGCTATATAAATATTTGGAGAACGACCAAATAAATATGAATACCTTCAGACGAACTGCTCTCAAAGTATAGCTTTCAAAAGCAATATAAAGTATACCAGACAGGGAAGCATGAAAGGGAGGATCTCCTATTCATGCAGAATTCACCTGGTATACAGACGGCTCCAATACCCATAAAGGTTCAGGAGTAGGTATATATAAAACCAAGCCAAAGAAAAGAATCTCAATGAGCTTAGGTAAACATGCGACATTATTCCAGACAGAAATAGCAGCAATTCATCACTGCGCAAAAGAAGTATTAGGACAGAAGGTAAATGGAAAAACCATTGTCATATACGCAGACAGTCAAGCGACGTTAAAAGCACACAGTTATGTGCAGGTATACTTAAAACTTGTGAGGGACCATTTGAAAACCTTAACAGAGCTGGGTTGTCAAAACAGACCAACCTTAGCCTAGATCCAAAGGCTCTTATTGGCCCAGAACCCATCTGTGGTGTCACAGAAACAACTACCAGAACATTTACAGAGCAGTGGATGTTTAAAAAATATCAAGGATGGTGGAAACATTCACCAGGACAGAGACAGGTTAAAGAGTTCTTTAAAGAATCATTGCCTAAACTCACCGAATATCTACTAATCCATAATAGGACAAATAATAGATTACTAGCTCTATTAACAGGACATTGTAGAACCAATAAACGCATGTATAATATCGTTCTGACAGAAAATGTCTTGTGCCGATTCTGTCAGGGAGACGAGGAAACTGCAGAACACGTATTATGCTACTGAGAAGGTCTATCAAGACTGAAATTCCCTACACATGGAGAACAAACAATAAGGGCAACTAGCTACGCCAGAGAACTACTTCCGAGTCTATGGAGTTAACTACAAAAGACCGAATTAGACAAGATACTCTAAACATAGATTAAAGTATGTTGGAAATAACTAGTTCTACTTTTTCATCTAGTAGTTCTTCTGTTCTTGGATAAAAGTTTTTTTTTTATTTAAATGTACAGTCTGAGGTTTGTTTAGCCTGTTCTCCTGCTTGTTAATCTAAAAGCGATTTTCTTTTGGATAATGGCGTCGCTCGAACCTTTTATAGATTTTCTCAATATCTCCTTAGAATGTAGTCTAAAACAACTATATATTATTAAAAATAGGACACATGAAAAACTGCTTAACGCGGTAATACCGTAATCATGAGAACAAACAGAAATCCTCGAAATCGATAACCACACTAATATAATGTTTAGTCTAATACTGACACGCCACCATCGACATGTGTTAGATGATAATTGTCTGTCCAGTGAGACAGATGTTAAAGGGACATTATCGTCGGCCCAGCAGCGTGGTCCACTGTAGTTTACTCTAAATACTTGAATAATGGGACAGAACGTGACACATTCGCGTTAATTTTTCACACGTGCCCTTTGTAGTTTACATAAGTTGGTAAGGCTCGAAATCCCTGATGAGAGTGAGCTGTCAAATTAAAATACACTGATTTTGCCGCAAACGTGGACATCTGGGAAATCGAGATAGTACAAATAATAGTGGGTGACGGCAATTCAAAAAAGTGTGTTGATCCGTTTATCGATATATTAGAAATAGTGTTTGCATGTGTGTTCGGTTCGAGATGGATGTTACAAACGGTAGGATTATTTGATGGGCGGGGGTTGCAAATAGAATTAGTAGGTATAAGATATTTTTTATCAATATTCTATGCACCTTTTTTATATAATATAGTGGTTCCAGTCAATAGGTAGTTGTGGAAGAAACATTTATACAAACAATATATTTATCCTCACCCATATTACGATTATCTCGCCTAGACAGATCCGTATTCAAAAATGTTCATTCAAATTATATTTGTGTTATTTCTTGAATAACACTTATATTTTCTGTTTAAATACAGATTAATTTAAAACGTATGATTATCAAGTGTAGCTATTGTAAGTTGTAAAATTAAAACTCAAATTTGTGTCATCCCTTTTTAAAAGTAAGGTAAATCATGTTAAAAGTGTCAATTGTTAAAAAAAAAACAAGTTTGTGGTAACTACTCACGAGAATATGACATGAACACTTATAATGATAATAAAAAGTTTGTTAACTGTGCTTTTGCAAACCAACAATACTCTACTAGATACGATATAAATCACGCAGCAGCTGATCCCAACTGTTCCTCAATATACCCAGCAAACACACTTGTTACATTTACGTAAATATGATATAAAATTAACGGAACGTGTTTATGTAAAATAGTTATGTAAATACTCCATAACATGTCAAAGATACTTAAACCACATATTTACGTAAAAAGTTTATGTAAATATGACTTAGCTAATACGTTAAAAATATACGTTAACTATATAGTATCTTGTGTTTTACTTAAGGCCCCACACATAAAAAAAAACTAGAAACGTGAAACAAGAAATATGATACATATTTCATAAAATATGCGTTTCAAGTGATTTCATAGAGAAGCAAATCTTCGTTCTATTTTTTATTTCATGTTTCAAGTTATCTCGTGTATTTTATTGTGTTCCATTGATAACATAAAACTGATTTTAATTTTGATTCTTCCGTGCGTACATCGAAGTAGCAGTTTGTTATTTCATATGTATTTAGTATTTCACGTTTCAAGTAGTTTCTTTGATGGCTTCTAAAGTTGTTTCCTCAATATTAGTTTGGCAATACTGCGGAAGGTCCGCTGAGTGTTGTCTCTTGGTAACACGAGACCATCGACAGCGTAGTTCGTATCAATGTTGCCAAATCTTATGCATCTTGCAAACTTTGCACACGCGTAATGTGTTTTATTAAAATATTTTGAACGAAAGAGTGTATCTAAAAAATGTAATAATAATAATAAAAACTTGAAATCATGAACATTTTTGGCATTTATAACTGAATTATAGTTGAAAATTAGCATGTGTCAAACAAATACAAACTGGGTACACTTGGCAACGTGGGTATGGATTCGACGCGGTGCACAAGCATATTTTGGCGGGCGGTGCGTAGCGTATCGTAACATAACCTGTGTTTTTCTGTTCGCCGTTGAGTTTTTGAAAAATAAATTACACAAATGATAAAATAAAATCTTTCTGTGTTGTAGCGAAATAAAAGTGTATCATCACCATCATACTGTAAATACGTAAGTAAACAATTTATTAAGACAAATAAAATGCCACGAGACTTCCCCAACCTTTCTTAGAGACAGCAGAGAAGAATTTTATCTAATAATGAAAGTTTCCCAAATCGCAGCGCTAAAGTACTCAAATTAAATAGTGAATCTGAATTTGAATTAAAGCCCCGTGAATCATTGGAAGGCGAGACACCTCATTTTTGTAGTGAGGCCGATGATGACAATTTTAGTACTGCGGGATGCATTTTCGATGTTTCACGTCCATCATTGTTTTCCGTTCAAAGAGAAAGACCTGAAATACAAAACCCTGAAATACAATACCCCAAAATACAAAGCCCTGAAAAACGAACTTTAACGAACGAAAATGTTTTCATGCACATAATATATCACAAAGCTGTATTAAAGATATGTTAGGGATTTTAAGACGACATGTTGATAACGAATTACCTAAAGATGCGAGAAGCCTTATGAGAACCCCACGGTGCCTTACAAATATAGTTAATATCGGAGGTGGTCAATATATACATTTTGGTTTGGAGGAAGGTATTAAACGTGCAATTGTAAAATATAGTTGTACTAATAGTATAATTTCATTTAACATTAATATAGATGGTTTACCAATTTCTAAATCATCTGGTAGTCAGTTTTGGCCCATTTTAGGTGATATTGTTAAAAGACATACTTATACAGAACCTTTTGTAATAGGTGTTTTCCACGGCTTAAAAAAACCTGAAGATTCAAATGAATTTTTGAAATATTTTGTAGAGGAATATTTGAGTCTAAAAATAACTGGGCTTGTTCTACAAAACGAATCTTACTCTATTCAATTAAATTGTGTTATATGTGATGCTCCAGCAAAAGCATTTATATCAAATACTAAACACCATTCAGGTTATTTCGGATGTTCTAAATGTATTTGCGAAGGTGATTATGTAGAACATCGAGTAGTTTATTTATCCACTACTTCAAGTTTACGAACAAATCAATCTTTTCGAAATAGAACACAGCCTAAATATCATCATGGATCAACAGTTTTGGAATCTTTAGATATTGACATGATTAAACAAATTCCTTTAGATTATATGCATTTGGTGTTACTAGGAGTTTCAAAACGTATTTTAACCTTATGGTTGAAAGGCCCTAAAAATGTTCGTCTATCTAAAACTCAAATTGAACATTTCAACCAGATGTACCTAGAAACAAGCAAATTTAGTGTCAGACTTTTCAAGAAAGCCTAGGAGCATACATGAAGTTGATCGTTGAAAGGCTACAGAATTTAGATTTTTTTGTTATATGCAGGTCCAGTTATTTTACAGAAAATTTTGACGAGTAATATTTACAATCACTTTATGTCTTTAGTTGTAGCAATTCGTTTGTTATGTGAAACAAATCAGAGCAATGAAAATATTGATTATGCTAATGAGCTTTTATTATATTTTGTAAAAAAGTTTGGTGAGGTATTTGGACCCGAATATATGAGCTACAATGTTCATAATTTAATACACTTGGCTGGAGATGTAAAAGCACATAGTGCTTTTTAGATGAATTCAGTGCATTTAAATATGAGAATTTATTGTATAAAATTGAACGTAAACTCAAACATTCCAGCCTCCCACTCCAACAACTCCACAATAGATTAATGGAAGGAACCTCCTTAGAAACAGACCCAATTGAAAGCAAATTTCCTAAAAGTATTAACAAAAAAGGGACAATTTTTTTTTGTGCTATTACAAGAAAATGAAAATTGCTGTTTACTGACTGATGGCAGAATTGTAATCATTAATAATATATTCAAAGTTGATAATATCAGTCAATTATTCCATTGTTTTGCATTCCTTGTAATTCTACACTTCTTAATATTTATAAAGTAGATGACGAAAATATATTGGTATGTAATAAACAGATAAGTGGCACTTTGATTTCAAAAAAAATGTTGAAATTGCCTTTTGGCAATGAATACGTTTTAGTTCCACTACTCCATTAATTGTGGAATTTTTGTCCTATGGTAACACTTTATACAAAGAAGTTTGTAAATATTATTTTCACGTTCCAAATAACAATGAGATTTTCAAAAATCTATAACACAGTAAAGTTCAGCAACAGAACAATTTTCCTTTTTTGTACCAAGCATGCTTAAGATAAAAAAATGTGAGTTCTGTTTTGAAGTAATTGGTACCTAGGTACATTTTTGAAAATCATTATTTGTATTTTATAACTTTTTGGAAATATAAAAAGGTTCGTACTTCATATATTTGCCACCATTTTTATATAAAAGTACCAATAACAATTCATAAGACAAAATAAGGATTTCAGATTAAAAATGAATAAAAAACCATATGCAGTGGTATATTTCCCAACAGAGGATATGTATTCGGAAATACCAACAAGTTGGTTACTAAATGATGAAGCATGCTATTGGCCTAGATCACTCAATGCACATAAATTGATGCAAAAAGGAGTGGAGCCAGATACAAAGACTTGGGAGGTCCATCAATTAAGAATTGAAGATTATAGTGGTGAGTAATTTTTATAGTTTTATATAGCTAAATTAATATCTGTTCAGTTATTACTAAAGAACTCAATTAGAAATTCTAATTTGATTTCATCTTAAATCTTGCTAACAAGTCCCCAAACGAGTTATGTAAATAAAAATCCTCTGCTTGCTTAGTAGTACAAAATTGTTTAATTTTTAGCGACTTTGGATGATGATAGAAAAAAGCAGTGGATTCTGAGTACAGCACTAGTAATGAAGAAAGTCAAAATGCCGGGAGAGGAAGAAGAAGAAAAACTCCAGCTGCTTGGACTCGAGACAATGTTGGTAGTAGCTCTGATGAGGAGATAATAACTCCTCCCCCAACACCAAAATTAAAAACTAACCCACAGAAAAATATTGACCATAATGAAGCCAATTCCATTAATGTTGAGGTTATTGCTGAAGGTAAATTACTAGGTTGATATCTTTGAAATTCTGGCAGTATGTGTTTTTAAAGAACTTATCCTTTATTCTAATCTTTGGTCTGTTCAAACTTCGTGTTCTCAGTATAAGTATTGGTCAGATTTGCAGATTGACTCCTTTTTAAACTTCTGAATTGTGTTTATAAAATTATTTTTTATTTTATTTTGAGTTATAAATTGTTTGGTTAGAGCTGTTAATATTGTAGGTGGTGTTCGAAAAAAAATGTGTGTGGCACTGTTGAAAAACAACGAACTGAGTGGGATAATACGAAAAAAATAGAGGCTTATTCAACTTTCAATACAAGTAGCTCATCTGATGGGAGTGGGACACCAACACCTCTTTCATCCCCAAAACAAACTAGTCAACTAGAGGGACGAATAAATAATTCTGAAGATGTTGCTGCAGGTAAAAACTAAATTCGGATATTTTAGGTTTTATAAAACATATTTTATTCCCATGTGATCTGTAATTTATTTTACCATTTTAAAACTTTATTCCTGTCTTTTCAATAATTTTGTTTTTTTTTTTGCAAACTGTATGAATAAAATTATGCTACTATTAAATATTTTATAGTCCCCCACAGAATCATTTTTTTCCTATTTTGAATTTATTTGTATATCACTTGTTTTAATAATTTATTTATTTATTGTAGGAACAGCCACAACTTTGGAAACATTATATGAGGAAATTGGTAATAATTATTTTTTTCCTAAAAAATTAAACTATTATTTTGCTGTTTTAGTTAAACTACGAACAATTTGCTTATCAAATAAAAAGTTTTTGAATACCATCTATACCAAGGTTAATTTTTTGGAGTTTGGGCATCAGCCAAACAATAACCCTCAGAGTGAATTGAAAAATATTCCAATGAAAACCCTTAAAATAACTTCTAGAAACTTCTATAAAATAATGGTCCTACTATTTCACTATGTATAGTCAAATTACAATATATAGGTAATTTTTTAGGGGAAATCGAAAATGGTCATATTTTGTGAAGGTACTTAAAAATATTGACCTACGATGAAAACTGGATGGATACCATGGTGTCACACATAGTGGTCATCTACATAAGAATGATGTCAATGTTACATAATATCTAGTTTATATTATGTAATATTTATGTCAATTTCTTATATTTGTGACGTAATATTTATTTAACCAAATAATATAAAAAATATATAAAGTAGTTACCTCAATTTTATGTAAAAATCAGGTTGTATTTGTGGCGGACATTTCGCCATAACAGGGATGTAAATTTTACATAACATAGTTACATAACAAGTATTATCAGTTATGTAACATTCATATCGATTTTACATTGAAAATGGAAATTGACGACTTTCTCCATTGGTCGAGACTAAATATATAGGAAAAAATAAAAAAAAAGGGTTTTTTTTTTTGTTAACTTTGAACATTCGTAACTTTTTAACTAAAGAAGTTAGAATAACAATTTCTTTTTTGTTTTATTCCTTATTCAATTTCTTTTCTTTTAATTTATTTGCTTTTATAAAAATTTTGTAAACTATATTAAAAAAAAATCTGATGTGTCCAACACATGACTTTCCTATCTAGTTATTATAGGCTTTTTCGGGTTATTTTGTACAACCTATTGCAGCATCTCTATAAATGTTGAGAGGATAAACTAAATATATACATTTTACACATACATCTACCTCGAAACATATTTCTATAGATATTCATTGAAAACGAAAATACAGAAAAATTTAAATTTAGCACTTTTCCATTACGGTCCATTTTAGAGAAATCATGTATAGACAAAAATTATAGAAATCGATATCGCAAACAACTTTTAGTTCAACAATTTTCATAAAAATCAGAATTTTGCACATTTTGTCAAATTTCTCGAATACGGACCATTTCAGGAAATTTTGACATAAAGCAAAAATTATAGATAATAATATTAGAAGTAACTTTTATTTGAACAATTTTCTTCTCCAAACATAAAAACAGATATATTCCATAAAATATAAAAACGGCCTCCCATAAAGAACCCCCCAGATGTTCCGACTTTGTCCAAAATCTAATCATTTCACGTCATGCCGAAATAAACCTTAAGTTTAAAATTTAATGTTTTTTCCTTTATCCGTTTTTGAGTTTTCTTCAAATTTCAAAATTTACACATTTTCCCAAATATCTCGAATACGGTCCATTTCAGAGAAATTATGTATAAGACAAAAATTATAGAGAATTATATTACAAACAACTTTTATTTAAACAATTTTTATAAAAAATTACGTTTTTTACATTTTGTCAAATTTCTCGAATACGGACCATTTTAGGAAAATTTTGCATAAAACAAAAATTATAGATAATTATATTGGAAGTAACTTTTATTTGAAAAATTTTCTTCTCCAAACGTAAATAACAGATATATTCCATAAAATATAAAAATGACCACCCATAAAGTACCCCCCCAGATGTTCCGACTCTGCCCAAAATCTAATCAGCTCATTGGACGCTGAAACAAAGCTTTAGTTTAAAATTTGGTGTTTTTCTGTGTATCGGTTCATGAGTTATGCGTTATACAGACACCCACACACACACACACACACACACACACACACACACACACACACACACACACACACACACACACACACACATACACGTTTCACCATACATGTGGGCCCATGGGAATAATACCGTACTGTGGGGACATTGAAACTGCGCACATAGCAATATAGATCTCCTCGCGCTGATTCTAACGCTATCTTTAAAATATCTATACACTCCAAATAAACACCTTACACACTATGAAAAAGTTGTGGGGTCAGACCCTACAAGTATTTAGACGTCAAATATGTGTAATGGTGTCCTTTTAATTATTGTAACGTTGGAATGTGGGTATACGTGAACCCACAAGTAATGTAGCTATTGTTTTGTGTATGAGTGTTCCCATAAATATATGAGTCTACTTATGTTTATTTTCCTGTACTCAGAACTTATGCATAATATAAAAAGATACACATGAACTCATAAGAAATGGAAAATCAAATTTTAGTGTAATTTAAACAAGAAGATAATATAAAAAAAAGGATTGGTTAAAGTTATATAGTGGTATGTAATAATTTCTAACAAATCTTTAAACATTTCAATTGAGATGTGTTTAAAAGTTTTGAATTGACACTCGCTCTGGCATAAAAATATGAGTTACATGGTCGCCCTGTGGAGCGGGAGGACAGAATAGCTCTATCCAGACATTCACCTTTGGGGTTGTAAAAGCCCATCAAATGACCACTTTTAGAAAAGGGGCATCTAGTGATGCTGGTGACGTTATTAGCCTGTAGGACTCGGCGATTTGTCAACCAGCAGGCTTTTAACTAGTTGAGAGGCAGGTCCTATTTATCCCGGGAGGATGCATAATGGGTCTACTGAGGCGTAAGTAGCAGTGAAGCAACCCACCCTCCTCATCCTTACAGATACAGACAGATGAGTACAAATTAAAATAAATTATTATAAATTAAAATAAATTAAAATAAAAAAATATTAGACTTAGTAGCTTTGATGACAGTGGCTTTTCTTCACCGAATATTAGAAATCTCATTCCACCCAGGCTTTCACATTGGTACAGGACGTGGAATGATGTTTCCTCTTCTTCTTCTTCACAGAACCTGCACAAAGTTTTTTCTTCTGCTGGATTATTGACACTTATGTGCCTTTTAAGGTGACAGTGTCCGGTAAGAAGACCTACTTTTATCCTAACGATTTGACGCTTTTTATCCAGTAAGTCTTTTGTGAACTTGGCCATTGGTTCCTTGATGAACTGTTTGGCATGTATCAGTCTTGGATAGTTCTTCCACCATTCCTGATACTCTTTTTGCATCCATTGTTTGATGGATGTCTTGCACAAAGCCTTGCAACTACACAGAAGGGTTTGGGGCCTGTCATGGCCTTATATAAGCCTTCTCGGGCTAATTCGTCGGCCTTTTCATTACTCTGATATCCCTTATGGCCTGACATTCAAGCTAGGGTCACCTTGTTTTGGCTACTTAGCTCTGCCAAGTCCTCTAGACAGTCTTTCACCAGTCGTGATTTGATTTCTGGTAAGAGAATTGCCTTTAGAGCTGCTTGGCTATCAGAGTATATGGCAATAGTTTTGCCTGATACTTACTTGTTTAGTATTTCTCTTGCACAATGTTGTATGGCTATTAGTTTAGCCTGGAACACTGTTGCATCGGATACCCTTATTTAAGTCCTTTTTAAGACTCTGATAAGCGCACGGTTGGATAAATTAGGGCGCATTTATTTGTATTATTTTTTTGGTTACTATTTTAAACTTAAATATTTGTAATTTAACTGTCGGGTTGCTTGTTTTAGGCGAGTCCCACATTTTGTAAAATACCTACCTATCTACCTGCCGAAATAATACTCAATAAATACTGTAACGCGATACTTGATATGTTATCTATTTGTTATAATGTGTTTAAGCTCAATTGATTTTGGGCGTGGGTTAGGTTATTAAATAACTCGAATAACTTTGAAAAAGAAGTTGGGCACCACTATATTTAAAACTTACCAAGTATACTTGACTTTAGATTAGTGATAAAAATATAGAAAATCAGTAACCAATAACAAATTATATTTAAACCAACTTTTAGATAAGGTAGTAGCAAATTCTAATTCACATAGTTTTACTAAATTCAAATTCAAGATGATTTATTTAAAAGCACTTATCTGTTCTTAAAACGAAGTAATATAAGGAATGTTTATTTGCAAGGTATTCTTCAGGCAACTTCAAAGGGATTCGGTATCCTTATTCTTAATTCTGGAACTTGAATGATATTGTGAAATTTGATATTCTAACTTAAACTTGAACGTGTAAATCTTCTATAGATGAACCAAACCACGGTCTTCAGATTGTACCAAACTTCTAGGTATAAAAACCATAAAACTTCTTGATAGGAATTCAAAACGTCTAGATATAAATCCACATAAACTGTCTAGATATAAAACGAAATAAACCGTCTAGATAGAGCCATGCTAAAAATAAAGGCGAATGTTATAACAGGAAATAGGAAATTTGAACAGGATTTAGATAAAATACTTTAATTATAAAATGAACAATTTAAAACTATTAAATGAATAATTTCACATAGACTAAAATTAATATGAAAAGGAAAAATATTATTTGATACATTTAAACATAGTAAAGCATAATATCTTATTCCAAAAAAAAATATATATAAATTTATATAAAACGTGTTATCCATTGTTGAGGTTACGTTCAAAATTTGACATTTTATTTGAGAAATTCTTGTACAAAATATATATTTTCAACAATATATCAGTATTAAAACTTACCTTATAAAATCAGACGGAATTTATGATAGATAAAAATTATTTAGTAAATCGGATGACCAAGATATATTAAAAAAATTCAAATCAACTTATTTCGTTGACAAATTCAAATCAAATGAAATACGAAATTTTGACACAAGGCATAAATGACATTTGAGTAGAGGTGATTGTGTTGAAATAACGAATAACGGTTCCAACCGTTACAATACATATTCAAAAAATATATTTTTAAATGATGATTTTATGTACCCCTTAAATAATAATATAGGCACCCACACCTAAAATTTCTTGATCTGACATATTTATTACTCCGAGGCGATTTCGATTCGACTATAAATGAAAATTCATGCATTTTCTCTCAGTCCGTATATTAAAAGATCTTGTTATATCATGTAATTATTAATTAATACCTTCATAGTTTTTCATCATAATTCAATTAAAAAACTTTTTCAAATTTTAATTAATTTTAGCCAAAAATAAATATTATTTTAATATATATTTTATTTTCGAAAATAATTTATGTTTTATAAATTACCAATTTTAACGATATGCTTTATTATACAAAGTGTTTATGTTCTATAGGAATCCGTTATAAAAGAAAGGCGTGTCCCACTCAAAATAAAAAAGTTGACACCTACTTTCGGTAAAAGCGAAAATGACAGAACTATCAAAATATTTTACATGTTTACTACTCTTACTAATTTTTAAGAAAATCAGTCCATTAGTTTTTAAGAGTGCCCCTCGTCGCTGGACACCTTATATATCTTGGTTCTTATTTTTTATATTAGAGCAACCCGGTGTCTCTGTATGTATTAACTGATCTAATAAAAAATACTTACTTAATACAATATCAGAAAATGCTACCGCACCAAGAGAAAATTATAAAAAATATCATTCGCATACGTCACCTGCCCCAAATGGTACTGAATACTACATTAGTTATTGTGTCCCCATAACTGTATGCGTATTGGGATTCGCATACACACAAATTTATGAAACCAATATTTATTGAAATATATTTATTTTTTGTAGGGGGCGCCACTTTCTAGTACAACAACTAGTCCCCACTTCAATACCAAAGTCAAAAAATATACACACCTGATATTTTACCTAGTTGTGGGGACAGTAACTTATTTAACAATTTTGGTAAAAGTAATAACTCTAGATTAGTTAAAATTAAAGGTGCCGCGAACAAATTTTTTTGCGATTTTTTTATGTAGCAATGATCATTAAAAGAAAACAAACAACGAAGATAAAGACAAAAAAAGTTGTGGGGACAAGTGTGTATGTCCCCACAACATTAAATGTCCCCACAACTTTTACTGTCCCCACAGTCCTGGTTTTATTCAGGCGAAAATCCCACAAGTACGGTAAAACATACGCACACACACACACACACACACACACACACACACACACACACACACACACACACAGACATCATCGCGAAAATAGTCAAAACGGATTCAGGGGACCTCAAAATGTAAAAATCCGTCGAAAACTCGAGGTCGAAAAAAATCATGATTCCTATACTTTCCTTATATCTGTATACAGATAGGAAAGTAAAAAAGAGAAATATTAAAAAAAAAAACAAAAAATTGACAATATGTTTTTAATCCACCTTGTCATAACTTTCTTATGCAAAGAGCTATTTAATATTTTTTTGTTTCAAAAACTGCGCAATTTAATCAACTGCATTTTGTCTTGATTATTATGGGGTCTATTTTAAATAATAAAAGCGCTAGCGGCTTTTAAACGTGGGGGCGCCTGGCGCGGCGGTCGGATTGATAGCGGGTTTTTTCATTGCGATCGACATACCTCTTGTTGCTCTATGTAGTGAAGATAAATCGTAATTTGTTCATTTTCTTCCAAAAAAATTCTAGTACTTTATAAAAATAATATATAATTGTGGCATAAATATATTGTTAAATACAAATTTTAACAAACAAAATTAAAACAAACTATCGAAAAATGTATAATCAATGGATCTTCAGATTCATTTGTATTTTCCTCTCGGTGACGATTAATATTAATGCAAATCATTTTACATTTGCAATTTGAACTACAAGATACCCCCTCTTTTTTACACTGACCTTTTTTTTCGTGTTGCAGTTCTTGTCATTACAAAATAAGGAGATAATTAGTCGTATATCTTCTGGAACTGGATCTTGATGCATCATTTCTGGAACCATAAAATTGTCCTCATTTAAAATCCATCCATATCGAAAGGGATCTTTTTTGGTTACCTCACCAATGTGGCTATTTATCCATATAAATGTTTGATAATATGACCTAAAATGACACATAATAATAAAATATACGTACAATTTTTGCTTTGTAAATTTACCTAAGTACACGTAGTTTAAAACTATCTTCTGTAGGGGACAATTCTGCTCTCATTTGTAAGTTCGTTTAAAAATCTTTTGAGTTTTGATTTTTATATAAAAAACAAATAAATCTTCTAGCAAACTTTATTCCTTCTTCTGGTGCCATTTTGGAAAATTTGTGTAGGTTAAGTGTATCGCAATTTTTATAGTACACCTACCAAGCAATCCTTTTTCCTATTTTAAACAAGGAACTGGTCGTATCACACCCTGTAAAAACTTGGTAAGCCTTTTTTTCGAAATTGTGAGAATAAGAATATAGCTTTTTTTATTTGTTGTCATATTCGTGTGACCAGTTTCCATGAATATTTCTTTGGTATTAAAATGTTCGTGAGTGGCATAATAATAAATTAATAATACTAGAATTTCGGTGTCATCACACTTTACAACCAGTCTACCTTTTTATTGGAGGATGCCATGTGGAAAATATTCCTTGTATCAGCTTCTTTGTGATTGCTGTAAAAATGCGTTTGTTCCGAAACAGCATTGTATGAAATCTTAAAAAAATTAAACAAATATTTTTAAAGTTCTCTATTATGTACTATCTATATGTACTTACAACAATATGGATGGAACTAAATATATACTTACTTAAAAACATTTACCGCTATCTTCAAAACCTTCAGCGATTACTATTTCTTTACCCTCTGGAACCAAATGATATTTTTCACATAGTTTATTGGAGACAAACTTAAAACCATTTTATTTGCTGTTGAATTTAAGAAATTCTTATAATTAGATATCATTCTGGACCCTATAATAGTGTAAGTTCCTGCATTGTGCTGACCTCTTCTATGTCTTTCATAGACTTTAACTGAATGTTTATAATCATATCTATCAAAAAATATAATAGATATTCTAAGATAGTTAATGTGCTTTTTAAGTTTGAATAAAATTGTATTTGTTACAACCTGAGCCAATTCTTCGAATGTTTTAAATGATTTTTGGTTAATTTTTTGTAAAACTACCATACCATCAACAAAATATTCAATAATTTCTGGGGGCGGATCAGTTATTAAATCACAAAATGATTCTAATTTCTTTGCCAATTCACTTTTTGAATTTTTGGTCATTGAGCCGTCTTCATAAAATAACGAAGCAGGGCTCCCACCCCTTACAGGGTGTGATACGACCAGATCCTTGTTTAAAATAGGAAAAAGGAATGCTTGGGAGGTCTACTATAAAAATTGCGATACACTTAACCTTCACAAATTTTCCGACATGGCACCAGAAGAAGGAATAAAGTTTGCTAGAAGATTTATTTGTTTTTATATAAAAATCAAAACTCAAAAAATTTAAATGAACTTACAAATGAGAGCAGAAAACAAGCCCAGGAATTGTCTCCTACAGAAGATAGTTTTAAACTACATGTACTTAGGTAAATTTACAAAGCAAAAATTGTACGTATTTTATTATTATGTGTCATTTTAGGATATATTATCAAACATTTATATGGATAAATAGCCATATTGGTGAGGCAATCAAAAAAGATCCCTTTCGATATGGATGGTTTTTAAATGAGGACAATTTTATGGTTCCAGAAATAATGCATCAAGATCCAGTTCCAGAAGGTATACGACTAATTATCTCCTTATTTTGTAATGACAAGAACTGCAACACGAAAAAAAGGTCAGTGTAAAAAAGAGGAGGTATCTTGTAGCTCAAATTGCAAATGCAAAATGAATTGCATTAATATTAATCGTCACCGAGAGGAAAATACAAAATGAGTCTGAAGATCCTGTTGATTATATATTTTTCGATACTTTTAATTTTGTTTGTTAAAATTTGTATTTAACAATATATTTATACCACAATTATTTATTATTTTTGTAAAGTACTAGAATTTTTTGGGACAAAATGATCAAATTACGATTTATTTTCACTACATAGTGCAAATAACTAGTGAAAAATTATATTTAAAACATTACTGCGAGAGTGTGTGCAACAAGAGGTATGTCGATCGCAATGAAAGAAACCCGCTATCAATCCGGCCGCCGAGCCAGGCGCCACCACGTTTAAAAGCCGGTAGCGCTTTTATTATTTAAAATAAACCCCATATTAATTGAGATAAAACGAAGCTGATTAAATTGCGCAGTTTTTAAAACAAAAAAATAATATATAGCTCTTAGCATAAGAAAGTTATGACAAGGTGGATTAAAAAAATATTGTCAATTTTTTTTTTTTTTTTTTTAATATTACTCTTTTTTAATATAGTTTACAACATTTTTATAAACTTAAATACATTGTAAGAAAGGAAATTGAATAAGTAATAAAATAAAAACAAAATTGTTATTCTAACTTATTTAGTTAAAATGTTACACGTGTTCAAAGTTAACAAAAAAAACAACTTTTTTTCCTATATATTTAGTTTCGACCAATGGAGAGAGTCGTCAATTTCCATTTTCAATGTAAAAAAGCATGCTTTTTCAAATGGTGAAGGTCCCATTTGGTTATACCTCGGTTTTTTTTCTGCGTCCTAGACCGGGCTTTCCGACGGACTAATACTATACTACACACACATTCATGAAAGTAGAATTAATTGACTATGAAATCAACAAATGGTGCAACTAGAACTGAATGATATTATGGGAGACATTGATGAAGAAGAGTTACATATTATAGGACAGTAATGAAATCGAGCTATATAAAATTATTAAATTAAATAGAAAGCTGTTAAAGTTAATGCATCTAAAGGCAAGAGTTTAATTGCATTTAATTTTATTTCCTAATAAATTTGAAAACTATACAAGATAAAGAACTAAGATTTAATAGACATTTTTAAAGTAAATCAGAGCAGTTGCTGATGCCAATATAAATAATGTAGCTTTGAGAAAATTAAAAATATAATTTTAATCAATAATAAAAAAAATGTATTCGATTTTTACAAGAAGTCAAGCAAATACTCTAATATTAATCAAATACAATCACGTTGAAACCAATTCTCAAATCAATGTAATAACGGAGAAAATTGAGATATAAAATACTGGGTCTTCAACGATACCGAAAACCCACGTGACCAAATCGTCATGACAGCGATTGGTGAAAATAAAAGTAAAAATCCCTAAATTTGAGTCAGTGCCGTAGGTATTTTATTACAAATAGAAAATAGATCTTCTTTTTTTATGGTCTGTAACTACGAGAACAAAATTCAGTTTGGTAACTGTTAGAATTACAACACAAATTCATAATATTAATTAGAGGTGTTTTACATTATTGTATTTTAATGTTAGAATTCGATATTTTAATTAGATTTAATCAAATTCAATAATCTAATTTTTAAAATTATGATATAAATAACATAACCTTAAAAACTGAGCTGTTTATATCTAGTTTGTATTTAACGAAAAGAATAATAAACTGAAATATGGTTCGTACTAGTTATTGTCACTACTACAAAAAAAACCTTTACCAGAACAGGGCACAAAAAAGTTATGGATAAAAATGTTATGCATTAAAATAGGAATAAAATTAAAAATTATTTACTTTAGATTGACTCTTTAAGGGCTGATTCCACCGTTGTGTTAAACGGAGATTAAAATGACATTGTTAATGTAAAAATGTCATTTTAAACTTCGTTTAACACAACGGTGGAATTGGTCCTAAGATATTTAGCTACAGCTGAAACTCTAAATACGATAGGCAGAAGACAATGGCAGTATTTGGCAATTATTGCAATTAAAGTAAACAAATTTAAGACATACTGGAATTGAACCTGGATAATGGGAAGTAATAAATACATAATTTAAGTTTGTTCTATTATTTATTTGTTACAGGATTTACAAAATACATTGTTACTTATATGCATACAAAAAAATATTAATATTATTAATATAACAAGCACATATTTGTTTTACCTTACAGCTCTTACTTCTCACTTTAAATTATAAAGGCATATCTATTAACAACTATTTTATTTAAAAGGATATTGAGTAGTAATCGGTGGTGCACAAACTAATTCATACTAATTCACAGTACCTATCTGTTCAAAATCTTAATCACCAGCTTTAATGCAAGCATTAAACCTTCTTTTTTTGAACACATTATGCAGTTTCTCCTCAGTTATATTTTGTATATCATTCAATATAGGTGCTCCAATTCATAAACGTCACAAACGATTTTGAATTGAGCGATCTGTAATATTTTTTTTTTTTTTTTTTTATTTAAATTAATGTGTCTCGACAGCTAATGGCCATTGACACAGATACAAAGTATTAGTTAAAATTAGTAAATTACAATATTAGAATTAGATATGATTGTACAGTTTACAGGTTTTGAGGAAATTTATCACTTCACTGAACTTATTGGTAGAACTTAAGATGCTCTGCAGAGTTCCTTTCAGATTATGCTGACGTCGGGCGGTACTATAGTGGTTGCATTCCATGAGAACATGTTCTATCGTGAGGCGGGTGCTGTTGCAGTGTTCACACACAGGGGGATTCTCGGAGGCCATGAGAAAACCATGTGAGAGACGTGAATGGCCTATTCTAAGTCGTCTTATTATGGTTTTGTCTTTTCTGGACATAGAAGGCATCATGGGTGTGGTAATATTGGGTTGAACTTTATGTAGTTTTGTATTGAGGGTGCTCCAATGATTTTGCCAGGTGCTTTGAGAGATTTGTTTAATATAAGATCGTACGTCTTGGAAAAGCTGAATGTTTTCTGGCGTTGTTTCTAAGAGGCAGGCTTTTTTTGCGGCTTGATCTGCGTGTTCATTACCTACTATGCCCTGATGGGATGGAATCCAGAGGATGGTAACTGTAGTTCCTTTTGAAGAGAGTTGGTGACATGTATCTTGAATTTCCTGGACTATCGGATTTTGTGAATAAGTGTTTCTTATGGATTGGATGGATGAAAGAGAATCGGTGCAGATGGCAAAAGATTTGGTGTTTTGTATTGGAGGCTTCAATGCTTTTGAAATGGCATACAATTCAGCTGTGTGTATACTACAGATATTAGGTAGCCTGTATGATGCTATTATTGTATTCGTTGAGGTGACAGCACTCCCAACACCGTGTTCATCTTTGGAAGCGTCCGTGAATAGAGTTTTGTCAAATTTAGTAGTATTTATCAATTCATTGAATAGTTGTTTGAAGAGTGACTTAGGGGTTTCTGTTTTGATGTGACATGATAAACTAGTATTAAAGTTGGGAGGATTTTTAATCCATGGAGGAATACTAGAAATGTTGATTGGCAATGTATCTGTAAGATTGATGTTTCTTAACAGGGTTTGTAAAGAGGAGATTGTTGTTCCAGGTCGGTTTGATGGAGCTGATTGTGTGTTTTTGAGTAGATTAAAGACTGGGTTGTTCGGATTTGCGGCAACTCTAGCAAAATATGATTGTGATAATCGTTGTCTTCTTATAAAAAGAGGGGGTTCGGAAGATTCTATTTGAAGGCTGTCGGAAGGACTGGATCTAAAGGCTCCAAGACAAATTCTTAGTGCTGTATTTTGCACTGTGTTGAGGGATTTTAAGTATGATGGGCTTGCGGACATATATAGTATGCTACCATAATCTAATTTGGAGCGGATTAATGCTCTATAAACTCTTAGTAAGATATTCTCTTCAGCCCCCCATTGATGATGTGCTAGAGATTTGATTAAGTTCATTCTTTTTAAGCAGTCTCCTTTTGTGTGCTCTATCTGCTGTCTCCATGTAAGCTTTTTATCGAAAGTTATTCCTAAGAATTTATGGTGGTCGACTACTTCTAGTGGAACTCCATTTAGGTTTATGTTTGGTCCGTAATATTCCATATGTAGTTTTAACAAAATTAAGGTAAAATGATTGTTGCAGTATCGAAACGTTATAGGGGATGCATTATCAGAATTTTTTTTAACTTTATGGCTAGTTCGTAGTGATGAACCTAAAAAAAAATATGTTTTGAATTTCACTCGCCAGAGTCAGTCTTTAAAACACCGTTCATACCTGTTTGAGGTGCTGTTTTTTTTTTACTAATTTATTGGGAATTTACAACATGTTAATTTGCACATCTTCAACAGCTCTTGTTATTACTTTGGGCATTTTAGACCTTTTTCCTTTTTTGAACAAGTATTTGTTTATGACGACAAAAAAGAATCACATTCCATTTATTCACCTGGAAAACGTTCCTCAAATTTTCGAATAATTTTGTTCCAGTATAACATTACCTACAATAAATTATATAGTCATTAACTTTTACGAGTTACAGTAAATAAATTTGTACAACAAAAAAGAAGCCACCAATATTCTCTAAAAATATCTAATTGCTTTATTAATATTAAATGAAAAATGGACTAGGGGTGTTTATAAAATGTAAACAAATATAATATAAATATTGTCAGTCCCCAAATGAACGCCAGTGACATTTCTGACAGGATTGACAGTTCAGTTTAGTTCCTTTTACGTCAAATCAGGCCCTTTCGATGGGTTTTTGATGGTTATCAGATCACGTGGGTTTCGGGTATTGTTGAAGACCTGGTACAAGCTAAAATTTAAAATAATATACGCGGCAAACCCTGATTTACCAACATTTTAGTTTAGGCACTCGTCGATAGTTCGAAAAATAAGCAACAATATTCAATACATGCATTGTAATCGAAATATAGTTTTGATTGTATAAAGTTAGAAAATGATTTGTGTGATGGATAGGCGATTAATTTGTCGGGCAGTTGAATGCGTTTCGAAAAGAAAAGAAAGGTTATTCTCGAAATAATTTTTTTTTATTTCTTATTTAGGGTAATCTAGATAGCTAAAATGGCTTTCGTATATAATTATTTTCAGTTTAGTTATAAACGTTTTATAAAACAGTAGAAGCATACTGGGTGTCTGGCTGCCAAAAAAAAAACCTGTCATCGCCGGGAGTCGAACCCAGACTTCCACGTTTTTGGGCCGTGCATTCTTACCATTAGGTTATTAACGACATTAACTGTCGAGATTCCTAAATGGAAATTTGAAGTGCTGGTTTTATTTTAACTTATTTAAAAAAATAATAAAAAATAAAATACAGAATGAAAAAATAACAATACCGGGGAAGTCTCATACAGGAGTCGAAAGCTTAACCAGTTTACCATTTACCAACAAAAAACCTCTAGTTTTACTTTAAACACCTACAACCTAAGAAAAACGAAACTTGAATATAATTTACAGTGTTGGGCATAATTGGTGAAACAACAGACATCGTACTTTATTGGACAAATAACCAAAAAAAACAGGTCGATTTTGTATTTTAAATACATATTTTTTGATATAAATATATTTTTTTGATATCATCACTAGTTTTTTTCAAATGGTAACAATATTATTTGATAGTATGAATTAAAATAGCACAGTTTTTCGGGTATGGACGTCAAATATCGTGATATATTTTCGATAAAAAATCGTAAATATTCTTATGTAACATATCACGAAATTTGGCATCCCCATGCAAATAAATTGATATTTTGGTACTTACTATAAAAAAAGTAGTGACGATCATATCTCAAATAGTTATATAAAAAACGTGAAAAATTTCTTGGACAGATTGATTTTGATTTAAGATGTGCATTTCTTGATATATTTAGGTATATCATTTTATGATGTCATTTACCAATAAGAATTTTTTCTTGAAAATATTGTTCAACATAGGTATATCATGAAAATTGATAATGACGTCATATCTCGAATGGTGATGACATTAGCCGTCCCTTTCCCCGGACAAGCTCAGCTTTTGGGGTTAAAATTCACTCGTAAGGGGGTGAATTAGGGAGATTATTATTATTATTATTATTATTATTATTATAAAAAATTTACAGTACGAGAAGAATGAGATGGCAAGTCAGAATTAGATGCACACTGGTATGCTATTTGTTTCAGTCATCTATTTGTGTTCAATTGTGTTGACTGAACTCCTCCCATTTTTATATTTGCCAGTGCGCATCTAATTCTGACTTGCCATCTCAATCTTGTCGTACTGTACATATATCAAAAATGAGTATCTGAAAAACAAACTAAATTTGATGAACTGCAATGCGCTGAAGAAAATTGTATTCTCGGCTTCAAAGCGGTAACGCCATATGGGTATTCCGCTAACAACAAAAAAACTTAAAAGCGGTCATCAAAACGGTGTTTGAACTATCCCACAGTCGCCGCCAAGTGTGGCTCAAATTTAGTTAGTCATATAAGAATTTTGTTAAAAAAATGATAAATAGATAAAATGATTGATCTAGGTAGATAAGTTGTATTGAACAATAAGTCACCAATAAAGGAATACCACAAATGCAGAAAAAAGGTCGGCCTCTGCTTGAAGTAAAAGAAAAAAATTGGTGTACGAAACTGGTTGTTAGCCGGAACTAACTAAAAAAGATCAACAAATCGACCTCTTTGATTACCGCCCATAGACGGAGATATATTTTTTACTTAAAATGTTACTTGTATATAATTCATCATGAAGTCAAAATACTTAATTTCAATTATTTTTTTTAATATAATTAATCGTAGAAATTGAAATATTTGTTAATTAGGTTTTTTGCAGTGAGTCTATCCGATATTTATTCTTAGCAAGTATTTAATAAAAATGTTCATCTAATTTAACTGTAAGTAAAATTTTTTGTAATTATGAAAACACTAGAGATAATTAGACAAATCGGCATACTCGAAATACATTCCCAAAAAACGAAAGCTAAATGAGTTTTTTAATTTTAATTCACCGCTTTCCAAAATACATAGTGGGAATTTTACATAATTTTGTCAAAATAATAAAAATAAACTTGTTTATTGCCAAATAAATCACATTATATACTTTTGAAAGATTTTCATCAAGTAAAGGCCGAAACAATAAATAACATTATATACTGTTGTATTTATTTTTAAATAAGTCTCGCATGTTTTAATTGACAAATTAATTAATTTTATCTATATAAAATGCAATTTAGGTATGACCCAATTAGAAAACATTTTTTAAATGGTGAAATTTGGTAAGTACAATTTCGTGTCTAAATTTTTTTGAATTATAAATATAGTAGTTGAGAGCAAAATAAAACACAGTTAACAAATTTTTTATTGTTTTAATACAAGCATAAAGGAAGATTTGGGAATGTATATGATATTGCCACATATTTTAATTTCGGCTTTCCCCTTTTTATTTTGATATATACCATCAGTAAAAAGAGTCACATAATATTTGGAAATATCTTCTAAATTGTGAAAAACAGCATTATCTCTAGAAAGTGCCACTGTTCTAAGCGTTTAGGATCGTATAAAAAACATTTACAATGACAAAATTGGGGTTCAACAAAAAAATAACATTACCAACTCTTTATATAACAAAACTCTAAAAAAAAAATTAATTTTCTATTCTAGTAAGTAAAATTTAATATATGATTATAGTTGTTTGTAAGTTAGGATCTATGACAATTATATTTTATTTTATAGAAACTTGTAATAAAATAAACTACACTCTGTGATACGTGTTGTGACTAGTTTGCAATTAATATTATATTTAGACATAAATACATTATTTAACTTACTTTAGAAGCTTTAAAAAGACAGTAAATTGATTTCTCCTTGTGTTTTCTTTAGATTTACATCTGATTTGTATCCCGTTTTACAATCTGGAACGAATTAACCTTTTGCTTCGATTGTTTTTGTCACTCATGTTACTTGTACTCAGGTACTTTTTTTCAGATTATTCTGATTCTTTTTACCAATTTAAAAAAAAATTCATTTTACCTTGACTTACATAGAAAATTGACAGCATTACTGTTCGACATGCCAACTATAGTCAATTTCGAGAATTTTATAAAAAGAAGGACGGAAATTTAAAATTTGACTATTGCCGATTCTCCTCCTTCTCTCTAGTCTTTATATTTGTAATCGCAGCAAGTGTCCAAATAATCCATTTACTTTAAGGAACTAGGTACTTATATAAATTGAACATTATGAAACTGTTTATGTTCATTATTGCAAAGAGAAAAGAAATTTAAAAAAATAAATTTTTGGTATTTAAATTAATATATGTATAACTCTTTTGCTTTTGAAAGTATATATAGGAAGAACGAAGATTGGTTATATAAAAATACATTTGGGTAATGTACTTATAATTAGAAATAATTATGGTTCGTTTACTATTTTAAAAAGTTGTAATTTATCCTAAACCTGAACAAAATAATTGAAACACTGTTTCACTTAATACACGAGAAAAAAAAATTAAAATATCCATAACAATGTACTATGCAAAATAACCCACTTTCTTGGAAACTAACAAGTTTTGACAAGAAAAGAAAAACTATTTGTGAATAATATTTAAATATTATAATTTTCAGATTGGTATGAAGTTAACTATTATTTCCAATTATTCATTTTCTATTATCTTTGACTGAAAGTATAAAAAATTATAAGTCATTTTTTCCAAACAATTCTACAAATACAATAATCTACTCAAAATTAGAAAAAATAAACATTTAATTAAATAATAAACACACATCACGAGGACACTCCCTCTTCCTAATTTCTGCTGCTTCTACATGTTGTAATGTAAGCGACCAACTCGTATATACTGGTTCATCTTAACAAGGTACTGTATATTTCGTACAGAGGTAGATCATATTATTGTTTAACACTATTTTCGTGGTATACTAATGTCAAAGAGCATCGTATAATCAATGCGCCCGGTAGTGACTTCTTTTTATATTTATATTGATATACAGAGTGGCCAAAAGTCTGGAAACGGCCAATTATCTCGTAAATTGCTAGTCCTAATTATACAAAATTTGGGGTACACCTATTTTGGGATACGGTAATTCTAGATTTGATATTCGCAATGTTGCCAGATTTGCCGTTTCTCTTAATTATTAGTTACTTTGATTTTTTAAATTTATCACCCTGTATATTTAGCCATTATTAGAATCTCCTATTCAATACGAGTGCAACCATATGTAACACTTATGATTTTATGTAGTCTGGAAGGTCTTAAATAAATAAAATAAGTCTGGCAACGCCTAATTGAACAATTGAAAGATTATAACATTTTTAACATAATGGTTACTTTATCAAGTGTTTAAAATGTGCTCCATTTGTGAGTTGACAGTACCCTAATCGATGGTAGAATGTGTTATACCACATTTCTCCATGATTGTTTTATTTATTTAAGACCTTCCAGAATACATAAAATTGGCGTGTAGTTGGCAAATATACCATTGTAAAGGACGTTTTAATTCACTCTCAACATACCTAGTAACATCATTTTTTATTACCGGTGTTAACAATAGTGCCATCGCAACCCACAGCCGCCAAATCATTTAGTTCCAAATTGTGTTTAGCAAAAAAGTCCAATATTGCTGTTCCAATTGACTTTGCCGTCCCTGTAGTTAGAGTTACGTGGCCAATATAGATAGATTTAAGTTCCTCGATAAGCAGTATGTGTTCTTCGACAATAGTTTTCTTGTATAATCTACCGTTTTTTTCTTGTAGTAAAGTTTTGTCCTTTCTTCCACAAAAATACAGACTTTTTATTCTTCTCTTATCACTCTTAAATTCCTTCCTTGCGGTATTTCTAGATTCCTTTCGCTCTCGTCTCACTTTATTTTGGTCAACTATTTTGTATTATCTTTTAATACTGCACTAGCAGTCGCATTAGCTGATCGATCAGATATACTATATTTATCGCCTACCAGACCTAACGTAGGTAACTTTGTTCTCATTTGAGTATTGTTTGAGGTAGAGGGTAAGTTTGGATTGATGAAGTCATCTTCTGAAGAGGATTGATATTATAAGGGGTCAGATTCTAACCCTGACGATAAATGTCTAAGTATAGCTCTGTTTACCGATTTTGCCAAATATACAATCGACGATATTGATATGTCAAATTCCAAAATTATTCGTTCATGTGTTTTCTGTTTGCCTATTTTTTTTTATTCTCATGTATTCGCAATTTTTTGTGCAATTATTAAAGTAAAGTATATTTTATCTACTTAACTTTAACATTCATTTATAAAATTAAACATGGACTGATTACTTCTTATTTGCTCGATAAAATCTATTACCAACCTTGACTATCATAGCTACTCGTATAACACAAGAAATAGATCTAATATTTATATTCCGCAAGTTGCAGGTAAATATTCTCAAAATTCAGTAATTTTTAAGGGACTTCTAGCTTTTAATAAGTTATCCCTAAACTCAGAAATGTCGCCTCTTTTAATACCTTTAAATATAAGTTAAAAGAATATAAGTTAATAAACCAGCATCTGTAATATTTTAGTGTTTATATATTATAAATCGTATATTTAATAAAAAAAAAAACTAATTTTTACATGTCAATACATATACAGGGTGTTCCAGATTTAAACAGACACAGCTTAATGGGAAGTAGAGTACACTATGCTGAGTTCAAAACATCCCTATACTTAACCTTTATTCTTACTCGTTTCTGAGATATAGGGTGTTTTATGATTTTTTGCCAAAACTAAAATCGGACATTTTGTTCGAACGGCTAAAGCTATTTTGATAAAATTTTGTACAAAAGTTAGACTCTCTCAGGTCAACCAAAACCAATATTTTATTTTAAAAAATTCCAGGACCGGACTCTCTTTTTTTATATTGCTCTTCTTAGCTAGAATATCACCCTGAATATCGGATTTTAATAAATATTACTGCACATTTTAATATTACGTGGATCAACAAATAAAATAACGTAATAATATTTAATGTGACCATCTTGATGTTCTTACAATAAATTTTTATAATGGCGACTACATTATTATAAATCAGTGTTTAAAAAATTAAAATCAAATATTTTACTCTGTACTTTTAAAACTCTACACACATTGGGCACTATCTTCATTTTTTTTAACTACAGCATTTTCCATTAGGAAATTGAACATCTACACAGGACCGGGCTCACTTTATTTAATAAAGTAAAAGAACAAACTAGCAGAAACAAATAATTAATTAAAACTAAAGTAGATTTTCAAAATGAACACCGTGAACGTCAATACACCTCTGCGAACTTTTTAACAGGTTTTTCACTGATTTACCAAATATTTTCGGTTTATTTCTAATGTGGTTACATACATTGTTAATTTTTCCAATAACTGTGCTCGGGTATTTATTTCTTCGTTGTACACCTCTGATTTAAGATAGCCCCATAAAAAATAATCCAGAGGTGTAAGGTCTGGAGATCTTGGTGGCCAATTAACGGGACCGCCTCGACCTATCCATCTATTTGGGAAACGATGATTTAAATGTGCTTGGGTATTAAGTGATTTTTTAAAAATTCCACACCAAACATTTAGTATGTGTTCAAGTCGCTGGATAGGTCAAGGCGGTCCCGCCAATTGGCCATCAAGATCTCCAGATCTAACACCTCTGGATTATATTTTATGGGGTTACCTTAAATCAGAGGTGTACAACAAAGAAATGAATACCCGAGCACAGTTATTGGAAAAAAATTAATAATGTATGCAACAACATTAGAAATAAACCGGAAATAATTGACAAATCAATGAAAAACCTGTTAAAACGTTCGCAGAGGTGTATTGACGTTTACGGTGTTCATTTTGAAAATTTACTTTCGTTTAAATTAATTATTTCTTTCTGTTAGTTTGTTCTGTTACTTTATCAAATAAAATGAGCCCGGTCCTGTGTAGATGTTCAATTTCTTATTGGAAAATGCAGTAGTTAAAAATAAATGAAGATTGTACCTAATTTGTGTAGAGTTTTTAAAATACAGAGTAATATATTTGATTTCAATTTTGTAAAAACTGATTTATA
Source organism: Psylliodes chrysocephalus (assembly GCA_927349885.1). Lineage (NCBI taxonomy): Eukaryota > Metazoa > Arthropoda > Insecta > Coleoptera > Chrysomelidae > Psylliodes > Psylliodes chrysocephalus. Next base: position 52,418,419 of record OV651816.1, read on the forward strand.
ATATTGTAGTCGCCATTATAAAAATTTACTGTAAGAAAATCAAGATGGTGCCATTAAATATTATTACATTATTTTATTTATTGATCCGCGTACTATTTAAATGTGCAGTAACATTTAATAAAATCCGATATACAGGGTGATATTCTAGCCAAGAAGAGCAATATAAAATTGGTACCCCCATAATATTTTCTATAGTATCCGAAACACAATTACTTACCTTAACATAAATAGTTACTGCATTTCAAATTAATTTAAATTAGTGAAATGTATTTAAACAAAATATAGAAAAATCATAAAAGTTTTTATTTATAAATTCCACAAAATACAAAATTTATAATCGTTTTAGATATATAACTTTAATATATTTATTGAGCGAAAAAAGTTCATGTATTTTAAAACTTTTACAATAATATCAGATAACTCATAGAAATAATTATACAATTGACAACATTGTACGAACATCTCATTTTAAAAATGTTTGAAAAAACTTCCGACAGAGTTCTCAATCATTGGCACATAAAAATCGCGCTTTTAAAGAATTCCTCGACGAGTTTATTTCCGAGCTGAACGAGTGTGTATTGCATGTGTGTCTCGTTCCGCTGCTCTGCTACAGATGGCACAACTTACCCTTTTTTCAACCGGAGTTCCAGTAAAATTAAAACGTTTGGGAAGTGCTCGTCACATCGTCTAGGATTTGATTCATTATTCATTTGTTTGCTTCTTTTGGCGCGTTTTTTTTATTACTTAATAATAAAATAAGAATTATTTTTAACCGACTTAAAAAAGGAGGAGGTTCTCAATTCGTCGGTATATTTTTTTTATGTATGTTCAGCAATAATTCTTTAACATGGTGTCCGATTTCAATGACTCTTTTTTTGTTAAAAAGGGGGTACTTTAGGGGTGATCCCATATAAATTTGGCCAAAATCTAATAATTGGGTTCATGAGAAAATCATCACTCTTCATTTTTTATGTACCTTTGTTTAGCGATAATTCTTTACCACCTTGTCCGATTTCTATGATTCTTTTTTTGTTAGTAAGGGGGTACCTCAGGGGTGGTCCCATATAAATTTGGTTAAGATATGGTGATGGCATCTGCACAATTTTGAAGTCGGATTTTTAAAATTACTTTTAATCTTAAATTAACAGATATATACCTAGAACAACAATAATAAAACAAGTATTAGAAATTAAAAATTTAAAAAAACCGACTTCAAAAACGTGCAGATGCCATCACCACATCTTAACTTAATTTATATGCGATCACCCCTGAGGTACCCCCTTACTAACAAGGTGATAAAGTATTATAGCTAAACATACATAAAAAAATGAAGAGTTTGAGGATTTTCTCATAGATCCATTTATTAGATTTTGAATAACCCCCTTTCTAACAAAAAAAGAATCATTGAAATCGGACACCGTATTAAAGAATAATCGCTGAACATACATAAAAAAAAATATCGTGACGAATTGATAACCTCCTCCTTTTTTGAAGTCGGTTAATAAAGGAAAAGTCAACCACATTTTTTTTAATTATAAATAGGGATAATGCGACTAGTTTCAGTCAGTGACCATCCTCAGGCCTGTACGAAAAATTATATTGAATAAATCTTGTACAATTGTGTTTTATACAAATTACAAAAAGGCAAAAGGGAGACGTATTATAAAATTATTGTCTACTGAATTCCGCGAGATTAATGTGCATCTACGAACTCACCACAGGTAAGCAGTGTTCTTTCCGGTCACGTCGTGGATGCTTTCACCATAAGACATGGCCGACTAGCGTTTAACCATTGACGACGTGAAATGAATGACGAAAAATGAGGGAATGAATTGGTGAATGGGAAAGTAGTAGGACCTTTAAATTGTGGTACAACAAGCCGCAGGCTGCAGTGCCGTCAGGCTATAAACGGATTAGGTTGATAGAAGTGGGGGTGCGAAGGATGTAAAACTAATAAAAAAAGAAACTGGAAAGCAACTGCGTGTCGGTAAAGTTAACTTTGTGCCTCTGGGTTTGTCATATATTTCTGTCCGGCAAGTAGTATAGTTATAACGAGCGATCTGTGATTTATTGGGTTGGTACTTTAGCCACTTTCACAAAATGACATTTTACCTGAACGTTTGTGTCAAATTTGTTAAAACACTGACAAAAAAACAAAACTTATCGAATGTTACTTCCGTAGAGGTGGGAAAGTCAATGGCGAGTGGTACTATTTAGTTCCAGGATGCATGGCTAAATTTCTGAACATCCTGAATTAGTGTTTGCTAAGCTCTGCCGACAAGCACTGTATGCTGCTTACTTTGAAAATATGTGATCTGGACAGAGTGATTCGTACCTCTGCATGGTGAAGCAAAAATAAATTTTTTCTCCAACTGAAATTAAATGTCACTTTTAGTGACACTTCCCGATCATAAAAGTAACATTTTTACTACCTAGATATTAAAAATTTACTTTTCTTCTTTTCTCTTTTGAAGTATTGCTCTGCATGAACATCAGGCCAAAAAAGTTACTCTAATAAATTAACTACAAAGGCATTATAAATAAATTTGTATAAGAATTGAAGTTATATAGTTATAAAAACGGGTGTTGGCCACTTGGTCGCCGCGGTTAGTTTTGTCAGCGGGGTTCCGTAATCTCATCGACCACTTGGTCTCCAGTTTTAAAATCAGGTAGGCCTCTTGGTCGCCGTAGTTATCAATCATTAAAGGTATCTATTTCGATTTATTGAAAATAATATTTTTAAGAAAAAAATAGTTTAACTGATTTTTATTATTTTCCACGTGAATAGAAATTTTTAACTGATATGATATGGTACAGAATGTGGGTCAGGAAAAGAATAAAACCAAATTAAAAAAACACTTATAATTAATAGAAAACAATATAAAATTATACATAATAAAAAAAAGTAGGTACAAAATACACAAAATACCAAATAAAAATTATTTAAGAAACCCAAATTGCAATTAGTTTTTGTAATGATAAGAAACTACTTTGATAAATTGAGTTCGTGAAAGGATCTTATTTTTATATTGTTCTATTACGTTCGTTAAATACGCATGCCGTTTTTTGTAATTAGCGTTTTTAATTTTGTTAGGTATATGTGTACTGTTTAATTTCACATAAGTATTTAACTGAATATCGAGAATTACATTAACAAATTTGAATATATCGGGATGCGCCGAATAAAAATCAGAATTAAAATGTTTGTGGAAAGACTCACAAGCATTTGTTGTGCGTTCTGTGGAACTTGTGCACGATGCCCACACATTGTAAGCGGGAAGTCAGACGTATCGCTAGTATACGTATTAATCATATAAAGAGTATATGTATATAAAGAGGTACTTGCTCTTTTATCTGGTAAAACAAAAAATGCCAATGGTATGTAGTGTCCGTTATCAACAGCATGTATAGTGAAAAATTGTAAAAAAAATTTAGGGCAATAATTAAATGTGCCGTCGCAATAAATACTATCACGAGAACACAAGTATTTTAAATTTGAATCACATGAAAATAAAATAATTTGTGAATCTTCATTGTTAAATAATAAAAATTGTTCACCCTTATTTGTAACACATTGTATTGCTTTCAGTACACTATGAACATCACTGATACACTTTGGCAAAGGTGGCAATATACTTCTTCTTGCCCTGTATATGCTTCGTCTGATGAGGTCAACATCCGTAGTGGATACATTAAAAGTATTTCCTTCCCCTCGGATTCCGTTATTAATTAACTTACTGGGTTTAACGCAAATATCTTCTGTTGCCTTTCTTTTCAATCCGTTTTGAAGTTTTTTTACATCTAAATGGTCCGATGGTGGATAATTGTGTTCACTCTTAGATTTCAATAAGACAGTTTCCGAATCGTCCACTCCAATAGTCGCTTTACACCCACGACGAGTACACTTATATGATACACCTAACTTTGTTTCCTTGTCTTTTCCAAATGTATATTTTTTTACAATTAACAACTTTTTTCCTTTTACACTTAACATCGACTCCATTGCAACACAAACTCAAAACTTCTTTTATGGAATAATGAATAAGATGAGAATCACTTTTAAAATAAAAAAATTAATCTTTTCAGTAAGAATGCAGACAATTAACTGATGAAAAATATTTTTATTTTAGTTCTCGACAGGTCACAAACCGATATTATAATTAGAGTAATTAAATAACCCCATAATTTTCTTGGAACCCTTAATCCAGGTTTGGAGACCAAGTGGCCTATACCTTTCGAATAGCGAAAGGATTAAATTTGGGTAAAACTGACCGCGGCGACCAAGAGGTATATTCCCATAAAAACAACGATTAGAATAAATATTTAAAATGCATGAGTTGTATAAGTTATAAATAAAAAAGGTTTTCATTTTAATAAAAAAAATTTTAAATACACTGTATAAATAATCGGAGAAAAAATTATATGTTTCACACGACAAAAAAAGATTGACTGTCTTGGCTAACGCGTCGCGTGGCTACTTGGTAACAAATAGCTATTTTGTTACAATAATTTTATAAATTTTTAATTAGCTACTAGGTATATACTGTTATTGTCTCATCGTAAATGAATCGTGCTTACAAATGAAGTCAAAAATTTCTCATAATTTTTCGTCTTTTAACAGTTTCCAAAATTAGATACCGCAATACAAATATTTAAGTCCGGCCCAGTACATCTCCTTACTCCTTCCACCCAGTTTTTAGTTTCTGGCAAAATTCTCACAGCAGCAAATGCTTTCTATGTTATCTCTACCCATTCTAACCTCTTTGTATGTATCCCACTCATGCGATTGAGCAGTATTCAGTATAGAAATCTATTATTCTTGTCGTTTTTCACATTTATCCCAGGAAGAAGTTTTGAAAAGTGGATGCTGGTTTTTTGGTGTGCTCCTGATTATTTTGGATATCAGCTACTTCCACCACGTGGTATTCTTTTGCTGCAAAAAATTATTTTCTTCTTAAATAAATCATATTTACTAGATTGTTGTTACTATACTTACTTTTTGGATAATACCATAGGTACTCTCTGATGTCCCTTTTGGAATTTGATGTGTCCATAAAAAGTATACTACATGATAAACAAATTATATTTTATCAATTTACTCGTTTTAACTTTCTGGGTCCTCAGATACCAGGACTATTCGGCCTTGTGTATTCTGTGTAGGTAATGTTTTCCAGTGCCACTTTAGGAGCAAGAGTGTTAATTAGGACCTAAAAGGAAATGGTCGACTGGAGAATCCTACCTCTGCCTCAGAATTTTTATATAAATTAATTAATTAATTGGAATAAATCCCGGCCGAAGGTGGAATTCGAACCAAGGACCCCAAAGTCCCCCAATTCTTGACTAACCACCGAACAACCCACCCCTTAATCTATTTCCTACTTATTTATTCTTTACATAAATTTTCTTCATAAAATGTTAAAAACCATTTTTATCGACCCAATTATTTTTTTACATTTTTTTATATATTATTATTATTAATATTAATATTATTATTATTATTATTATTTTGCACTAAATAGTATGGGTATAGGAAATTGGACGATAATGATTACGTTGCAGATTAATGTAATAATTACCAAAATATATAAAAACAAATTTATTCAATTTTGAAAATTCATTTCTTTTTAAAATTTTATATGTAATTAAAAGTTTCTTCAGATTTACCTATAGTAATAAGGTTTAATATTTTGTCAAATTTAATGGGACTTTCAGAACCTCTCAACACAATTAAATAAAAAATACTATCACTCTGAACTGTAACCACACTATATGCATGTTTATGGAAATACGTCATTCTAAACGAAACAAGATCTTTTATTTTAGGACTGAAGTTAGAAATAATATCTGAATTATTGATAAAGTCCAATGTCTCTTTCTTTATTTCATCTGTCAAATCCGGATGGTTGTTATCTAATAGTCCTAAACAAGTGCACCATTCTTCTGGAACACCAGCCTCAGAACAAGAGCGTACCTCAGGAATTCTAGAAAACAATGACGCACAATTTGGACATCCTTGGCTTGGCTTCATTTCATAATCATCTACAGCCATGGACAGTGCATCCTGTACAGTCATATAGACATCGAAAGTACTTGTGAATTTTTTTGAGTTCATTTTCAAATTTGCATATTTTTCTGGATATTCATCTTTAAACCATGAGGGTATCGAAATGAAGTTATTGGGCAAGCGTTCTTCGTACCATCCTGTAAAGAGACTTTTTAAGTAGAGTAACAGCTTACAAAATACCAGCTGTATTTTTTAAAGAATTGAAGTGTTACTAACCTTGACGTGTTAGTCTAATTCTTCCATTGCGTACTCCATGGTCTGATAAAAGCAGTATTAAGGTATTATTAAATATGCCGTTGTTCTTCAAATCTTCAAAAAATTTAAGCATTTTGTCATCAAACCGCGAAGGCGAGTTTATGTGATTGTGACTGAAGGTGTTCATCCAAAAAATTCCGAAACTTGGTTGATTTTTAAACGTAGAAGTAAAATCTCTTGCAAGGTTTAAAGTTCTGTCACCTAAAAGTTATTTACAATTTAACCAACTATTGATTCAAATGTAAATATTTAATAAAATAACTAATGTTTATCCACAATATTTTATGACCTATAAATATAATCGTTATTAAAACAGTTATTCTTAAGTTGTCATTACCCGTCTTCTATTCATCTGAGAAGAAAAACAGATTCTATTTGTTATTTAAGTAATAAATAGTGGAAAGACAGACTAGTATTGGTAAAACAATATCACTGGAAGAAACATGCTCATCTATAACATAGCAGACAAGCATACTCAGGGTTAGTGGTAGAAAAGCATGTGATTACCTTAAGAGGTATCATAGGTCACGCCATTAAAAGGTAACCGTCTTGCCGATTCACTAGCCAAGGAGGTAGCAAACTAAATACTTTTTGGACCCATCCTTCTATTGAGCTGACATCGGTAGTGACAGACAAAATAAAAGACCATTAAGGTGTTGCCAAAGAGTTTTTAAGTTATCCTGACCACACTACAGCAAACAAATACTTAACTATGACCAGACAAAATCTGCGCCTGATCACAGGCATTCTGACTGGTCAATACCAAGTACGGAAGCATCTCCATATAATGGGGCTGTTAGAATTTGCACTCTGCAGGGGAGGCGAACAAGAAAATAAGATCATCGAGCATAACCTCTACAATTTTCCGACGCTCTTTCTAACACCGGCCAATATAGGAGAAGCATCTAGTGACGACGTTGTCAACTACATTAAATCTATAGGATGGCTTGCGAGTTAAGAGATGCCTATCATCTTAGGAGGATGAACAAATGGCCTATTGAAGCCCAAATGACGTAGGGTAACTCACCCCCACAGATTAGTTTCATAAGTTTGAGCCTTTCGTTACTAACGTGCGGACTGTGAGTCCGCACCGCCGAAAATTAATTGGTATTTACCGAACTATTCCGAGTAGGCGGCTGTATCGCTAAGTAGCTGTTGCCGTTGTGGTCCCGAAGTTAGTGTTAAGAGGTAAATAGAGCAGGGTGATGCGTGTTCGAGTTAGGCTCTTACGCGGACTCTCACTCCGCAAATGAGTGTTAATGTTAATTTTTTTTAAGGTAAATATTTTTATTTAATTTCTGCTTTCTGCTAATTATTAAACCTAAATATGTGATTACAGTGCTTAAAATGAATTACGCCAACTCTACGACGATATTGATACTGATATAGAGCCATCTGACGACGACACGAGTTTGCAGGATGATGATGAAGATATTCAAGATCACAACAAGGATGATGAGCAAGATATTGAGGACCCAAACATCTTGGATCTTCCAGATAAAATAATGGATGGAAAGGTGCACAAAAAAGTTGCATATTACATTGGAAAAGATGGCCAAACCAAGTGGAGAAAGCATCCAGGAAATTCTCAGGTATGGACAAGCGCCCTAAATATTATCAAGTTTCTCCCTGGGGTGAAGGGGAATGCAAAAGCATTGAAATCTGCAGCAGAGATCTGGAGTCTTTTTTTAACAAATGAAATGTTGCAAGTTATTGTTGATAATACAAATATCTACATTGGAATGTGCAATGCGAATCCAAACAACCGATCAGCAAGGCCCAAAGACATTTATAAGCTGAAAGCGTTTGTAGGGTTGCTTTATATAGGGTCGATGTCAAAAAATAGTTGGTTAAATGCCTCTGATTTATTTAGAACAAATTTACCAACCATGGAAATATTTCGTTTGAAAATGTCTCGAGAACGGTTTAAATTTTTGTTGCAATATATTTGTTTTGACAATAAAAATACTAGAACAGAGAGACAAAAATACGACAAATTAGCAGCAATCCGGGAAATCTATGATTCATTTAATTCTAATTTGTCTAAATATTTTTGTATTTCCGAGCTCACAACAGTGGATGAAATGTTGGTGGCATTCCGAGGCAGATGCAACTTTTGAGTATAAACGCCAAACAAACCTAATCGATATGGTATCAAAATATATTCTCCAGTAGACGCCAAAATGTTTTATACTAATTATACTGCAAACATGGACATTTATCTTGGGAAACAGCCGATTGGACCTTATAACGTTCAAACTGATGTTTCCTTCCTTCAACGTCTTTGTCGCCCCATCTCAGGAACCAGCAAAAACTTTACAATGGACAACTTCTTTACCAGCATGGCTGTTTGCTAACACACTTTCAACAGACCCTTAACTCACGATTCTTGGTACCATTAGAAAAAACAGAAAGGAACTTCCACTTGAATTTATCTAACCTACTAAACGTCCTGAAAAGCAAGCAGTTTGCATTCCAAGACAAAGCAACCATAACATCTTATATACCCAGAAAATATAAAAATGTTATCATGTTGTCAACCAAGGACCATGATGAAGATGAAATAGACAAAGCAACTGGAAAACCACAAATAATAATTGATTACAATAAAACAGAAGGTGGGGTTGATACAGTGGACAAGATGTGTGCGGCCTATGATTGTGATAGAGCTACTCGTCGCTAGCCAATGGTTATGTTTTATATGCTACTAAATATAGCTGGAATAATCTCATTCGTTAGTTTCAAGAGCAATTCAAAATATATGAATAATACACCTCGAAGAATATTTCTGGAGAATCTTGACATGCAGTTACTAGATCAACACTTACGACAAAGAGCTGTTATTAATAGGACACCTTAGAAAAATTTTACGTTTACCACTGCAGAAAGAGTTACCCGAACCACAAACTAAAAACATCAAACGACGCTGCTTTTATTGTGACAGTAAAAAAAATAAACCTACAAGATTTAGCTGTGCATACTGTAAAAATATATTTGTTTGGAACATGCCAACTACATGGGTAGTGAGTGCTTGGCTGGTGAAAGTGACGAAGATTGACGATTTTAGTCATTATTAAGTTTAAGTTAGTTGCTTTTCAAAATGTCGCCATTTTTTAATGTTAGAAATTCTGTTTTTGCTTTTGAAAATGTAATGTTTTATCTGTTTTGTATGTTTTCGATTTATGTGACTTTTACAATTTAAAAAGAATTTGGAGTTTTGTTTCTGGACTTTTTGATTTCATTAATTTACCTTCAAAATGTGTAAATATACTGACAGTAAATGTTTTTATATATTTTCCCTAAGACTGTATTTCGTTCTTTTTTCAGTGAAAAAAGATATGCGGAATGTGAGTCCGACGTTAGTATTTATGTCACATAAATCCATATTAGTAACGAAAGGTTAGTAACTAAAGAGTAATCTATATCAACGCCAGAATTTTTGCTAATAACAAGTGAATTATTGTTTTTACACTGAATTTTAAAGGATTCTTGATACGATTACTACTAAATCCTGAAGAAATTAAGTGAGCCTTACCCAAGACACTGCGAAAATATGAACTTATTACTTTTTTATAGGTTTATTAATACTTAATATATAAGAACTGAACCCAGGTAGAAAAAAAGCAGTAGCTCTTGTAATGCAGGATTTATATAAAGCTTATGAGTAGAAAGCTGCGAATATTTGCCATAAATATTTATAATTACAGATAACTGTCTAATGTCAGCTTGCTTGTGATATTAAATAAAACAGTATAATTTGTCACAAAAAGATTATTTCGAGAAAAATAAGTTTAAAGCTTTGCAATTGCATTATATTGTGGCTCATGATACCTTCCTATCTGATGAACAGCCGTTATATATCAAAATTGGAAATCAGAAATAGGCCATAAAAATAATTTTTTTTCGTCAATTATCTAGATGATTAATTCTACTAATTAACAACTCCATAACTCTGAAACCGTATTTTAAATGGGTCTTTATAGCTAAATTGATTGAGTATCTACTGAGCTACTGTAATAGTTTGGCAATTATTTTAATTATTCTAAAGATTTTACATAAATCTCATATAAATTTTCAAGTACTTCCATTCATTGACCTGGGAATATTAATAACAATTATAATCATAAATACACACATCAAAAAAATCTAGGGAACAAGGATTAAAATTGTTATAACTTTTTTGAAAATTGAAAATTTCTGTAGATATTTTTGATACCTTTTTGTGTACAATGTACATAATTTTAAAGGTTTAGGAATTGATAAAATGTGCGTAAAAAATATTTGTCTTTTATTAATAAAAATAGCGTATTAGTTTCTTTTGGTTTTTGCTTCTACGAAGAACAAAACGAGATTTTTGGTATTCCGACGACGACATTTAAACCGCGACGAACAATTGCGAGCAGTAGGGATGGTTAAAGGGGGCCAAAATTATAGAGCATTAGCGGAGGTCCTTAACACATCAGCTAGTGTGATTTGTCGATTAATGACAAGATATCGTGTAACCGGGGATGTTAGAGAACGACATACTGGTCGTACGAGATCAACTGACCCTCTACATGATCGTTTTATTCGATTACAGGCACTACGAGATCGAACTGTCACAGCAGGTCAGTTAGCAAATCAGTTATACCGCACACACCATATTGCTGTGAGCAGCCAGACTGTAAGAAACAGGTTGCACCAGTTCAACCTTTATGCTGGTAAACCGCTCCGTGTTCCCCCGTTAACAAGAGGTAATCGCGCACAAAGACTACGATGGGCACAAGGACATCAATACTGGGGACATCAAGAATAGTCTACGGTACTTTTTTCAGACGAAACCCGATTCAATTTTGATCCGGATTCACGTCGACTTTGTGTGTGGAGACGACCTGGAAATCTGGAACATCTTGCCGCAGCCCAGGAAGTCTACAGCTACCAGGGTGGTACAATAATGGTGTGGGGGGTATGCGTTTCGGAGGAAGGACTGACCTCGTTTTATTAGACAGTATTTTGGAACCTGTTGTGCTTCCATATGCTGCAGAATTTGGTCTGAATTTCCAGCTAATGCACGACAATGCCCGTCCACACACAGCACGGCTCGTGCGTGAATTTCTAGAAACTGAGCATATCAATATTTTGCCATGAACTGCGCAGTCACCAGACCTTAATCCCATTGAACATTTGTGGGATTCAATGGGACGAAGAATTCTTCGTCAACAAAGGCAGTTTGACACAAGGGAACAGCTCTTTAATTGTCTTTCTGACCTATGGAATACTACAGACCAAATAGAAATTAATAATCTCATTTTCAGCATGCCCAACAGATGCCGAGCTGTAATTAATGGACGGGGAGGTTACACTGCTTATTGATAGAGCATAAACAATCGAGAATTTTGTTTTTCTGAGATTTCTTGCATATCAAGTTATTGAGATTTTTTTTTTCTATAATTGTTCAAATAATTTTTGTTCTTGTAAAATTTTGTTTTGTGTTGGTAGTGTTAAACGAACGTTAGTATCATCAATAGCCACACAAATTTTTAAGGTAATATATGATGTCTCCAAAAAGTTATAACAATTTTTATTCTTGTTCCCTAGATTTTTTTGATGTGTGTATATTAGTTGATCAAAATTTCAAAGAAACCACGTATCAACTAATATTTAAATGATTTGGAAACGAGGGGATAAGACAGTGACTGAGTGGGCTGGACGTTACGTTGTCCGACTACACACCGACGCTACATAAAGCGTCTTAGGGAATTTTAAGTAATTGCTGAAAGCAGTGATTAAATAATAAATACCAGTTAACCGATTTTAAAGTTAGTGAAATCGAAACTACGTTTCGAGCAAGGTAAGCCTTTCTCTTTCACTATATTAAAATTGTGACAGTTTTCCTTTTATTTGCCAAATTATTTAGTTACCTCTCTTCGTAGATTTTATAGAAAGTGATATATTGTGCGATTTATTCTTATAGTAGTAATCGGTATTTTATTATCGTCTGCTGATTTACTGAATTAGGAGACAACATCAGAGTGGATCTTGTACCTCTAAAAATAGAAAATTATTTGATAGTTTTTTTATATTTAAATTGTTACATGTTTAAATATATTCACTGGTTGAACATTCACCTCTTTTATTATCTTATGTGTGTTACGAGTTGTTGACTTCAGCCCGAGTTCCATAAAGAGGAACAACCCCGAGTCCAGCTATCTAATCAAATCAGATTACTGAATAATTATTCAGGTGTACCTTTCAATCCTTAATCAATACATATATAACTCTCTGTGAAATATACCGGGTGTTCAAATTAAAGTGTTACAGTTATATACCGCCGAAAATATGCATTTTGGAAAAAAAAGTTTTAGACAAAAGTTTTATAGTTTTTTGGAAGAAACATTTTGACTAACTTCATTTTTTTATAGCTGACCATATTATGGCCATATTTAGGTGGACTTTTTATTGGTCTTTTACTTTTTGAGTAACAGCTACTTGAAACTTTTGTTGGGCAAAAAAAAAGTTGGCCATATTATGGTTAGCTATAAAAACGATTTTAGCCAAAATTTTTTCCCCACAAAACTATAAAACTTTCGTCTGAAACGTTTTTTTTTTTTATAAAAGGCGGTATTTAGCTGTAACACTTTAATTTAAACACTCGGTATATTCCATCCTCATCAGGTCTGCTTTTCCCTTTGTCAAAAGACACTCTGAACACTTTTGTGAAGCCCTGGTGAACCTACCCCCAAGTATGGACTATAGGTGCCTTTTATCATTTTGACAAACCAATAGATGATTTCAACGGAAGACATTTTGAAGTTTCAAGGTCATTGGAAGATCTTTGCGCCATCTATAAGTTTACATAACAACTAATAAAATAAAAAAGAAAACTGTAAATTATTATTTTGGCAATCTGTTTAAGGTTACGGTGTCGGTATTCATTTTTTTCTTTTTTCTTTGTCTTCTTCATTAGTTGTATATGTGCTCAGTTTTTCACCATCTCTATCTACTTAGTGCTAGGTCCCAGAGTCTTCATTTTCTTAGTCATGTGTCATGCCAAAATTTGTAAAAACAAAACAAATTAAGGTTAAAATGTCTAGTTTTGTTTTGAATTATTTTTTGCATTTATTTTCAAAATACTAGCATAGAAACACAAAGAAAATGAAGAAAAGTAAAGTTAAAAGGTAGGTTTGCACATTTTGTTTACTACTTTAAATTTCAAAGTAAACAGATGTATTTATTATCATTGTTGGGTAATGCAGTCGACACCCATTAAAAAAGGTTTTAATTTAACAAAAATCAGCCATAGAGACCTAACGCGCGCTTAGCAAGCCATGTTGATCTAGATTCCAGGTCTAGGCTATAGTGAGACTGAAAACTGAGCCCATACAATTAAGGAAGAAGGCAAGAAAAAAAGAAGAAATTTATGCTGACGCCGCCGTAACTTTAGACAGATTGCCAAAATAATAATTTACAGTTTTTTTTATTTTATTAGTTGTTATGTAAACTTATAGATGGCGCAAAGATCTTCCAATGACCTTGCAATTTCAAGATGTCTTCCGTTGAAATCTATTCTTTAACCCGCTCGCACTATTCATCATGGGGGAAATTTCTTTTTATTTTTACACCTTTTATTTTATTATTTTTTTTTCTTTTTTTTTGTCATCGTGAGAGTGGATATTGTGAATAAGCTTTAAGGACCTTTTCCCCAGACTGTGACTAGTGACAGGTGCGCTGCCTTTACACTTAACAGTGTATCCCCGTTGATGAGAGTCATTTTGGCTACTAATTTGTCATTTAGTGACACTAATTACTTTCTAAGTGACGGTGGTTATTACACTACTGCAGGATAATTTTAAGAGACATTTTGTTATAAAAAGAAATAGACGATATATTTACTCCTAGTGTATTACATTAAAGGCATATTAAAATTCTTAATGTGAAAAGTCCAAAAATAAATAGCAATAAAATGGAATACTTTTCTGCCTCTACTATAATAAAGAAAATGTTCCAAATAAATTTACAATGGACATTAGATAATATATTGTCTGTTGAAATGCTTAGTAGGAATAAAGAATAAACAAATATTTAGTGGGCATAATGAGAGTTGAAAAATCATTGTTGGATATTGTCATATTTGGCTTAAAGCAAAGCAACAAATATGCTCACGCTTACAGAAAATGTGAAAGTTTTAATTTAAATATGTAGTTAATTATAACGTACCATCTGTTTCAGGTCCAGTACAATATGGCGCTGTATCGACCTTAACTGTTCCCAAGTCTGTCGCTGCTTCGAAATAAGGTTTAAAATAATAATCTGTTGGAGGGTTTTTAAAACCATTGTGTCCATATGTGTTAAGATACGCCCAATCTTCTGCATATGCCGTTACATATCCATGTTTTTTAAAATCATACCATATCATAGGGCAGAAGTCCAATTGACCTGTGACGCCTGGTTTGCAGATACTTTTTGTGTGATTATAATCGAGACCTAAAATATAAATATGTTGGTTTTTAAAACATAATAGCAATTATTTTATAAATTTCTGCATTTAAAGAATAATTAAAAGCTATAAAAAATGATTACAAAATGATTACAAAAAGATACAATTAATTGAAAGTTGAAATTATGAGACGATATTTTAACAGATTACACTAAAGTTAGCAAATTATTACAAGCTACTGATAATAGAGAGTTGAAGTGTTTCCAGTACGTTAACGTAAATATGAACGTCAGCGCAAAAAAATAATGTTTACGTTGAAGTCCAAGATATGAGTTGAAGTTGTTGGGCCCTAAATGATTTTTAGCCTATGGCCTGTTGTACCGCTAATCCGGCCCTAGATATGCTAATGATCTTTGACCTTTTGAGAATATATTAAACGAACCGTAAGGGAACCTTTGCGTCATTGTGTATGGAAGCAACAATTTTTGTATTAAGAGAAAGCTGCATGGACAACTAATTTAATTAGTTCAAAATACTTAAAAATTATAGAACCTGCATAACAATTTATACTTTGTCATGGCATTAAAAAATAGAACATGTGAATATAACCTTACATCCTTGATTGTGAGCGGATCGTGTTGGTAGTATGACCTAAAGGCCTAATGGGAATTGACCTTAATATGTCCCTTAGTTTATATGTTAGTGAGTCATGCGGCATGAATCATGATTGGCAAATCAGATTGATTAGCATGTCTAGCTTCTGCTAGACTCTAGTAGAGAGGCCATTTCATACAAACCAATATGCCTACCAATCAGGAAAATCTTGTGAGTCTGCTTTGCATCATCTTATAATTAAAAAAGAGGCGGATTTAATAACCAAGTAATAGTCCTAGGAGCATTTCTTAACATAAAAAGAGCTTCTGATAACACCTCCTTTAAATTAATAGTAG
Source organism: Psylliodes chrysocephalus (assembly GCA_927349885.1). Classification (NCBI taxonomy): domain Eukaryota; kingdom Metazoa; phylum Arthropoda; class Insecta; order Coleoptera; family Chrysomelidae; genus Psylliodes; species Psylliodes chrysocephalus. Next base: position 52,434,104 of record OV651816.1, read on the forward strand.
CTGCCGTTCGTAAACATAAAATAGAAGACACCATCTGCTGCTGAATAGAAAAGATGTTAGGCGGATAGCAAGTACTGGCACAAATATGTAGTGAAACCATTCAGGTAAGTGTTCACAGGGGATGCTCATAGGGTGAAGTCAACCTAGTGGCACATGTACAGCTGAGAATACTGAACAATCAAGGACTGTACGCCCAAGGATACGTTGATGACATGGCCAACATTAGTCGAGGAAAATACCAAACGATAGTCTTTGAACTCATACAAAGACCTCTAAGGCTGACAGAAATGTGATGCGTTAGGAAAAACCTCTTGGTAAACCCTGACAAGGCACAACTCGTAACTTTTATTCGGAAAACAAGGTTGAGGATCTCATAAACTCCGAGCCTGTTTGAAGGAAGGCCAAAACAAAACATTTGGAGTGAAAAAAAACATATCTGGGTCTAATCCTAGATAGCCAACTTACTTGGAACCAATACATACAAAAAATTACCAACAAATTTAAACTGTTTCTCATTGTAGGAAGACAGGCATTTGGGAAAACATGGGGAATAAAATCGAAAATGACCCACTGGCTATATTCGACAACAACAAGACCCATGATAGCTAATGGTTTTTTAGTAGCCAAAATTAAACCAGAAAAAACTCTCAATACTCTTTTTGGTCAAAACCCGGAAATAACGCTCCAGGAATTCTTGGTAGGGTACTTAGTAAAAGTAAACAAAGGCACAGGACTATTCCAAAAATAGTACCTGAATACGAGCAAAGCAGAAGAATACAATAGACCCAAGAGACCGCATTGTTCTAAATCTAAACTACCTTCTTCGTACCGACAAAGAAAAAGGTAAATAAAAAGAGTCACGCTAGGTTAAAAATATTTAAGAAGACTTGGGTATTAAAATCGATGTCATCATTACTATTTACGAAGATAATCAGTCAACGATAAAGAGCTTAAAGCATCTTGATAATAAACTTTATTTGTACGAGACGTCTCTGAAGGTCTAATGCAAATACACTATTTATTTAATATAATTATAATGTACATGATTTTGGAAAATAACTAATATCTTACCTGTAATCAAGGCATTAAAATTTGGAATAGTATTGTCGTCAATTTTGCTGTAACCAACAAATTCCGAAAAATCATTATCTAATAAAAATTTCTTTGTTTTGGCCATATTTCTACCAAAACTGATTCTAGAAATGCCATCGATAACGACAAATAAAACACTCAAAGCTTTTTTGTTTTGTTTCTTAAGGGTTTTTGTAAGTTTGTGCAGTCTGTGGTTAATCGAATTTGATACTGTTATCAATTCGTGCACGTTTTTATAAACAGTTCGGGTTCTATCGTCGATACACTCAACTTCAATAGTGTTTTCTTCAAGTTTAACAGTTGAGTTGAAAAAAGTGCATGCTGAGTTGCTACAAAATGAAAAAAAGTTTTTTAATATCAAATTATCATTTTAAACTAAAAGATGGTATTACAATTAGTTACAGGTTTGAGTTTAGGATTTGTTATGATTATTTTAATCAGTCAATAGTCGTCAAATTTTAAATCAAGCGAGACACCTCTATCTCGTATATTGAACTGTAAGTCCCCTAACATCTACCTCCCTAACCAATAAAAATTTTTACTCACTCAATGAAAGACGAATAATTGCTTTTCTATATTTGATATACTCGTAGTTTTGTGATTATACTAAAAGCTGCATTAATTCTAATGGTACAACCTGTTGGTAGCCTATTAACAAATCCACCAATAGTAAGTCACACACATTCGAGGAGTCTGTGTGCCGCTAAGGTTAAACGTCCTAGCTGACAAAAATTTAGGTTTTGAGTTAAAGGCATATTTGTAATGCAAATATGCATCTACAACTGTTTTATTACGGAAAAACGTCCTAACTAAAATATAAAGCTTACATAGAAAACATGTATGGAAACATAAAATAGTTAATACCTCAAAACTTTCCTCATGTCAGATAGGATGTTTCAGCCTAACAGGACAGAAAAGTTATCTTCTTTTTTAAAAAGGAGGACGTCACTGATTTCAATGATTTGTGACCCATTAATATACTTTCTGTTATGTCAAGGATATTGAAAGAAATTATTAATTCTCAAAAGACATCACTTAAATCCATAGCAAATATTTTCTTCATTTCAATCTGAATTTTGAAACAAATACAACTCTAGTAATACATTGATTAATGTAATAATAATAACAGTTTAACCAAAATAATTGTTTTGAATGATTCTTGGTTTTTTTTAGTATTTTGCGAGAATGTATGTGAATGTATTTTTTTAAGATCATTTGGATTGGGGTTATACCTTTTGACACTGATTACTGTCTTCTCAGTAATATGTAATATGTAAAATACGAGGGCAGATCCCTATGCTGCACCCCTGACCCCTTTACAGTAAAATTACAGTGGCATTATATATGTATTTTTATTTTTTGACATATTCTCCCTCTACACTATTACACTTGGTCCATCGGTGCTCCAACATCTCAACAGCCTCCTAGAAAAAAATTTGTCTGACCTCTGCAAACCACCTCTCTACAGCTTGCATAAGTTTATTATTACCGAAAATGTTTTTCCTAAGTTTTCTTTTAATATGGAGAACAGCAGTAATCACTGAGGGGCCTGGCGAATATAGTGGGTGTTCAACTAATTCAAAGCTTGCTTATTGTATAGCAGCCAATGGTAATACAAGATGCATGGCTGGAAGCATTATCCTGATGGAACAGCATATCGTTCCTTTAATTTTCCTCGGCGTTTCTCTTTAAAAGCGTCCCGCAATTTAGACTGTGATGATCTGTCCCTTTTGCATCCCAGAACACAGACAGCAAAACCTTTCCAGTAGACAGCTCGACTTTGAATTTGCGTGGAGGAGGGGAACCGAGATGTTTCCACTTTGTACTTTGCGCTTTGGTCCCGGGATCATAGTGGTGCACCCATGACTCGTCCATGGTAAGATACTGACTAAAAAAGTTCTCTTTGTTTACTTGGTACCTTTCCAAAAGTCGCTTACAAGTTAATACCCGATTCCTTTTTTGAAATTCTGGACACCTATATCGCACTCATCTTTTTCATGTTTAATGGAGGCACTACACACTTCGATATGGCCTGCAGGTAGGGTTGCCACTTGTCCTTCTTTAAAAAGGACAGTTCTTTTTTCAAACAAATTGTCCTTGTGACTTATTAAACCTGAAAATATCCTTTTTAAAAACTATATTTCATCATTTTTCATGATTAACTTATTCGCAGCAGCACCGGCGTGGCCCACACTTTCCCACAAATGAAACCCAGTCCCAGTACTGTTTTTGCAAACGCACTTCATCATTTTACATATGTGCAGCTGTCGAAAAAAGTTTGGTTATTTATGTTCAATTTTCTAAACAGACCAAACAAATTTCTGCTTCTAAAACCAACATTTAAAGATCATAGTATTTTGATTATTTTGCGGTTTTAATGTTATTAGTTGAGGTAATGCAGAATTCAGACTGTTAGAGATTGAAAATTAAAACCAAATTTAAGGACATTTAAAAAGTTATTTTAAAATGCTTTAAATATACTCCAAGTGTATATTCTTCCGATTAAGCATGATATTGTATGCTTTACGACTAAATAAACGTGTTGCTTAATCAAAATTGGTTTAATTTAGTATGATTTTTTTACAAAATTCAACTGAAAATCGGTCTGTTTTAAAAACTAATATTTTTCAATACTACTGTTTTTGACTTCTCTCTTTACACGCGCATAAGCGATGTGTATTTGTTTATTTCCAAATTACGAGTGTAATGTATATTTTGTTTTTAACCGACTTCAAAAAAGGAGGAGGTTATCAATTCGTCGCGATATTTTTTTTTTATGTATGTTCAGCGATTATTCTTTAACACGGTGTCCGATTTCAATGATTATTTTTTTGTTAGAAAGGGCGTATTTCAGGGGTGGTCCCATATAAATTTAGTCAAAATCTAATAATTGGGTTCATGAGAAAATCCTCAAACTCTTCATTTTTTATGGATGTTCAGCGATAATTTTTTTAACACGGTGTCCGATTTCAATAGTTCTTTTTTTGTTAGAAAGGGGCTACTGTAGGTGTGGTCCCATATAAATTTTGTCACAATCTAATAATTGGATCCATAAGAAACTCCTCAAATTCTTCATTTTTTATGTATGTTTAGCGATAATGCTTTACCACCTTGTCCGATTTATACGATTCTTTTTTTGTTAGTGAGGGGGTACCTCAGGGGTGGTCCCATATAAATTTGGTTAAGATGTGGCATCTGCACGTTTTTGAAGTCGGTTTTTTCAAATTTTTAATTTGTAATACTTGTTGTTTCAGTGTCTACAGAATAGTAATGTGTTTTATACCCAACTAGGCATCGAGCATTTTTATTTTGTTTCCAACAAAAGACATAAACAAAGTTTCAAAAATGATTGACAATTTTATTACATATTTTATTTTAACAAGGATAATTTCTTGAGCGTAGTACAATTTTATATGAATAATTGTTTTATTGTGTAGGATGTCCCTAATGAACTTAAAGTTACTGAAATATGGCCTATCTATAAATGCTAAAGGTACTGATAAACAGTGTCAAACTGATGTAGCGGTGAGAATTTTACCTAAATGATAGTATCGCATGCATCTATAAAAAAATAAACGCCTAACTCACATTATAGTTTTTTAAAGACGATATAAAAATAAATATTGTACTGGTCCAAATTTATTCAAAAAACTAAATAGTTGTGTCTATGTTAGGTATGTACCTATATCATGATGTATACAGGGTTGGGATAAAGCATGGAATCAAGTAAATATCTTTAAAATGAAAAGGACAATATATATGAAACTTTGCAGGCAAGTACAATGACGCATAACGCATCTGATGCCATATTTTTTTTACTACTGTACTCCCGGTTTCACCGGAAATACCCTCAAGTTTTTTAATGTATATTTTTGTAGATTTTAAAAGATTTTGTTATTTCGAATTCGTACATACTAAGTTTAGATGTTTTGTGAAAAAAATCTGATTAAAAATGGGGGTTGAGGGGGTCTGTTAAACTGTGAGTATAATTCAGAATGCCACGCAATACATAATATCTTCATTCTAGTTTTTATCTGTGTAATATTTTGTACTGTGAAGGAACTGATCTCATAAATTAATAATTTTAGTTCACTTGTTTTATTTGCAAATAAAAAGTATTAAAAAAATATATTATTTTATTTTACATGTGTGAAAAATTGTAAAAATGATTAAATTTATAATAAAAACTGTAAAATGGTAGGTAAAGTTTTATATAATAATATTTTTTACACAAAAATCAGTACATAATCTGATATTTATTTGAAAATAATCTCAAAATATCAGGAAAAGTCAGGTGACTAACTAATAATATTTATAGATGGCTTTCAACGTATTAGAAACAAAACAAATATTACAATAACTAAAATAATAATTTATTTCAATTTAATAAATTATTAATCTCAGATGTACATAGAATACGTCGGGAAAAGTAGATCACTTTCAATTTTGTGCTGTTTTGGTTTTGTTTATTTTAAAAGGTAATTGAAGAGATGAAGACAATTTTCTTATAGATGATGCATAACAAATTATTGCTCCCTTTTTTAGAGCTCCAGTCTCTTAAGTCTATTTATTTTAGGTCTTTTTAAATTGTTGGTAGGTATTATTCACTTCATTTGTATGTTTTTAGTTAATTTAAATAATTTTGTGTAATATCTTGCGATTTGTTTTCTATACATTTTATCATGTATTTGTTGTCTACATCTCACAAAGGATGGCTTTGAAATACCTTTAAAACAGAGGTACTTTCCTAAAACTGGCCGAAATTTGAAACTGAATACAGTTCTTAGAGAAAATCTCCAGTAAAAAATGTCTACATGCAGAATAACAGTAGCATAGATTAACAAAGCTGACAAAAGAGTTGGACAAACCTTAGTCTAGCTTTTTTAATATTTCAGGGCAATAGTGTTAACAGCAGACTACAACAAAAACATCCAAAGTTTAGTAATCAAGCAAAATATTCTGGTATCTCCAGAATTATAAACGTATGAAAACTATAATAGAAAACATGTATGGTTTCGAATAGAAAATTAGCATATCCAGTGAATATTGTATTTAAAGAATATATTTTTATTCAAAACTTTTGTGCTTCTACTCCAATACTAACCATATAGAAGCATATGCATTTTATAGTATTTGCAAGATTCGGATCAAATGTACCCACAATTTATAAAGATTATTAAACTAAAATAAAACATTTCAAATAACACCTGCTTTTATGTTAAATATGTTTTTATTAAATACACAAATTAGTCTCAACCACACATTTTTTGTTTTGTTTTTACTTCTAGTGTAAAAGTGACTACTAATTCAGTCTTTCAAGTTTATTATTTATAGACCAGCTACTACAAAATATCTTATTGATGATAACTAATTTCTCTTTAATAATGGTTTTGTCCAACACCTTTTTTACAATTTATCCCAAGCAACACTAGGAAAGATTTAAATCCTGGATTTACAGCATTCAGTTTTGAGATGAGTGCAGTCACAATGTAGTTTAAGATATAATTTTCACATGAACACTTATTTAACACAGCACAAACGCTTGTACCTATTCACGTAACATTAAAATAAAGTGGAAACAAATTGCATAATTTGGTATATAAAAAAGTACAAAATGTTTTGTTTTAATTCGACATTGGACTACGACTACGAGGAAAACAGTGGTTCATTCCACTTGTACCATATTGACATTATTATGCACGATGCTCGTTCAAACGAACATCAAAAAAGTGTTGCCAACTTAAGCTGACTACTATTTCTTCCCTAGCCTCAGTCACCCCCTCATCCATTTACTGGGTCTATGTCGCGACCCCCTTAGATTTACCAGCCCTGATTAACAGTTGTAGTGCTTGAAAACAGTATGATATTGATAATAATAATCACACAATAATACAAACTCAAATAATAAAAGTAGCAGCGATATTGGCTCTTGTACAGTTTAGAAATTTACAAATGACAAAATAATTGGAAAAAATGAACATATTAAATAAATAAAGCTTTATTGTCCAACGACAAAATAAAAAATGGAAAAATCCGCCATTGGTCGAACGAACTATTTTTTTTTAGGACATTTTAGACCCTCTGAAACACATGTCAAAATACTTTGTCCTGCAAACGCTTTGAAATATTTTTTTCCTACCTTGAAACTTTAAAATGTGTCATCTAATGTCGATGTTAAAAAAATTTAAATTACATCATTTTGATTAATTCAAAAATTTTTCGAAAAACAGTTTATTTTCTTAATTTAAGCTCATGTTTAAGTTCGTCGGCATTAATATTTTCGTAAACTCAATGACATTGGAAGTGTGATGTGTGTCTAAAAGAAATACAATGTTGCCATATCAATTATTACATGTCAATAGTCAATTTTACCTATGCCTTGTGTTGTATCAGGTTAACAAATTTTGACTTCAGTATCAGAAACATTGCACGAAACTAGAGATTTAAGAAATGTAAATATCAAGATCTTCTTCCTCATCCTCATCGGAGTAATTACATAAAATAAGAAAAATTAAACAAATATTAACACGGCATGGAGTTATCACGAGTTGCTTAGAAAAGAAATTTAAACATAAATTAAGAAAAATTAAACAAATTTTATCCAATTAGCTTAACCTATGCTATCTGAAGTCACCACGGGTTGATTTGCAAAAAAATATACATGAAATAGGAAAAATTTTAACAAATTTCAACAAAGTTACCTAACCTGTACGACCTGGAGTCATCGTAAATTGCCTCACAATAAATATAAATACAAAATGAGAAAAACTAAACAAATATTAACTAATTTACCTAACCCTAAAAAACAAAAGTTGTTTCGAGCTACACTTTATCAAATAAGACAATTTTAGAACTAAGATTTTTCGAACAAACGTGTTTCTAATAAAAATCCGCCAACCCTCACTAGCGTGTGGCCAGTGAACCTAGATACTAACTTTTAACGAACTTGTCTTTGTCGGCATCTAATAATAGGAAAATATACAATAAGAAGACGAAGCAGGGGGTGGGTTGGCTCAGTGGTTAGAGTCATGACTTTGAGATCGGAAGGTCTCAGGTTCGAATCCCACCGTTGGCCGGGATTTTTTCATTTAATTTAATTATTTGAAATTAATTCTGATGCCTTGGTAGGATTCCCCACTCGACCATTCACTGTTGGGTTCTAATTAACAGTGCTGTTCCTAAAGTGGCGCTGCCGTAGTAGTCGACGCCGATGACACCAAATTAAAAAAAAAAAAAAAAAAAAAAAGACGAAGCAACGACTTCTTGTAGGCGAAGCTGCCACTTGAAACTTTTAACCCATACCTAGCTACGCCGACCGGCAAAGACTCCAATGGCATGGACACAGCTCAAATTAAAAAAAAAGTATATTTACGAACAGTAGATAAGTCCCCACATAAATAAAAAGACGGATGTCCAAGTTCACCTACCGGCCAGACACTATGTAATTTGTCTGCTACTCTGTATGGCCTGGAGCCATTTCCAAACAGGCAATTTTCATTAACCGAACTATTTCTTGGCAACACCGCATTAATAGAAACTAGAAACGTCAATTGTCATTGAAAATAATTTACTGTATTTCTTTTTCTAACAGACCTAAAAATAAGAGTCATTGTTGATGTCACATGAATTTCTTACATTGTTAAAATTCTGGGCAATAGGCATATGACATGGGTGAATTCATTCTCAAGTTAGAGCCCGTTTGAACTATTCTCAAAAACGGCGATGTGCGTAGAAATACCAGAGGAGCGTAAAAGTTAATTTTTTAAAATAGTCGATTTGAATATGTTGTAGTTTTTAATAAAAAGGGAATGAAAAAATTATTCTTTTAAGTTCTAAATTGTTAATGTTATCGTATTACCTAGAAATTCTTCATATATTCCTCGTTTAGGATAAACACCTTTTTTTAAATAGAGATACTTTAAAAAGCGACGTTGTACGCTTTCTAGCAAGCATTTTAATTATAAATGGGTTTACAAACTAAGGCTGCATATTCTAATCTGGATCGTACATAACAAAAACAGATCATTTTTAAGAAATTCATATTTTTAAAAGATTTGCAGTTTCGCACAATGAACCCATAATATTTATTGGCTTCAGAAATTTTGAGGTTATTATGTTGGTTAAAAGTTAATTTAGAGTCAAACCCGAGAATACCGATCAAGGAGAAGCGACAGTAGCTGTCGGTGCCTTTGATATCGGATGGACCTTTTTCACAGTATGACTTTGACTGATACACAACTTAGCACGCTGAGAAAACATGCTTATTTTCTACACTGAGCGAAATAGTTTGGCAAATTATCTGAAACATTGTTATAGTCCATGCGCAAATTATGTTATGTGATTTAATTACATTGAAGTAGTTAGGGTTAATAGCAATGGTGAAATTTCAGCACCAAAATATAATGCATTATATAATAATTACTTATTTGTTATAAAAGTAAAAGACGTTTATTATTTTATAATTAATCTATATAATTTGTTTAATATTTGGTTTATTTATATATTTATTGATAGAGTAATTCACAAATTAAGTGATGCTAAATGGTTGGATATGACATGTAGAAGAAGACTTCATATGGCTACTCTGTTTCACAAAATAATTTTTGTCTAGGGCTGGCACTGTATGCCAGCTCTATTTTGCAGTGTTACATTAGGTGTTTTTTTACAATTATATTTTTTTGTTCCATATTCTGTGTAAGCTGCAAATAAATGAATTTATTATTATTATTATAATTGTAAAAAATGTAATAAAAGCCCCATATTTAAATTAAATCACCTTTTCCTTAAGTAAAAATAAGGTAAATAAAATTAAGGGTACCAAAAAAATTTAGGGTAACAATTAAAAATACATTAAGTTTGAGAGGTTTAACTAAATATTTGCAATGTGCATATATTTTCAAAGCTTTTAGGTTTAAAAAGTACTTACATATTTTTAGAATTTCTGGATTCATATTATATTAAAAAGACTTTCAAGTTTATTACTCATTTCTGTAGAAACAAGTGTTTTCTCGCAAAGATAAGCCAGATGTCATTTAAGGTTTATGTATTTAGAGTTAAATCCCTGGCTTGGCTATCACCCAGACAATACAAATATGTCCATTGGACGTCGTCCATTCGATATATAATGAGTTTTTTCTGGACTTCCAACATCCAATGGACGTTCAGTGAAGTATAAAAATGGCACACTTTTGACCATTCAGAGGACGTCCAATTCTGGAATATATTTGGACGTCGAATACTGGACATTCAATTAAAGATCGCTTGACCTGAGCAGGAATCGTACTCACGACACATCCATTTTTTATTGTTTACTAGATATAGTTATAATGGAATAAGATTTCAAACTTTCGGTGATAGAATGAAATGCAATAGATTCAATTTGTCAATTTTTAATAACCAATTATATTAAAAAAAGGAACTGTATATAGATGGGAATTAGGCTTAATAAATAATGACCTAAGATGGACGTCCGCTGGACGTCAAAATACTACTAAACTTAAAATTAAGTCCAAAAACAGATGTTCTCTGGGTATCGATATTCAGCTGTCAAATTAATTAGCATAAACGGACGTACACTGGATGCCCGGATATGGACGTCCTGACCCTTAAATGGATCTAAAATGTACGTCCATTGGACTATGTGTGCTGTCTGGGCATAGACGAATTTTTAGAAATAGTACTTATTTAAGTATGTACCAATCTTTCCAAAATCAACTCCAGTATGATTCATTCAATAATTATAAATATGAATGGGCAAAACATCTTTATATTGACATAATTGTAACTTACAATTTAGCCATAATAAGGGGATTTCGCCCATTTTGACAAATCCTAATTGAAACACGCGGATTTATTATATATTTTTTTTAAATATAATTTCAAAATAAAATAAACAAAATCTGCAGTTCATTCTTTATTAAATTTATTTAAAAGAAGACAAACATATATTTCAGAAAATTCAATACCTACATATGAAAAATAAAATGTCAAAAATGATTAAATCATTATACTTAATATTTATACATGTGATAAAATTCTTAGTTTCCTAATAACTTTTTTGGCACATTTTATATCATTAGAATACCTAAGTGTGTAAAAAATCTTCATCTTATTACTACACAAAACAAACACCATGAAATATCACTTAACATTGCTCACATACTAAACACAACTTGGACTGACTTTGACAGATAACATCATTTTGAGTGATACACAACTTATTTTCGCACATGCGCGTTACAAAACGGTTCACTGAAAACACCAAGCTGTCGCTTCTCCTTGATCGGTATTCTCGGGTCAAACCATAAACCAAGGTCCTTCAGTAATTCAGTACGAGGTAAAGACTTACTGCCTATTTTATAATAATTATATTCAATGATTTTTTTTTACAATTTTACACTTGTTAACATTAAGGACAATTCTTGACAATGTCAAGGTTATGTTGTAAGGCATCGCAATCGGAACTACTTTTAATTGAAGAAAATATTTTTAGGTCCTCTGCATATTTTAATTTTTCACAAGTTATAAGTTTAGATAAATCATCAATGAAAAATATAAAGGGAAGAAGTCCAAGATTTGAACCTTTGGAACGCCTGATAAGACATGATATATGCTAGAAGTATAGCCATTGTAAAAACAAATTGACTTCTATTATCTAAATATGAATTTAAAGTCTGTTTGATATCTGAATTAAATACAAACTCTGGCAAATTATTTAACATAATGAAATTATCTAATTGGCTCATAGACTGTAATTATTTATTTATTTATAAATTAATACATCCAACAGGCTCTATCAGCCCAATTACAGGAGTATATAATATATTTAAAAATACAAAGTTTGAAAATACTTACTTAACTAAATTACATTTTTATTACCTAATTTGATACCAATCTGTAACATTGCTCTCTAAATTGGTAAAATTATAGAAAATATATATCAACAGAATACTGATTGACACTTCTACACATTGTAGTTAAAGGACTGTGAAAATGATGTTGTCAATTTGGCACTTAAAAATATGAAATGTTATATTTGACCTTGATGTAATACGTGGGATATGAAAATTAAATTGAGACAGCAAAGAAGATGAATCTATAGAATTATTCATTAATTTAGAGATGAATATCAAATCTGCTATTTCTCTTCTTTTTCTCAGATTCACAAAACTGAATTCTTCTAACAATAAATTATAGTCATAGTGACGAATAGGATAACGGCCATGTTTTTTAAATTAAATAAATTTTAAAAAATTTTCTTTGGACAGATTAGATTCTAATGCACTTATGTACTTTAAATGATTAGCATTCCAAACACAACTGCAATATTCCAGTTTGCTACGAAATAGTAAAAAATATGGTCCTCGACACCCTCATCAGCCGCCTCAATAATGACAGTCACTACACAATCGCATATGCAGATGACCTGGTCATTTTGCAAACAGGGAATTTTGAGAACATACTCTGCGAAAGAATGCAAGTAGCTCTAAAAATTATAGAACAGTGGTGCAAGGACAATTCACTGTCTATCAATCCTAAGAAGACAGAAATGGTCCTTTTAACAAGGAAAAGGATGAAAATGGAATTAAAACCTCCAGAACTCCTAAACACAAAACTTAACTTAGCGACAGAGGTAAAGTACCTAGGTCTCACCTTTGACAGCAAGTTAACATGGAACTCGCATTTAGAAAACAGAGTTAAAAGAGCATAAATTGCTTATGAACAATGCCGCCGTACTGTGGGACGAACCTCGGGTTTCTCCTCCAGAGTCGTCGCATGGACTTACACGGCTATCATAAGACCTATGCTAACATACGGTGCAGTTATTTGGGTACCGAAAACCCAAAAATTAACAGCTATGCGTAAACTAGAACAAATTCAAAGAACAGCATGTCTGAACATAACAGGAGCCATGAAAACAACACCGACTAGAGCGATGGAAGTCATTATTAGTCTCACTCCCCTTGATATTTACATCAAGCAGGTTGCTCTGACGACAGTGACACGCCTCCGCACGGTCGGAATAGAACCTGATGTAGGATTTGGTGAGGCGAGACGTCACTTTTGGCAGGAGGCGCTCGATACGCTCCCACTGCTTCAAGCGAACATGGACTCCATCTCACCGATATATATCTTCCATAAGCCATATAAAGTTATAATAGAACAAATAGAAGAACCAGAAGTGGCAGGTACGATTCATATCTACACCGACGGTTCTAAAACAAAACAAGGCTTAGGATGCGGAATATACTCCAGATTCTTAAAACTAAACATAAAATGGGCTGTAAGCAATAGTACCAGTGTAGTTCAAACAGAGCTAACGGGGATTCTCATAGCAGCAAAAGAAATAACCAGAAATAATATCACTGGAAGGAACATGCTCATCTATACAGATAGCAGACAAGCACTACTCACCCTGAACAGACCACGAATTTATTCAGGGTTAGTACTAGAATGTCATGAAGCTTTGGCCGAAGTATCCATCAACAATGTGGTCACCTTAAGATGGATCAAAGGTCACGCCACATCGAAAGGTAACCGTCTTGCCGATTCACTAGCCAAGAAAGCAGCCAACCAAATACTTTTTGGACCTGGTCCTTCTATTGGCCTGACAAAATCGGCAGTGACAGACCTAATTAAAGAAAATTCCCTTGTGAAATTTAACGAAAGATGGGATGAAACAAGAAACTGCAGAGTTGCCAGGGAGCTCTTAAGTTATCCTGACAACTCTGCAGCAAACAAATACTTGACTATGACTAGACAGAATCATGGGGCTGTCAGAATCCGCACTCTTCAGAGGGTGCGAACAAGAAGATGAGACCATCGAGCATATCCTTTACGATTGCCCGACGCTCTCATTTATTAGAAGATTTGTATTCGGCGAGTATCGGCTAACACCGGCCGATATAAGAGAAGCACCTCTTGGCGATGTTGTCAACTACATTAAATCTGTAGGCTGGCTGATGAGCTAGGAGGTGCCTATCATCTTAGGAGGATGCACAATGGGCCTAATGAAGCCTAAGTGCCGTGGGGGTAACCCACCCTCCACACGTTACAGATACAGATAGTCAAAAATAAATAGAGAAGATGGCTTCTAAAGATTTAAACTTTTTACAGTGTCTAATAACAAAACCCAAGATTTTTATTGCACTTTGTACAGTGTTTTCAATGTGTTTCGAAAAAGTCAGTTTGCTGTCAAATAAAATACCTAAATCTCTGTATTTATATATCCGGAGAATAACAAGATTATCTAATTGATAATCATATAAGACATTGTTTACTTTCCTGGAAAAGGACAGGACTTTGCATTTGTTAGTATTCAAAGATAGTTTATTTACGATACACCAGTTATGTAAGTTGACAAGGTCGTTTTGAAGGGCAATGCAGTCTGAGGTATTCTTTATTTCCCTATAAGTTTTCATATCATCTGCAAACAAAAGTTTCTTAGAGTTGATTCAATGACAGATGTCATTAATAAAAATAACAAATAATAATGGGCCCAAATTCGAGCCCTGAGGAACCCCTGACGTTGACACGAAATTAAAAGATTTGGCACTCTCGTATTCAACATATAACTGTCGATCAGTTAAAAAAGACTTTAACAGTGATTGCATACTCTTTGAAACACCAAATTGTCCCAGTTTCAGAAGATATTGTTTGTGAGACACCTTATCAAACGCTTTACTAAAATCTGTGTAAACGACGTCAACTTGATTTCTACAGTCTAAAGAACTAGATATGTATTGCGTAAATGTATATCGATTTGACGCGGTACTTCTGAGCTTCACAAAACCATGTTGGTATTCCGTGATTGAATTTTTTACGGGGAAAAATAATATATTAGAAAATATAATTTCAAAAAATATGTAAAAGAGTGGAACTGACAGAAAACCTATATAATTTTTTACCAGTTTGGATGAAACATTATCAGGACCCCAGGTTAACTTATTTTTTAATTTATTAACTGCGTTGATAATTTGATCTTGAGATATATAACTAATATTAAGGAAATTACTAGGATTTGTATCATCATCAAGTATCTCATCATCAGATCCATCAATAAACACTCTACCAAAGTGCCTGGCAAAAGCATTCACAATAGATTGGGGAGTGGTTAGGGTTTCGTTACTGTATGACATTTTCCCGGGAATACTAGTTCTATCTTGTTTGGATTGAATATATGATCAAAAACGTCAGGGATTTAGTTTAATGGTATTTTCTGAATTTTGAATGAATCTATTATAACAGCTAGTTATATCACGTTTTACAATTAGTCTTATATTTTTATAACGTTGTAGATAAAAGAGAAGTTAATTGCCACTGACTACCACTAAAAATTAAATAACAGCATTGACAACTTCTCAATCGGTACTGAGAAATGGTGGGCGAAATCAATGCAGTTTAAATGAGCGCACCTGGCAAATAATTTTAATTGCGATTTACTCACTGCATAATGAAAATCTACTAGCAATAAAAAACTTAAATAATAATTCACCTTATTCCAGTATCTGGTTCCTCGGCACTGCCAGATCTTCTAACATAACAAAAAAAACAATTAACCATCTCATTTTCGTCATAATATTGATTAATATTTTCAGTTTTAATATGTAAATATGCTGTATTATTTTCCACCGATGTATAAGTGAGTAAGTCTCTTACAGAACAATTCACAGGTGGTAACTTTTTCAGAATTGGTTTGAGTTCATCAGAAAACGGTGGAAAATTCGGTAGTTGGCACTTTTCATTGTTAATGATATAATCTAAAATAAAAAGAAAAAGACTTAATTAACTCATCAAAGAAGATTATTTGGAGGCATTTAAAGTACCAGTGTACTTAAGTGATATAATTAATAGGTGATATCTGAAATGGAAAAAGGTCCAGAGGTAGAGACTTTAAATTATAATAAAAAAAAATGTTATTAAAAAATTTATTATAATCTTAATTTGTAAAATAATATTATAGTTTTGACTTAAAAATTAAACAAAAACAATTAAAGTTTTTACCATTTTATTTATAATGAAAGGTATAAAATTCGAGTAGCTCATACAAACAGTAAATTAAAATTTCGTACAGGGTGTTTCCATCGTAAACGTAAAACATATCGCCACCTTAATGTCACCTTATTTTTTTTTAAATATATTAAAATAAAAAAAAAAGTCGGTCAATAATAAAAAAATATAATGTAAAATCTGAATACATTCGACTGTATTTGAGTTTCTAAAATAGATTAACAATTAAATATTTTGAAAATGTGACATCAATCTAAATCTATTTACTGTTTAAAAACAATTTATTACTCAATAACAAAATGAAGACAATATAATAATAGAATTTCATCTCTGATAGTTATATATGTTATTTTAATAATATTTTAGTTATGATATGTTACAAAAGAAATTAAACAATGTATATGATAACCGTAATCGTAAGTAGAGTCCATTGTTAATTCATATTTTGGAACATAGTTTTATACGACCATGCAATCATTAAAAAAATAGTACATTATACACTTAGGTTAAGAAATGAACTGTTATTTACCGAGCCCTTTTATATCCTGAGAAGAATAGCGTCGAAGGATATAATGTGCGAGGTTTATAATGGCCGTCTTAACAGAAGTATGTATACAAGGTGTTCCATCTTAGATGAGCCACCCCGTATATTTCTTATCCCAAAACACATCGCATGATTTTCTTTGGAGGACATCTTTTGACGTATATTTGAGGCTGGAACAAGCATCCCCCTATGAGGGGGCGCTTTAACCCCTCAAAATTGAATAGGAGAGGGTTGAGTGATACTTTATTTGTAAGGTCTTTATAACGGTGTATGATAAAAATTACATTCTTCAAAAAAATTAATTGTTTTCTCATGATTACAATCAAAAAAATCTGATGTGTCTTTCCTATCTAGTTATTATAGGCTTTTTCCGGTTATTTTGTACCTATTGCAACATTTCTATAAATGTTTAGAGGATAAACTAAATATATACATTGTCCACATACATCTACCTCGACACATTTTTCAATAAAAATTCATTGAAAACGAAAATACTGAAAAATTTAAATTTAGCACTTTTCCATTACGGTCCATTTTAGAAAAATCGTGTATAAACAAAAATTATAGAGATCGCAAACAACTTTTAGTTCAAAAATTTTCATAAGAATCAGAATTTTGCACATTTTGTCAAATTTCTCGAATACGGACCATTTCAGGAAATTTTGACATAAAACAAAAATTATAGATAATAATATTAGAAGTAACTTTAATTTAAACAATTTTCTTCTCCAAACATAAATAACAGATATATTCTATAAAATATAAAAACGGCCTCCCATAAAGTACCCCCCCAGATGTTCCGACTTTGTCCAAAATCTAATCATTTCACGTCAGGTCGAAATAAACCTTAAGTTTAAAATTTAATGTTTTTTTCTTTATCCGTTTTTGAGTTTTCTTCAAAATTCGAAATTTACACATTGTCTCAAATGTCTCGAATACGGTCCATTTTAGAGAAATTATGTATGGAATAAAAATTATAGAGAATTATATTACAAATAACTTTTATTTGAACAATTTTTATAAAAAAATATTTTTTTTTTACATTTTGTCAAATTTCTCGAATACGGACCATTTTGTAAAGCACCAAAATTATAGATAATAATATTATTAGTAACTTTTATTTGAAGATTTTTCTTTTCCAAACGTAAATAACAGATATATTCCATAAAATATAAAAACGGCCTCCCATAAAGTAGGTACCCCCTAGATGTTCTGACTTTCTCCAAAATCTAATCGTTTCACGTCAGGCCGAAAAAAAACTTATGTTTAAAATTTATTGTTTTTTTCTTTATCCGTTTTTAAGTTTTCTTCAAAATTCGAAATTTACACATTTTCTCAAGTATCTCGAATACGGTCCATTTTAGAGAAATTATGTATGTACTTGCGATTAGGATTAGGAGGAATGATAGAATTTTTGTAGGAATTACGAAGATTAGTAGATGAGAGAAAATATATTTTTTAAATAAAACATTGTCTTATTTTAATAACAATATATAGTTTGATATATTTCTTATATAATCTGTATTTTTATTTATTCTAAAATGGGTACATAAAAAAAAATAATAGACTCAAAGTTTTCGCTATGCGATTCTTACAATTAAATAATATTTACAATGATTTGAAAAATACTAGTACCAATAAACAAATAAAATTAGGATTTTTAATAAAATATTCAATATAAAAGAGTATATATTATAGCAAAAAGTAGAATATTTCACAGTTTCGCATTGCTAAAGAATTAACCTAGTAAAATAGTTTTCAAATGTATTAAAACTGGTAAGGTGGAAAATCTTAATGTTTGAGTAATGGTACTATTATTCATACATGTTTAAATGGCTTTAGAGCTAAAGGGAAGCGCGATAACAGTCTATTATAGTTGAAGCACTGATAGTCAGAAGAATACTTGAGACACAAAACCGTTACTGAAAGTAAAATTTACTAAATATAATAACAATTTCATTCTTGTATTTAAAGATTTTAACAATTTCATCTTGAATTCTTAAGTACATATATCTACTGATATTGTGACTTTTCCACATGCTTTTCTAGATTTTATTATTTTAATGATCACTTTAAATATATGGGGTGTTGTGGTTTTTTACTTAAATGTAGTTCTTTTAAATAAATTTCTTGATGAAATGAACTTAGTTTGAGATATTTTCTGTGCTAATTCTGGACCAATTTTAGTTCATGTGGACAAGGATTTTTATGTGCGAACTCAACACGTTACTTGTTGAATAGAGAGAGACATACATGAGAATCACATTCTGTAGTACGAAGATAGAAGCTTCTCAACACGTGCCGAATTGAAAGATAAGAATCCCACTGCAGTTTTGTTTAAATAATTATTATGCATAGACGAAATTAATATTTTCCATTATTTGTGTACATTTTACAACTAATAATTGTTTCTTAGTAACATAGCAAAAAGAAAAAATAACTTTACAATTTTAAAACTTTCTAAATTTCTTGACTATTCTGATGATTAGACAACACAAATGTCGAATTAAACATTTATGTCACGTTAACGAAAACCAATAATAGTGCACTGTTTTAAGATTTGTTTGATTGTGCGCATGTAAAAAATCGTATTTAGGGGCCCTAGAGGCTGTATAAAATTTGTTTCTGTTATATTTTAATGCTTCACAAATTTCACTTTTATATCTAACAGGCTAATTTCAATTTTTTGCCAAAGCAGCTAACCTTGTTTACAAAATATGATTATTATGTTAAATATAAATACGTTCTGTAAAAAGTGGAGAAAGAAATTTAAATTTTATAATCTTTTATGGTATTTACAAATATATATTTTATTTTTAGAAGCAGTTTTTGGCAAAAATTGAAGATATTTTATCTACTGAGTAAACAATTGATTTTCACTGTGTTTAAATTTTAAATTAATTAGTTTTAGAACTATTGTTAGCTTACCTGATACAAATTCTCCATTTGAATTGGCAAAACAAATAATGCTATATAAACAAAATACCACCAGTATCATTTTTGACCGAAACACTGCAAAGGTCAATTTAAAATACCTACCTACTACCAATTGATAATCTGTAAACCTAATAATATATTCTTCGAGCTTGTTTGGAACGTGGTTTTATTTAAAATTTCGCAAACTGATAACAATTTATACGGGGTGTACTTATTGTCGGCTAAATATTTTCATTGTTTAAAATGATACACGGAAAAAACAGTACCATATAAAATATTTGCTTGAATGAGTGCGATTAACATAGTTCATAAATAAAAGCATGTTTCTAATCATACATATTTGTTACAAGTAAAAAAAGTTTCCTAAAACGAGGTTTTTAATAACCCTTGGTAGACGAGTCCTAATTAAAAAGATATGTAATAATCTCGAAAGTCCATTTCATTGATTCGTGTCTCTCTAGATTTGACAACGGCATTCGACACAATAGTCTAGAGCAGTGCTTCTCAACCTTTTTTCCTCGCGGCCCCTATATTAGGTTTAATTTTGGATAATTTCAGCCTTACTTCTTTTTCAACGTTTTTCAACCTATTTCTATATTTATTTTTTATATACATTAATGCAGAAAATTAAGTTTCGCATAAGTATGTAGTAGAAAATTGGATTAAAAAATTCAAGGCTTTGTTTGACAGTTCTGGATATGAATATTTCATAAATAACCAAAAATCTTGGAGTACAAGCTGATCGAATTTACTTTTTAAATCACCATCAGTTGACAGTTCTATGAACTGTTTCTTTTCTAGTGCTGTCAGACCTTCATTTTCTGATGTAATTGCAATCGAGTATGGATTTCTAATCCATGCATTGTTGACTGTCGGCAGGGGAAAATACTCACTAAATGTGATTTTTAATGCGCCCAAATGCTGCAAAAAGAGTGATTTATCGCAATCAAGTGGAGTCTCTTCATTTTCTTCTAAAAAATCCTTTAATTTGAGAAAAGAATCAAACTTATTTTTTCTAACATGGTGCAGCCACACATCCAATTTTTTTTATCATTACTTAAATCTTATTTTCGGCTTGAAACTTTGAAATTATATTTCCTTGTAAATTAAGGTTTAGTAAATTCAAGTGGTTGAATATGTCTGCTAAATAGGCCAATCTGGTTAGCCAATTACTATCATTGAAACGGTCTCCGAGATGGAAATTTTTGTCACTAAGCAATAATCGGACCTCGTCCTTTAGTAAAAACAATCTGCTCAGAACTTTTCCTCGTGACAACCAACGAACTTCTGCGTGCAGTAAGAGTTGATTATAATCACCATTCATTTCTGTGCATAATTTTTTAAAGAGTCTTGAGCATTAACTTGAGCATTAAGCTCTGCTTTTTATAAAATAAACCACTTTAATGGAATCATCCAATGTTGCTTTTAGTTAATCAGGAATCTTCTTCGTTACGAGAGCTTCTTTGTGAATGACGCAGTGAAACCAAGAAATCGAGGGAATTCCCTTTACACGTGCTGAAAGTTCTAATTTTCCACACATGGCCCAAGCTCTGTCAGTAGTTAGAGCCACACATTTGGACTAGTTTATAATATGTGATATTATAAACTGATTTAATCAGTTGAAAACATTTTCAGCAGTTGTATGTTGTATAGCAGACATGAACAACAGATCTTCAAAAACAGATTTGTCATAGATGGAACGAACGTAACACAGCAATTGTGCTTGATTTTTATTATCAGTAAATTCTTTTAACTGCAGAGAAAAAGAAGAAGACGAACGAACTCTGTGAATCAGATCTTCTTTTATATAATTTGCCATTGGATGTATACGCTTTTTGACCGTATCATTTGATAAAGGGATGCTTCCAAGTTCTTTGGCAGCTTTATTGCTAATTTAAGTTGAAACCATTACTTTTCAGTTGGAAACAGCAATTCCTCTCCTGCAGAATGAGCCTTTCTACATTTAGCAATCAATTCTAAAACTTGAAATGAAGCTCTTAACGCATTTTCTTTTATACCAGCAACAGATACCATATTCTTAGCGATTGTTTGTGTAGTTTGAAGATGTTTTTGTTTGAATATAGAAAAATCAATTGGTTTATTTATGTGTTCTTTATGTTTTGTTTCTAAATGGCGCCTCAATTTTGATGGTTTCAAAGCTTTATTTAATAGTACCTCAAAACAGATTACACATTGGGGTTTTGGATTATTGACTGGCCCAATAACTGAAAATTCATGTGACAAAAAATCATCTAAATATTTTTTAATTCTTTTTGCAGTACTTTCTTCCTTTACACCACCACCACCGAGAATTTGTTTCTGATTTGAACATGAAGGATCTTCATTTGTTCCTGTACTATCAGTATTAAGTCGTTTTAAATAGCGATCTATCTTGTCAATTTGAAGAAAGCATAGCCAAAGTAAATTCTGATTTAAATTTACTTTTTAAATTATCAAATGACTATTGCTTAGATATAAATCCCTCTAAATCTCATGTTATGCTGTTTGGCAGGAAAAAGATAGAATTAATTACAATGATCAACTTAAAATTAAAGTTAACAATGAAATATTGCCTAATACACATATCGCAAAAAACTTGGGTGTATTCCTTGATACTGATCTTAGATTTGAAAAACACATTAATAATATAATAAAAAAATGTGTAACGAATATAAAAATGATTTACGGCAATAAAGACACCCTGGATCATCGTTCTAAAATCTTATTATGTGAATCGCTTGTATTTTCCCACTTGAACTTTTGTGATTCAGTCTATGGACCATGCATTACTCAATTCAATAACCAGCATCTTCAGCGCATTCAAAATACCTGCATTAGATTAATTTATAAATTAAAAAAAAATCAACGGGTTTCTCGTAAAAGGAGTGAACTAAAATGGCTGACAGTAAGTCAAGCTCGTTTTTTGGATTCCTGCTGCCTATTTCAAAAAAATTTACTATTTAAAACGCCGTCATATTTACATAACAAGATAAGGTTCAGAAGCGATGTTCATAATCTTAATATCCGTAGAAGAAATTTTGTATCAATCCCGCAACACAAGACTAAGATGTTTGAAAGCTCTTTTACTTACATATTTTATAAAACAATCAATTCTCTCCCCCCTGAACTTAAAAACTTATCTGTAAGTGCATTAAAGCGTAAAATAAAATGTTATATATTAAATGGTGACATAGAAGTATCGTTTAAAATTTAAGATTTATTAAAAATTATTTTCATTGATGCTTCGCATCAATTAATAATTATTGTAGTATTATTATTATTGTTAGATAGGTACTATAATTAGATATTGGTGTTAGTTATTATTATTTAATTAATAATTTTGTTTGTCTCTTTTTTGTGGGATTTACTATTATAATCTTTGTTATAATTCTTTTTTTTTGTGCTTTTTACATCAGGATATATTGAAAACCATCTTCTTTCATCTTGTATGATTGACGATGAATATGTCCTTTTCAGTAAGTTCATATTTTGGTAGGTTTCTATTGTATTATTCATTTTCCTTTTTCATTATTATTATATTCTTGATATCCGCTATATTATAATGCTATTATGTTTTATACCATTGGCTTACTGAATAAACGTTAATATTATTATTATTATTATTATATCTTATTTACAATTGCTGTTAGTCAAATCTGAAATTGCTACCTACATTCTGTGCCTAAGCACCTGAGGTGGGATTTATATTAATCCAAAAGTTGGATGCCGACTAACTACAGTGAAGAAGGGGTGAGTCGTAGAAAAAGGTATGTAAGTGAGTGGGCGCCAGAAGCTTAACCTCAAATCCAACAATCCAAGTAACAGTTCACTATGAAACTCCAAGTAGTCAACCTATAAGCATTACCCCTACGAAGGCCTTCAAGCGGCTACAAATTGAGTATGCTCCTATTATAATAAACGTTACTTTACCATAGGTCTTATTGACCAACCTGATTATGTAATCAGACAGATAGCAAGTGGGGTTCAAAAATAAGAAACGTTCAATTTATATACCCAAATTTTAATATAATAATTATTGTGTTTGACCTGGGGGGTCAACTTGTTCACACTTCCAAATATGACAATATTTACCAACTAAATGCTTAGTACCTTAACGATTAGATTCCCCAACTATTAACAGTAATCCAGTATCACTGAGAGTAATATTCACAACTAAACGCTATATTAAGCTTAAAATAATTAAATGGGACTAGGGGTAATCGTAAAACTATAACAGATGAGGCGTGTACTGTATTTATCAAAATAAACAAATAATAGTGTACTATTTACGGACGCTAGGGGTAAAAACAAGTAAAACTCTGGTATTAAAAATATTAGTTACCCATCAGTAATATACCCCACGAAGAGCTCTTGGTGACGTGTCTCGGGTTTAATTAAATGTACTGTAAACTATACACCCCTAAACCTCGTTTACATTAGGTTTAGATAAAAATACGTACTAATAAACCCTCAATAAAATAGATTAAATAGTAATATAGTAAAGATAGCAAAAACTTGCGATAAACAGTGACTTCATTCCAGCTGGGAAAATTCTAGTAGACGGTTGATGTCCTACTTCAGCATACAAATCAATCTGCCTGTCATAAAGGTTGCTAGCCCATCACACGAATACTAGCTGGACACAAGATGTGCTAGCCAGTCTGTCACAATAAGTGTAAGTGTAAACCGTGACTTCTTTCCAGCTGGGAAAACTCTAGTAGACGTTGATGTCTCTGCTTCGTTAGCAGCATACAAAGCAATCTGCGTGTCATAAAGGTTGCTAGCCCGTCACACAAATACTAGCTGATCACAAGGAGTACTAGCTGGTCACAAGATGTGCTTGTCCGCCAAAAGCCTACTAGTTCGTCACAAAAACTACTGGCCCGTACCAAGAAGTGTCAGCCCATCACAAGAAGTATTGGCCCGTCACAAGAACCCCTTTTAACAGCTATAGGGGAGACACGAAGCACCAGATAAAATTAAACTACAAATTTGTGAACAGCTTATCTAAAAAGACTACTTTTAATATGTGGGCACAATGAGATTCAACACGTGGTTAAATATATACTCCTAAAAGAGCTCCTACAACATGTGGTCACCAAAAAATATTACCAAATCACACTGTTGTAACTTAAAACAAAAGGTTGTCTCGCAAAATCCCAATTATGGATTAAAAATTAATTCCAGTAAATTTCAAAGAATCTCCAAAATTCCAAGAAGAAGGAAACCGACGTTACTTCAAAAAAACAGTAATACCAACATACCTTAGTGACAAATAGATGTCCCATCAGCGATCTCTATTACGAAATAAATTCTTGACAGAAAGGGCTAAAATAAGCAAACAAAGCCTCTAAAACGAAATAAATAGCCTAACTAAACTCAAATAGAGGTCCTATCTACCCCAAACTGCTCATATACCCACAATTAAAATCGGGGCGAAAACGCTAGACCGACATCTTGAATACAGGGCAGCCACCTACTCGCCCAGAGTGTCGTAGAAAAACCCCTGAATCTATGGAAAAATTACCGCGAAAAAACGCATTCGACTGTGACGACAAAATCAGCCGTTCGAATATCGATCCAAAAGCACAGTGGTTTAAATGCGGGTATAGAAGGACCTTTTTAATAATTACTGAACACGAAGTATTCCTATTCTAATGAAAAACCGCTATAAGGCCAAATTTAAACGTTAAAAAATACAATATAAACATTGCATTCTCTTAATTTTTAATTTTTGGAAAATCAAGATGTTTAAATGTCAAGACGAAAGTGCACAAAAAATTACTAAGGAAAGCTTAATCAGGTTTATTATAAAATATTCCGTGTTTAGTTTCAATTTTATCCAAACCCACAAGCGATAGGTATTGAAAAACTGTATTAAGCTTTATGTAATAAATGTTTTTGAAATTTTGTTAGGCCCACTTTACATTATACTTAATTTGTAGTTAAATAAGATTACAAAATTAGATCTAATATTAAAATGACATTAAGAAAAGTGTAATTGTTACACTTTTCTTACACTTATTACATTGTAATACATAAAAATTTGGTATGCATTTTGGCCGCCTCAATCAGTCAGTTACCCCCCTATGCGAAGCACATTTATTATTATTTTCTGTACAAGTGGCCAAAACTATTTTCTATTATCTGCGTAATTAAGCATTATGTTTCAACGCCCTGTTTTTGGTATGTTCACGACACACTGATATTCATAAAATCTTAAAAATTGTACTTACTAAGTTTTCGTCACAATATTAACAACGAGAACCACTTTGCAAGATTACTTATTACAACAATATTGAAATGAAATTATTTTAATGCGTATGCATCAGCAGTCAACACTAGTCTGCAGTTTGAAGTGGGTGACACGCAGGTTATGCATCTCTCCAAAGATGACTAATGCTTTCGGAGAAGTAAGTATTATGGTAGCAGTGACGGCTCGTGGTTAAAATGTTTGAACGTTGCAAAATGTAGATATAATAAAATTTTAACAAGGCTTCGAGGCCCCTTGAAATATCTTCGCGGCCCCTGACGGAGCCGCGGCCCCTGACGGAGCCGCGGCCCATGGGTTGAGAAGCGCTGGTATAGAGTTTCTCAAACTTTTTTGGCTCGAAGACCAATTGACATGTTTTTCGGTTTTGGGTAGACCTCCACCTTAGCATATTGTGCATTTTTGAAAATTTGTCAACTTCAAATATGTTGACTGATTTCTAACTGTAGTGAGGTGTAGAAGAAATAAAAAACAATAAAAAAACACATTAATTTTTATACATTTATTAATGATACTGAAATTAAAACGAAGCAAAATAAAATTACAGTGCCAAAAAGAGCCAAAAATCTTGACCAACGTAAGCCTGTCGAATGCCAGCGTACTTTAGTGTTAAGAAGCAATTGATAAAAGTTGTCGTCATTTTCTTTACCCAACTGATGATAATAATCGCGTATTCAATGAGTTGCTTTAAATTTTGTTTAATGCGTTAATGACGAATTGAAGATATTTATGCAATCTACTACTCAGATTTTCTACAACTGAATGATGTCGATGGATAACGAACATATGCTAAAAATAATACTTGATTACTAGGCAAGGCTGACTCATCCAGTTATACAGGGTGTTCCATCTCAGACGAACCACCCCGTATATTTCTTATCCCATAGTAATTGGAAAAATTTCCCGAAACACGTCAGATGATTTTCTCTGGGGGACATCTTTTGACGTATATTTGAGGCTTAAACGAGCAACCCCCTATGAGGGGGCGCTTCAATCCCTCAAAATTGAATAGGGAAGAGGGGTTGAGTAATACTTCATTTGTTAGGTCTTGGAAGCATCTTTACAACGCTGTATGAAAAAAATCACATTCTTTTAAAAAAAATTAATTGTTTTATCATGCTTACAATCAAAAAAATAAAAACTGCGTTTTTAAATCAAATGTTCAAATTGTCCTCCATTGACTTTCATACAATAATACAATCTTGACTGAAAACTGTCTCTAACATGGTCCAGCATAATTGGACTTATTTGACGACACTCATTTACAATTCGTTGACGTAGTTCGTCCAAATTTTCAGGCTAAGTCACAAAAATCTTGGACTTAAGATGTCCCCACAAGAAGAAGTCCAGAGAGTTTAGGTCAGCAGAGCAACAAGCGGGAAACGAATGAGGTCAGCGTTGCCATTTATACGACCCGACCGCGTTGTAATGTTGGCCAGGTCATATAGGCTAGCATTGCTGGTATTAGTTGTTTCCAGCTTGCCCTAATGCTGGCTCTCTATAGTTTTCACACGCACTTGTATCAAGGGGTATTGTTAGGTGTTCGATGGCCGATACTGTATACTTTTCCTTACGTTATCTTTGACCACCGATGTTAATCCATTAACTGCTATAATAAACAATACAATACTTAACGTAGACCACTAAGAAATATCATTTTTTTTCACAAGGTATTTTTACCCGGAAGGTTCTATCTGCTAAAAAGTTTTTGGTAAAAATTGAAAGATATCCTTTAAATTTCAAATTTTTTAGGATTCGTATTCGCCAGGTTTGGTCGAAAGCTTTTACTGATTCAAAAAATGTGATTTCTCTTTGAAAATGCGTTTCGACTTGCATTTTCGAGAAAAGCTATCAGTTAATTTTTAGATAATTTTTTTTCGGAAGCCCATTTTGAAACAAAACAACAAATTACTATTTTCTATCATCCACATCAATCTAATTCTTATCAATTTTTCCAGGAGTTTCCTGAGACAGCATATTCAAGAAATTGGCCAATAATTGGATTTAAAGACAAAAAGGATTACGGCGAAGTAGGATATCTTTTAATTCGGTGTACTATTTCTGAACGCGCGATAGACGACAGACGACAACAGAAGCGACGACAAAGGAGACACATTTGGGAAGCAAGGAGACAGGCGATGCGACAACCGCAGACATCCATTCGAGATAACGATCAGGTTGCCAGACCTACTGTTTTTAAGAAAATCCACTCTTTTTGTCTTTGTTCTCCTGTTTTAGTCATGAAATCTACTGTTTTTGCCAACTTAGCAAATTTTGTTCTTAATTTATAAGGTTTGCCTCATTCTTCGGCAAATGGTCAAAGAATATTTTCTCTAGTAAATTTGCTGAAGTTAAAGTAGCGTAATTAGCAGCCACTATTGTAGGTTTGCTCCATAAAAAAAAACTCAAGATAATCATTATGGTTTTATTTAAAATGCAACAAAGAATTACTAGGGCATCATGAAAAGAACATGCATGCCAAATACAACGTATTTGAATTATCTGATTCATACTGACCCAGGCAGCACACTTTGGTATAAATTACGTTTTTTTTTAGGTTCTGCAATACACGTATGGATACCGTTGATATGCTACCCAATATATACGTGAAAATGTTCACCCTATAAACGTATATAATTTTTATTTTTTATACGTCTAACATTACTACTTTATCTACCTTTAATTATCCTGTTTTACTATACGTCTATATTAGATTTATCTTATATATTTTGTTACGGTTCAAAATCCATATGAATGTACTGGGATGCTTCTACCACAAAAATAATACATATAGTATTGGCATTTAACTTTTAATTTACTCTAATTTATTATTTAAGTATAATAGGAATAAAATCTATTAAAAGCTCACTCCGTATACACCGTTTTAGCTAGAAGATTATTAGGAGATCCATTTCTCATGTTCTGTGAGTTAACTAGAATGAAAAGATACCTTTTATATTGTCAAATTGGAAATTGTAGAAGTTTAACCTTTTATCAAGTGTTTCTTTCTTGTTTTGAATATCCGTTCTGGTCCTCTGTAGATATATTTTCCATTGTTTTTCTTAAATTAGTTTGTAGTTGAGTTCTAGGAACCTAAAAGGGACAAAGAAACGTTTTGAATTCTATAAATGGTTTCAGGGTTCATTTTCTTTGTTTATTTACATTAATTATGACATGTCATTCAAATTTATTCAGGTGATTGTCTAAATCATTACAAATAATTAAAACCCCAAATAATCTAGGTAATTTTGGAATTAAGTAGGTGATTGTGAGAAATTGACTAATAATATTTTAAATTACCTGTCATATTTTATTTTCACTTCCTGTAGAAGTCATTAATTTTGTCGGTGCATATCCTTTCCACCATTTTTTATTCTTCTGGTATCATACCTTCATGGAACATGTGTTTTTGAAGATCTCTTTATAAGGATATAAGATACTAGAAGCGAAAAGACATTGAAAATTTAATAAGTATTGCTATTTGTTAGTATACTTAATCTCATTAGAGGATTTTATTTTCAATTTAGCAAAAAGAACTTCTTAAAAAGGCCACCTTTCACCTCAGGTAACGTAATTTCTCATTTATCACTTATTTGTCCTTGCTTAATATAGGATTGTATATTTGAAGTAGTATTTTGTATTTTAGGCCTTCTATTCTATTCCATTCTATACTATTCTGTTTCCTTTTCTGGCTATCGTAGTTACAGATAGTTACATTTCATTTTTATTACGTACAATTCCGGACATAACATTAATCTGAGGTAGTCTCAACGGCAGCTGTATTTGAGAACCTTACTGTTGGATAGAAGTAAACGATTGGGACACCATTTTCATCCCTTACTAACTGGAGTTACTACAAATGAAGGACGATATTTTAATTAGAGATTAAATAAGTGGACCTACTCGTACCTTTGGATCCAATCTTGTCAAGTCACCCTTCCAAAGAGGCCTTCGAATTCAACCCTCGCCTATGTAAGATAGTGACAATTTCCAAGGTAGGAATTTTCTGATTATACCAACTCAAGTCCATCAGTTAGAAGGTGTTATCACACGAAATATCTCCACCCTCAGTGTTTGGGAATATTCTGAAAATTGTACATATAATTAACCAATTTTAACCTTTTAGTTTGTAAATATTAAAGTCATTTATTTTGTGAGCCACCCAAGATAGATATCTATTTTAACCGGTACATAAGCTGTATATATATTAAATTCCAAGGACTTACCTATTACAACCAAAATATAGCTAAATTTTGAATAAAACATCAAAATTCTCCTCTCATAGCTAATAAACACCTTTTATTTATATATCATAACCTTTTAAAAATTATTCAGTATTCTTCTTTTTAATTTGCGGTGTACATAAAATTTATCCAGGTAAAAATCGATTGTATCTCGGTATAATCGGTCATTCAGCCAAATTCGAGGACAAAAGGGAAAAATTCACCTACGACCCTCTCTGACTGAGCAGAGATAATTAATAATTCCCCATCAATTTTGTTTTGCTCTGAAGGTCATAGCAATTTGTATGATTTTTATTAATGTGTAAAATGCGTCTGCCTGATATTGTTTTAAATGTATTTCAAACACAAATTAAATAAAGTGATCAAAACAAAATTTCTAAAAGAGGCCATGGAAAAATTTTAATATTTATTAAATGACAGTTTGGATTTTATCCATAGCAGGTGTGTATACACCAGTCATAGGCATTACTCGTGCTTTTATTTTGGTTATAATTGGCCTAAATATTAAGACATTTTTTTTTGATCACTTGTTATATGTACAGAACAATATTGTATTAAAAAAAAAATAAAGAATAAAATACTAAAAAATAAATAAGTATTAAAAAATAAACAATAAAATACTGAATAACTAACTAAACGGAACTTTTCTTTAACTAACAAGAAATATATATGAAAATTAAAATCTTAGCTTAACACTTTGAATGTATTGTGTCCTAGATGGACCTTAGCTAACTTAAGCCAATCTTCCATGGCACACCTAATCGTTCGGTCGGTTAAGTCGCTTGGTTCACCCCCATTTCTATAACCAAAATGTAACTCAATTTCAGGTGAAATATTTTCTAAAAACTGTATTATTTTCTTAGAAAATATTATAAATAACAGAATCAGATGATATTTTAATGTCCAAAGCCTTATTAATGTTATCTTCATTGGGAATAAAAAAAATTGATTTGACTTTAAAGCATCTTGAACATTTTGTACTACTTTTCTACTAGATGACGCCGAGACAGGGTTATTTTAGGGATTTTATTAAATAAAAATCAACTGACCAAAAAAAGGGAAATAAGTATGCTTGGAATAACTAGGTAGCCTAAAAAAATACGTATAAAAATAAGAAAAACAAAAGTAAGTTTATGTTTTGGAGTTTCTATAAGCATTTTACACACTGTACCTACCTATAAAACAGTAGTTGTCGTGAAATGCAACAATTAAATTAAAACATTATTAGAAACTTACCTATACTTTTAATCAATATCGTAAAAGCCAGGATGCCAAAGCAACATGCAATGCAACAAAACGTGTACACAAATAAAAATGAACAAACCTGCTGCCACAAACCATTCCCTACACTGAACAATAATAATACACATACGCATGAGTAGAAATGAGAAAGAACCGTAACACTAGTACGTCATCCTCTTTCTGTCATCTAAAAATAGTTTCGTGTGTATTATAAATTTGTTATATTACAGGTAAGATAAATAAAAAAATATGAATGTAATGTAAATAAATATATTTATAAGCTTTTAATTTAAATAAACCTAAATATATACATATTATTTACTGTCTACTAGTTCATCGTAAACGGGTAATATGCGTTTAAGGTGACTTATGTTTAAAGGTAGTATAATATAGGTATATTAACTAGTATCGACAAATAAAAGCGTTTAATTTATCTATTAAAAAACGTTTAGTATAAAAATGGTAGATGGTAAACGTTTAAAAAATCAACCAAGACAAAATTTAAACGGAAATTACAAACGAAGAACACATATTGTAATATTATGTAAATTTATACGAATTTAATTTAAATAAACTTAAACGTATACTTAGGCCCACTGTATATAAATAGTTCATCGCAAACTAAAAATAGTCGTATATTGTTAACTATATTTAAACGTAGAAAAATTTACAATTATATACCATAGGATGTATATAAAAAACGTATAATCTATCGTTTAAAACACGGTATGTATAATATTCGTAAACTGTAAACGTATACGGAATCAACCAATACCAAAATTAAACGAGTATTACGTATAAAATACGTTAGTTATACTAATGTGTGCTGCCTGGGATATTTAGTGAAATAAATAATAAACGTTGATTATAAACGAGAAAATAACATTATTATTCCATCAAATATTCAAGAGTCTGTAAAAAATAGCTAGAAAATACTTTAGAAATTAGTATTTTTTATAAGTATAATTTTTCAACTAAAATTTTAACGTTGAATTTTCAACCAATAACGTTTGTCTGTACCGTACAACTTTATATTTACGTTGAAAACACGCTACCTGTGGTTTTGCTGAGTAGGTAGCTTGAGTATTAGACTATGCAAGGGTTCTTGGGTTCTCCTAGCTTTAGTTGGTGTACTAAAGGTCGGGCCAGAATTAAAGTTTTCCAATACCCAAATATAAATAAAACTATAATAACTGTGCAAATCAATCAAATTTATTTTAACTTTTTTTTTTTAAAGACAGACTTCAGCAAAGAAACATGAAAGTAATTACAAAGATAGAACCAATTAGTTCTTGTTATAGATAATAATTACAAAAATATATAAATTTTTACATTAGTCGAGTAGTCGAATATGTAGAATACAATAAGTTGTATACAAAGGATCATGCAGCAGCTTACAAATGAAATATTATAACATGATAACATCGAAGACTTCTATATGTTGTATAAGTTGCAACTTATTAAATCATAAACAAAATTATCAAGCCTACACATGGACATTGATAAAGTTACATTAAATTTAAATAGATTTCAACTCAAACGAATCTTGTATGTAAAATTTGACAAAATAATTTAGTATTAAAGTTACTGAAAATAACTAAATGTAATTCGTTGGAGCTAAAACAAAAACCTATGAGTCTATGCTCAAGATCACATTAAAATTATATAAATAAAAAAATTACTTAGCTTAAACAGTAGATAAACAATCCACGGAGCATCCGAAGATTCAAAAGACTGCTTTTATTAAGTATTGATACTAGGTGGACATCAAAATGGTGAAGTTGGTGGCTCTAAAGATTCAATGGAAGACATCCAATCCAAATCAAAGAAAATCCAATTAACAGGACATCAAATGTGCACGGTTCAACATCACATATATGATCAAATTCCACAAAATATTCTCCATTATCATTAACATGGTGAACATCAAAGAATAAATCGTGGCCCCAATCTTGACACAAATTATTATCCAAATCTTTGTAGAAATCGTAATCGTACATAACTTTGTAACAATAGCTATCCAAATCGTTAACGAAATTGCCATACTAAAACGCTCCGGCCAGCCTTCCAACTGCGTCATTAGTCAAATCCAGAATTCAACTGTATTCTTTAAAAAATATGTATAGTGTTCAAATCCCGCAATCCCAACACTAAGGGTGGTTTTAATTATTATGCAATACCAACAAATTCTACAAATGCATAAAATTATAACTACGAACACACACAGGCTTGTTAATGACCTTGCTACGTCATCGGCTGTTAAACTTGGAAAGAATGAAATATGCGTAATTTCTCCTAACCAAACAATTCGATATCTACAAATCAAACAGTTTCGAATCGGACCATAGTACAAATCGATAATCGATTTACATTCCGATACATCGATAAATAACCACAACAAGTTATTTACAACAATTAATATTGTTATCTGCTGGATCAACTAAATCCTAATACAGATGAACTAATTATTAACCTCTTATAAAACATTTACTAATTATAGTACAAAATGTACATCCTTAAAATACAATCATATCGAACGCTACCCCATAATCGATTTATAAATTACAGAGTTACTAATCGTCAACAAAACATATCCATCCGTTACAGTCGTAGTCAGTCAAAACAGCTGATATTTGAATTAATCTAGAAACTACTCTACACTCAGAAAACAAAAGTAGTAAGATGAAATTTTTAAAATATCAAATAAATATTATTTATTTCAGAGAAATGAAAATAAACGAAATTGTTTAATAAAGTGACGTAATTATAAAAAATTGCAAAATCTGATCGTAACAGTGTGCTCATAGGGTAAAGTGTACTGTAATGAAGTCAATTTTTCATTACTATTTTTTGTATTCAATTGCCGAATTAGTATTCTTAATAATAATTTTAAATCTAACTTTCATTAGAATTCGGCATGTCAATTTAATAAAATTAATTATTCGTTTATATTCTAATTTATAAATCAACTTTTTGGCTTCACCCTGTATTCATTATTTTAAAATATATAATATTCCGAAAATATATCCATAGTACTTTCACAATATAGCAATGGTTTTTAAAAGTCATTTTAAACCAGGGTTTTGAATTTATATTATAGAAAATTGTAGATTTGGGAATTTATCATTTTTAATATTTTTGAACGAAAACGAACGGCAGCCAGCACCGTCCCCTTCTCGAGTACCTTCTCCCACTTAAGTTGATCATGCGTGGGACATTGGTAAATATTTTTGACCCTAGCACGAGAACATCGCGAGAGAAATTTTGAATTCCATTCCGAGCGATCGAAAGAACCAGTCGACAAATTTAATACCAGCGCCGCGAGCCAAAACCGTCTTTGCCGCAGTTAGTACAAAAAACCCGTTTTTATTTTTTGCCATAGCATCGAGTTTAAATAGGAAATAAAACCGAATTAAATTAACTAGATTTAAACACCGTTTGAGATTACATTTTAACACATCAATAATTTTGTAAAAATTCCGAAATTTAATAATTAAATTAACCGTCGAAAAATATTTTCTTGTTTGGATATTGGCCGTGATTATTTTTTTTATTATCGTCTTCGAACGGTGAGGACTGCTTCCGATATAAATTGACTTTGCAAAGAGATTTAATAAATAAGTAAATTGGGAAAAGATAGAAATCAGAGTGTTTTTCTTTTTTTTTAAATTTAGATAGACTTTTAAAAGAATAGATTTGGTAAATTCCTAACCGTAAGAAATAAGGGAATTGAATATTGTTCATTTTTTTTATTGGTTTAGTTTGACTGTTCGCGATTTTTTTTTCTACTGAAGGGGAGGGTGTCATTTCCTGTTTTGAATATAAAATCTCCGTTCCTTTATTTTTCCGTCCTGGCTACTCTCAAATAACTCAGTGAGGGCTTAAAGTTCCCTGTGCTATTTTTGTTCCTAGCTTTCCGCAATTAACTAAGTGAGGACTTAAAGTTCCCTGTGTTAGTTTTCCTTCCTGTCTATTCCCAAATAACTCAGTGAGGACTTAAAGTTCCCTGTGTTATTTTCGTTCCTAGCTATCCGCAATTAATTCAGTGAGGGCTTAAAGTTTCCTGTGTTAATTTTCCTTCCTGTCTATTTCCAAATAACTCAGTGAGGGCTTAAAGTTCCCTGTGTTATTTTCGTTCCTAGCTATCCGCAATTAATTCAGTGAGGGCTTAAAGTTCCCTGTGTTAATTTTCCTTCCTGTCTATTCCCAAATAACTCAGTAAGGGCTTAAAGTTCCCTATGTTATTTTTCTTCCTAGATATCCCTGTCCGACCTGGGGTTATAATAATAAATAACAATAAGAGGTAGTGTGGGTTTGATTCAGCGTAGCTTGCTCATTGGCTTCAGGGGTTTTAAAAACGAAACAAACATTTAGAAAGATTATGAGTGGTCCTCACGAGTTGCAGAAGTGCCGCAGTTTAAATTTTTTAAATTCATACTATCTTTAATTTAAATTTTGATTTATTACCGCAAATTTTGGAATTTTTAAAATTAATATTATCCTTGATCAAAATTTTGATTTGCTTTGTGATTTGAACAATTACCGTAAATTTAAATTGTTGAATCCGTATTATCCATGATTTACAATTATATTTTTTTTTGCGATTTGAGAGTAATTGCCGTAAATTTAGAATTCCTACTATCCGAGATTTAAAAAGTCATATAAAACTATTGGTTTTATTACGTGTCTTAAAAATTTTTCAATAAATATATACTAAAAACATTATTTATGATAAACCAGATAATTTAGACATTAGAAATGGCTAGTAAAGATTTTTAAATTAATTCTCATTCACCTCAAATGTGGAGAAAAAATATATAAAACAAATTCAGCCATAAGAAAATAAGTCACAAATCTGCATGTTTTCATTAGGAGCAAATAAATAAAATTTAAAATATTAAAGTTTTTGTTTTAACTCCAATGGAGTTAAATCATTTTGGTTTCGGGATGTTTTTTTGGTTCTGCCCTTTTTATATCTTCCAGTTTTTTGTTTGGGTTTACTGATTAGAAGGTTGCTTTTTCACTAATATAGGATTCTCCTTATTATGTTTGGTCAATTAATTGGAAATTGGACATAGGTGTTGTAACATGGAGTGCACTAGGTATGAAGGCGTCATTGTCATGTTCACCAATGTTTACAATTCTGCTATTATATTTTTTGAAATAAGTTTTGTATTTTCTTAAATAATTTTATTCGCTATTATTTATTTGTGATGTGGATTTTACTGCAGAGGAGTATGTTCCATTTGTTGTTGGAGTATTAATCATTTCTCTTCTTTTGATTAACTTATAATAATAATAATAATAATAATAATAATATTTATTCAGGAAGCAGAATCCATATACATAAAATAGTGAAACACAAGAAGTTTTAACAAAAATACAAGGATTATCTACTATACTAAAAAGGAATCGTATTCATCGTAGCCTATCAGGAGACATACTAAAATGGTTTTCAATACGCCCGGTCAAAATTAATAGTTTAAATATAAATGTAGTACATATATAAATACATAATGGATACACATAACAAGTATTAGAAATTAAAAATTTTAAAAAACCGACTTCAAAAACGTGCAGATTCCATCACCACATCTTAACCAAATTTATATGGGACCACCCCTGAGGTACCCCCTTACTAACAAAAAAATAATCATATAAATCGGACAAGGTAGTAAAGCATTATCGCTAAACATACATAAAAAATGAAGAGTTTGAGGATTTTCTCATGGACCCAATTATTATATTTTGACTAAATTTATATGGGACCACCCCTGAAGTACCCCCTTTCTAACACAAAAAGAATCATATAAATCGGACACGGTGGTAAAGCATTATCGCTAAACATACATAAAAAATGAAGAGTTTGAGGATTTTCTCATGAACCCAGTTATTAGATTTTGACTAAATTTATATGGGACCACCCCTGAAGTACCCCCTTTCTAACAAAAAAAGAATCATATAAATCGGACACGGTGGTAAAGCATTATCGCTAAACATACATAAAAAATGAAGAGTTTGAGGATTTTCTCATGAACCCAATTATTAGATTTTGACTAAATTTATATGGGACCACCCCTGAAGTACTCCCTTTCTAACAAAAAAAGAATCATATAAATCGGACAAGGTGGTAAAGCATTATCGCTAAACATACATAAAAAATGAAGAGTTTGAGAATTTTCTCATGGACCCAATTATTAGATTTTGACTAAATTTATATGGGACCACCCCTGAAGTACCCCCTTTCTAACAAAAAAAGAATCATTGAAATCAGACACCGTGTTAAAGAATATTCACTGAACATACATAAAAAAAAATATCGCGACGAATTGATAACCTCCTCCATTTTTGAAGTCGGTTAAAAAAATTAAAATTGTAATTAATAACAAAGACATCATAAATACCTACCTAGTCTAGTAGACGAAGCTCAATGAAAATTAGTGAACGTTGCTTCAAGCAATAAATATAAAAATATACAAAGATCAATCAAATAATCACAAATTAATATTTATATTTTAAAATCGATCAAAAGCTGTCCCCGAAGTAACAAAAATTTCAACTTATTTTTAAAAGTTACATGACTTAATTTTTTAAACTCTGTTGGTATAAGATTTAAGATACGGCCTATTAAATATGAAAATGAACTTTTGAACATAGCAGTGGAATGTAGAAGAATAGAGATATCATCCTTTCTGCGAATATTAATATTGTGTACATCGCTCCTGAATCTTATTTTGTTATACAAGTAGGGGGGAGTTTTAAGATTGACAATTTTTCGGTAGAGACAACAGGTGTGTAAAAAACGCGCTTCCTGAACAGATAGCCAAGACCATTCAAATCGCTTAGCTGACACTCTTTGCCTTTTTTTTAAATTATACACTAATCTAATACAAATATTTTGCATGCGTTGAAGACGTTGACTATCATATCGTGTTACACAAGGGCCATATACCGAATCGCAATAATGCATATGTGAAAATACTAGTGATTCACACAACGTACGTTTAGCTTGATGAGTTAAGATGTATTTATTTGTATAGAGGACGTTTCCAGTGATTACATTACCCAGCAATTTTATACGCACTATCAAAAGTTTTTTATGTCACCTATTATTAAACGGGACACCCTGTTTATAGAGGAAATCTTATCAATAAATATAGTGATAATTGATAGTATCGATTTATTTTCATCATAAGGAATATTGTTATGTAATAAAAATTATTTGGTATTATCTTTATAATGATGTATTGTGAAGTGTTAAACAATAGTAGAAAATGAACTGTATTGTTGAGCCAAGTAGCTTGACACATTCACTGCGAGTGACATATAAGTTTGTATAAAGATGATTAAAAAAAATAATAAAAAAAAAATACAATACACTACCAGCGATTAAAACTATATATGATTTTACCAAGAACGAATCTGATCCAATTGTATAGAACTATTATACATTTTTTATTGTATATCCGCCTGCGATTTTTATTGAAAAAATGTATAAAATGAGCCAAAAGATAAATGGAATTTAATTAATTTTGAACGTATTGCCATCAATTATACAAATTCATAATATTACCGCAGAAGGGTTTAATAACTGTTTTTCCATTATTAAAGAATTAATTATATTATGTTTTTTGTCCGATACTGAACATCAAGTTATAGACTTATTAAACTTCAAAATTGTAACTCTATTAAACTAATTGTACATTTATCTTCATCAGTGAAATAAAACCATTCTAAAACAAAATCTAGCACTCCTCCACTTGCTCTGGAAAGCGATCTCGAAGAACTAAATGAGGCAATACTTGGGGCATATGATTTAATTTGCTCCATTCAAAGACAAAACTAGTAGGGATGCTCCTTGGTGGAATCGTCACCTGTCAAACTTTTAATCTGAAGTGCGGAAGCTCTGTAATAGGGCCAAGCACAGCGAAGATTGGCAGAGCTTCTCGGTGTAGCATCTACAATAAAGAAATCAGAAAAGCTTCAGAAGATTCTGCGAGGAGATTAACTCTATACCTGCGGTAGCGAGACTGCACAAGAACTTAGAAAAATGGAGAGTTGATGCAGTTATGTCGTTAAAAAAACCAATTGGAAGCTTCACGGAGAGTGGGGAGAAAAAAGTTCGCCTCTTACTCGAAACACACTTTCCTGGGAGCACATCTTTTCTAATAAAAGACCCAACTAAGGTAAGCAGACTGTCAAGAGAGGCCGCTGTAGGAACCAAACACGTATGCAGCAGCAATTGATTAAAGTGGGCCGTAAAAATTTTTGAACTGGCTAAGTCTCCGGGTATGAATGGAATATTTTCTACCCTGCTTTAGCGAGTACAGGAAAAATTACTAGGTACAGGACATAATCTAAATATTCTGGAGCAGTCTGTGACTGGGATATATACAACAATCATGAAGAAGGACCAGAGTCACCTACTACTTATCCTAAATCCTTCTGACCAATCAGCCTCACATCCTTAGTATTAAAAACAATGGAGAAGGCTGTTGATAATTATCTCAGACGAAGTCCTGGAGAGGGTGTCACTCCACAACAGCTTGCCAGACATGCTATTCAGTGGTATACGTATGGTTCAAAAACTATACAAGGAACTGGAATAGGAGATTATGGGCCTAGAACCAGGTACTCTTAAAGTTTCAGAAATACCCAAGCATCTTTCAAGCGGAAATTCACGCCATTGAGAAGTGTATTGTTTAACATCGAGAAAAATTGTCGTTTACCAAAGATTAACATTATGTCCCATGGCCAAGAAACCATTCAAGCGCGGAGCTCTTACATAATCAGCTCAAAAATGGTCTGGAGATGCCTAGAAAAATTAAATGAGCTAGGCGAGGAAAATACAGTTACTATTACCTGGGTAACGGGACACAACGGGGTACAAAGTAACGAGATTGCAGAAAGTCTCGCAAGAAAAGGGGCTTAAATTTTGTTTGTGGGACCTGAGCCGTTTTGCGCTTTCAGTAGTAATACAATATTAGGAGAGCTCAAAAAAATTGGGCAGTAGACCAACCAATAATTAAAACAATTTCTTAAAGTCAAGACAGGCTAAGATACTTCTGGGTGAATATAACCAGAAGATATCAGGAGCCTATATCTATTTGAACAAGAATAGGCTATGTATTGTAACAGGGATCCCAACTCGGCATTGACGACTTAAAAAACATCTAAGTAAACTGAGAGTAATAGAAGAGAGTAAGTGCAGATTCTGTTAAGAGTAAGATAAAACTTCCATTTACATTCTCACTTAATGTGTAGCGCTCCAGAATCCAAGGGCATTATACCTAGGAGCATCAAATAAAAGAGAGAGATTTACCTAACTTAAAGCCACTCCACATCCTAAAATTCCTTAAAAATACCGGATTGAAAGGGTTGTCATAGAAATTGTGATATTTTCTTGCCGCATTAGCGACACGAGGGGGCACTATAGATCTTTTATGAGTATTAACACCCCATTCCCAACATAACATCATTGAAACAGTAAATTTTTGTTTGAGCTGATAAGCTCATTTAATAAATCAATCTATAAAGGATAGTTTCAATGTAAGTGAAGAAATACCAATTTGTAAAAACAGCGATGTTAATCTTCCATCCTATATAGATAAATCCAATATTTCGAATGAATTTTAAAATTATTTTAAAAGAACGCCTAAACATGTTTTATTCACAAAATAAATACTATCAAAAAATGTCAGTATGTTTTAGAAAAGGCTGTAGTGCTATAAGAAAAATCAGTAGTTTTGAGTGGAGAAAATCGACACTGATAACAATGTGAGATCTCTCGAAGACCACGATCTGATGGTACTAAAGTTTGATTTTTATGGTGTAACAGGTCATTTGTCTAATTTCCTTACTGTTCAGAATGGAGTTTCGGATAAATCCATGTTAGTACCACAACTTTTTATTATTTACGTCTTATTTTACTGTCTTAATCCTATGTTATGTTGTGTATGGGGTATTAATAAACTGCGACCTAAAAGATCTATTGTATTGTACCCCTTGTTTAACTAAGGAAGAACACCTATAGTCTCGATGTCTTCAATGACCCTTCGAATCCTATCTTCTCAACAAAATGTAGGATTTGAAGTGGCTCCAAGTTATGCAGAGATTTATTTCTTCTACTTGGTATGCTACCAAATATAATGCCCTTGGATTTTGGAGTGCTACATTTTTAGTCAGAAAGTGAATGAAAATTGTACAGCATCACTTATTATTTTAATACATCTAGATCTGGCTACGATAATAAAATCTTATCATTTAGCGCAGACAATTGGACGTCAACGCTAGTTTTAAGAGAACTAAGAAAACCTTTTACAGAACTAAAAAATTTGGTCTAATTATTGCATACAATTTTGATTAACCTGACTTTTGAAAAAGTTATCCTGTCATTAGCTTCAAGGTCAACACACAAAAACTTAACTTTAACTTATACCAAGCGGTATAAGGGCATGTTTGAGTATTTCAGTTACAGTTAACACATTTTATTGTAACTTACCATTTTCTTGTTTTAATACCAACTGTAAGTAATGAAACAAGCAAAGAATTGGCCGAAAAACGAAATGTAAACTATGTTTTTTAACTTACATAAAATATTTCAATAAAGATTTTTACACTTAAACTATTATTAAAACTGTCACTAACAATTGTACATATTATATGCACTATAAACTATAAGAGATTTTGCATAGTTTAAAACAAATTAAATTAATGCATATTTACGGTGTCAAATTTTAGTGATAAATTATGTTGGTTCATTTAATTTATTAAAACCACCATTTTCTATTACACAGTCGTAGTCCGAATGATTAGGTTGAATACTAGATTCGAATCTTAAACGGTGATAGAATAATCTCAATTTTTCAATCAACGAGTATTATTATTATTCCTGACGCATGCGATCCTCGTCTAATTCGTCAATGTTAGGCTTTCAAAATACTTAACAGATCGTTTTAAAATTCCAAAAAACTACAATCGATTATTATTAATCCGAGAACAAAGTAAACATAAAATAAAAGTGAATGTCGTCGAAGTAGTAATAATAAAAGAAACAAACGTGAAATTTTTTATATTGGACTCAAATCCATTTTAGTTCTGTCGTATTGTCTCCAAGAAGACCAGCATTTTAAAATTATCAATTTTCAATAGCATTCCCGTGATAAAGTGATAAAGTTCTCTGACAAAAAAGTATCGTATTTTTAATTGCACTTCTCTAATTTTAAATGCGCTTTGTTGTTGCTTAGCAGCGTAAACTTTATTAAGGTGAGTTTAAACGCATACAAGAAGTCACTTTCATAAAATTATGTTGTGTTATGTTATGTTGGGAATGGGGTGTTAATACAATGTGACCTAAAAGATCTATTGTGCTCCCGTCTGTCGATAATGCAGCAAGGAAATGTCTCAATATCTATAACGACCCTTCCAATCCTAT
This sequence comes from Psylliodes chrysocephalus, assembly GCA_927349885.1. NCBI lineage: Eukaryota > Metazoa > Arthropoda > Insecta > Coleoptera > Chrysomelidae > Psylliodes > Psylliodes chrysocephalus. The sequence continues at coordinate 52,476,877 of OV651816.1, forward strand.
CTTCTCAAGGAAGTGTAGGATTTGGAGTGGCATCTATTTGATATGCTCCTGGGTATAGTGCCCTTGGATTCTGGAATGCTACACATTTAGTTAGAATGTGAATAGAGGTTTCTTTCTCCTCCTCACTATCTTCTAATACTTTCAGTTTACTGAGGTGTCCTTTTAGTCGGCAATGATCAGTAAGGACCCCTGTTACAATACGTAGCCTGTTCTTACTCAGGCAGATGTAGGCTTCCGATCTTTTCTGGTTAAATTCACCCAGAAGTATCTTGGTCTGTCTTAGCCCCAAGAAATTTTTCCAATTATCGGTTTTTCTACTGCCCAATTTTTTTTTAATCTCTCCTAATATTATGTTACGCTAATACCGCAGAACGGCTCAGGTCCCACAAAGGATGTTTGAGCCCCTTTCCTTGCTAGACTTTCCACAATCTCGTTGCCCTGTACCCCGTTGTGTTCCGGGAAAAGATTAGGATTACGTTTAATATTTTGTCTACAAATACTAGAACAATTTACTTTCGTAATTTATTAATTAAATTTTGTTTTTTAGCGTTTTTAGAGTTTTTAAAGATAATCCAAAACAGGTGCAAATTCGTGAAACAGATTCTTTGTTAAAAAAATATATTATAACTAGAGGCAAAGAAAAGATTTATTGGATAACTCATATACATTTTTTTATTTAATATTATTTTCTTCACAAGTGGGTTCTGATTTAGAATCATCACTATTTGCCGTTGTACATAAATTAATAATAATTGGTTCTAGATCAAAAACATCTTGTGGGCTGAGAACCAGAGGGTTCCAAGCGACATTTTTTTCAAAACACGTTTTATTGCAAGAAAATCAGGTCTATAGAATCCTGCATCGTTTGCTTTACAAACTTTAAGCCTATTCCTAAAGACAGCGCCACTACATAATTTGTAAAATAGTTTTAAGCGACAATGAATGTCATTTTTAAGAATCATAAGGTTCCAAATGATCGTTTATATGTACATAGTTAAAAGTTTGTGTTAGTTTTATGCTTCCTAGTAGCTTAAAAGTGGTATCATAATTTCCGGTGAAAAATCCAGATGTACCAATTTTTATCTCCAAATTATTGAAGTAACTTACTTTTTATAATATTTTAATAAAAATTAAATACGGAAAAATATTTTAAATTTGCAATTTTCATTTATATTATTAAAATTCTACTAATTTCATTGTTTAACTTAACTTTTAACATAATTTTCTGCAACCGAACGTAAACTGACGTAAATTCATGGTATCGAGTTTTTTGGCATGCAAGCGGTCATTCAGTTTGCAACGTTGTCATATTGAAATTGTGTTAGAATGTCAAAACTTTGAAACTAAACTAAAAAATTAAACCAACCAGCGGTTAGTTAAGTTTTTAAAATTTTTCTGTTCATGAATAATTTTTTTGCAACGCAACCCGCGACGTCTCCAGGCCGCAAAGGTTAGGTAAATAAGATAATTTTTTCTTATTTTATGTATAATTTTTTCGCAGCCAGCGACGGCTCGATTAAAATTTTTGCAAGATAGTCCTTTTGAGGTGCAATATAAAGAGGAAAATTTTTCTTCACAATTTATAGAAACAACCATAAAGAAAGAAGTGAAAACTAAAAAAGGTCGCGAAGAAAAAGTGATATCTAAAGAGATAAATAAGATGGATGCAACCTTTAGTATTGAACCTGTAAAAAAATTTAAAACTAAACGTTTTATAAACCAAAGATTGAGAAAGAAACTTACATGAAAGGCCCTATTTTAGAATTTGAAAATAAATATTTTTTTATCACTTTGGTTTACATTATATATTTTTTTAGGTTTTGTTGTTGCCATTCAAATGAAAACTGTTTGAATTGTAGTTACGTATTTAAATTAAAGTTGTTTTTTTAATAAATATATTTTATTTTACAATTTTTTGTTAATAAACTATGTTTATTATCATTAAACTGTCGCTTGGAACCTGCTAGTTTTTACGTTTAGGTTGTTTTAAGGTTCTAAGTACAGTCAAACGTTCAAAGTTTAATGTATTTTATTTATTTTTATAATCTATATGAAATCACATAAGCACAAGTTACTTAGAAAATAAATGAATAATGACTTGAACTTTTAAAAATCAGATAATTACTTTGCTTAATAAATATTCACCAATGTCAAACAATAATATTGATTTTCTGAACAATTTTAGAAATGGTGCTTGAAACCCTTTGGTTCTCTGCCTACGATATAATTACATATATTTTTTCCAATCGAAAACAATTATGTTTTTAGTGTGTCTTACATAAATGTCCCACTGTGTTCAGATTTGAACATTTTTCTTTATATTCACCAATTAAATTAACATCCTGTATATGAAATTAATTATTTATTGAATTAAAATGTTTAATTTCATATGCAATTAATAATAAATACGTTCCAGTTTCGTATCTAGTTCGATGTGTAAATTATAATAATAAAAATGCTGACTTATTTTAAAATTATTTTCAAAACATTGAACTAGAGAGACTGAAATTGGAATAAAACTATTTTTCTAATGTACATTTAAATAATTAAATAATATTAATTGTTATTGTATATTGTTTATTCTGTGATAATATAAATGTAAATGCAAAACGAAAAATAAAGAGATTGACTAAGAACATGTACTACCACATGTTACGTTACAAAATTATCTCTGAAATGAGATTCATGAAAACCATCTTGTGATATTAATTACAACAATTAAGCTTTGAAATCTAATCATGGTCCTTCGAGCAAAATTTCGAACAAATCCAACCAAAATCCAAGAAGCACCAATGCTTTAAAAACTAATCGAAGCTCGTGTCGAGCGAATTCGACTACTATACAACCAAGGTACTTCCGTTCCATTGAAGTTTTGATTACTCAAACCCAAGAAGCATTCAACGTTCGATTGCAGTTCTCCATACTAAAATCCAAGAAGCACCAAGTCGGAAATCCGTCTTCCGGAAACGACTTTGTTGTTAAATATTTTTCATCATAAATCCGTTTGCACAGTGACCACACCATCTATATCGCATTGCAGTGATATGGAAGAGTTCTTAATAGTTTATGCCCATATGCCTCAACATATCTATCTAGGTTGAATTCTTTTCATGGTAGATTTTGACGTACAACTTCCCAAATCTGTTATTTCATTATTAGTCTGACATCGTTTTTCATAAAGCCATTGGGAAGGCTATGCAAAATGTACATAAGGGATTAGGTGATTACAATAACACCAGTACACCCAAATCAACATGCATACACCCCAGGCAGATCTACTGATTCAGCCCTTCGCCTAGTTGCTGGCCGGATAGAGAGATCACTTGGCTGTTTTTATTGACATAAAAGGTATTTTTTAATAAAACTACCTTCTTCAAGATAATACAGTCACAAATTAACAGGAATGTTCTACAGATGGTTAGTGGGTGGATACATAGCATGCTCTCAAAACGAGCAGTAAACAAGTGTAGAAAATGTGGGAGGGTTGCTATCACCTCTACTGTGGAACATGGTCCTCGACACTCTCATCAGCCGCCTCAATAATGACAGTCACTACACAATAGCGGATGCAGATGACATTCTGTAAACAAGGAATTTTGAAAAGATACTCTGAAAATTATAGAACAGTGGTACGAAGACCACTCACTGTCTATCAATTCCTTGAAGGCAGAATGGTCCCTTTTACAAAAAGAAGGATGAAATACTTGCATTTAAAAATTAGAGACAAAAGAGAATAGATTGCTTACGAAAAATGCCGCCGAATCGTGGGGCGCACCTTGAGTTTCTCCCCCAGAGTCGTCGCATGGACTTACACGGCCATGCTAACAAACGGTGCGCAGTTGTCTGGGTACCGTAAAACCCAAAAATTGGCAGCTTTCCGTAAACTAGAACAAATTTAAAGAACATGTCTCAACACAACAGGAGTCATGAATACCACAACGATCAGAGCAATGAAAGTCATTCTCAGTACACTCCCCTTGATCTTTCGATCAAGAAAATTGCTCTGATGTCAATGACACGCCTCTGCAAGGTTGAAATGAAACCTGATGTAGGATCTGGTGAAATCCCGAAATTTTTAAACAGTTTCCTAGATATGACTGGACGCCAAACTTAAACCATCGCCTGTATTTAAAATTCATCAGTATCGCTAAATTACTCATTTCTAACACATTGAACTTCACTGACTCTCTATTTTCGCTGCTTTACGAAATCTCTGTATAGAAAAATGAAAAACGAACCACTTTGCATGCCTATACAATTTGTTTTTACATGCACCTTCATATTGGTAAGAATTTTTCTAAATTTTAAAATATTTCCTCATTATATGTACTAGTGGGTGAGGTTTTCCGGGTTTTCCTCACCTGTAAGTCAAATGGCACCATCAATCATCTTTAAGTCGCCCCGGAGCGCCACGGCAAATAATAATAATAGCCGTCCCTTCCCCTACACAAGTCGTTCAGTCGACTTCAGGGGTTGAAATTCACTCGTAAGGGGGTGAATTAGGGAGAGTATTATTATTATTATTATTAGTGTAGCTAGCACTAGATTAAATCTAGTATAAATTTGTTAACAAAACAACTTTATTTGGCTTACTATCCTATATTTTTTATTACAGAACAAAATCAACAGGTATATTGAATATTGGTACTAGTGAGTGGGGCACCTACGAATTTATTTTAATTTTGGATAAATTAGGTCGATTTTGGAAAATAAAATTAATTAAAACTGAAAGTAATTAATCTGTACCTACATGAGCACCAACCAACATTGAATATAAATAATTAATATATAAACTATTGAGCATGCTACACTCGATTGCGAAATTGCACCGATGATTGCGGGTTTTTGTCATTGATTACAAGAGATTTTGATGCGATTACTTTTCGGTAATGATTTCGAGATTTCGATGAAGATTGCGGGATTTTGATTAACGATTCACAATCAAAAAAGGTGATTTAGTGATTGTTAAGGCGTTGCAAGTCACAAATAAGAAAAACCAGGATAGAATGAGGGATTTTTAATTATATCAATAAGAGTGTGAGTAATGGGCGATGTTTAAGCATGATTTGTTTTGTTAAAGAGTTGTGTTAATTTATTGTTGTTAGTGTACAAAAAATTAAAATGTATTCTTATGATAGAATCGATGATAGTTTTATCTACATTCTAAAATCGCTGTTTTGGCAGGAGGCGCACGATATGCTCCCACTGCTTCAAGTGAATATAGGCTCCATCTCACCTAGATATATTTTCCATAAGCCACATAACGTTACAACAGAACAAATAGAGGAGTTGAAAGTGGCAGGTATGATTCATATCTATGCTGACGGTTCTGAAACAGAACAAGGCGCAGGATGTGAAATAATCTCCAGATCCTTAAACCTAAACATAGAATGAGGTATGAGAAATAGTGCAAGTGTAGTTCAAACAGAGCTTACGGGGATTCTCATAGCAGCAAAAGAAATTACCAGAAACAATATCACTAGAAGGAACATGCTCATCTTTACACACAGCAGACAAGCACCACTCACCCTGAATAGAACACGAATTTACTCATGGTTAGTACTAGAATGCCATGAAGCTTTAGTTTAAGTATCCTTCAATAATGTGGTTAACCTAAAATGAATTATAAGTCACTCCACATCAAAAGATGACCGTCTTGCTTATTCACTGGCCAAAAAGGCAGCCAACAAAGTACTTTTTGGACCTGACAGACCTAATTAAAGAACATTCCTCTGTAAAATTCAAGAAATTCATGAAACAAGAAACTGCAGAGTTGCCTAGGAGCTCATAAGTTATTCTGACAATACTACAGCAAACAAATATTTTATTATGACTAGACAGAATCTGCGCCTGGGCACAGGCATTCTGACTGGTCAATGTCAATTACGAAAACATTTCCATATCATAGATTAGAATCCGCACTCTGTAGGGGGCGCGAACAAGAAGATGAGACCATCTAGCATATCCTCTATTGCTTGTCGCTCTAAATTATTAGAAGATTTATGTTCGGCGAGTATCGGCTAACACCGGGCGATACAAGAGAAGCACCTCTTGGCGATGTTGTCAACTACATTAAATCTGTAGGCTGGCTCACGAGCTAGGAGGTGCCTAGCATCTTAGGAGGATGCACAATGGGCCTAGTGAGGTCTAAATGCCGTAATGTAATCCACCCTTTACACGTTAAAGATACAGAGAGATAGATGTAAATATGTATATGAGAAGACTTTCTAGATGCATTTTGTCCATTTTTCAAATTTTCAACAAGAGGTGGCATCACAAACTACATACAAAGAGCTACAATATTATGCCACAAAAGACGTTCTAAATGCATTTTCTCCCATGCAAATTAAATGATTAAAATACCTTAGACTTTCTATGTGATGTTTGTCCATTGGCGGTAGACAACCTAACAGAAGTTTGTCTTTGCGCCGTGGACTAATTGTCGTTTGTTTGTCATTGCACGAAAAAATTCAAAATAATGGATGTACCTGTGACAGGGGATCAGATAGTTGGTGATACGGACCGTGGTAGTACAAAAAGAAAGATAAATATCACGTCTAAAGAGCGTCTAAGTAATGTTAGGTTTGAACGATTTTTAGGTTATGTTCGTATTATGTTTATTGGCATAACACAAATTATGCTATTGTTTACCTAATATCATTCAAAGTTCTTATGTTGTTCCGGTTACTATTTTAATATTATTCTCTTTTAAATTTGGAACATGTTGTCGATTTTTTTCTGTGCTCACCCTAAACGTAAGGATTTTTGTTGCCATGAACTATCCCAAGATGATATAAGGACAATCAGAAATATGTTTTATAAAACGATAAACAAAAATGTACAGGATAATAAATTGGGGCATTTTATGGATGTTGAAAAACCAGATAGAATTCGTAACTGAAAACCAGGAGAAAAATCACACAATTTCTCTACAAGATAATATATCATGTAAGTTTCATTTTAGCTTTATAGGGTGATTGTCTAGGTATAAAATACGGTGAAAAATACAGTATTTTTAAAATCACCCCTTAACTTACCCCTATCGAAGCGCCAAAAAATGTTTAATTTGGAAACCCATTAAAATTAAATTTAAATTAAAAAAAAATAACGGTCACCTTTGTGTAGTGGTGTAGGCAACGCTTAAGAGCATTAACCAGCACGTGGCCCAGCCAGAATCCATCGCGACTAATCTATCAGAAATCAAAACTCGTCACTACTCGGCGCTGACCGCGTTAGCAAAGATATCATTTGCTGCGAGAAGTAGCGCCATTTTAGAATTTTTGTTTTACTTATTTTAACGACTTATTAGTCGTAATTTTGTGTTTTATTAATTGAATTAGTTTCTTATAAATGGTTTTACTGGAGTGCTAAAAACTTATATTTATTTATTTATTTTTCTTTATTTTAAGAAAAAAAAATTGTTAAAGAAAAAACCGTAAAAACTAATTTGATGGCCCTCTTGCCATACATATATAAATAATTTCTGTGAAACCCGCATTCAAATATATTTTAAAATAATGAAATTATCCATGTAAAGAGAATCAATGGGGATGATTAATGCTCTTAAAGGGCGGATGGTCCGATTTTATTTTATCTTGGATTAAGGTAACAATATTCTTTATTTTAGTTTTGGAAGAACGAGAAAAAAATTTATATTTGCCAGAAATTATTCTTAGCAATATTTAGTATCAGTCAGAGACGCGTAAATACTATTGCTCGGAAAATACAATCAGGAAGTGGTATTGTTGAAAAGCGTGGGGGAGACAAACGCTCTTTTAAGAATGTAAAAAAATTTATAGCCAGTTTGAAAGGACATGAAAGTCATTACGGTCGTGCTAAATCTCGTCCGAAAATAATATTACTGATTTATGGAATCTGTACAACCTGGGTGCAGTTGAAAATTTGAAAGTAAATTACAAATACTTTAGTAGAATCTTTTAATAATCATTTTAATATTGCGTTTGGGAGCCCCGCCACCGACGTATGTGGCCTTTGTTTTAGGACCCAAACTTCTATTAGAATTTCAAAAGACAAAAATAAAATAAACAATTTAAAAACTTATCTACGTGTACATAAAGTGCGGGCCAAACAATTTTTCAAACTAGTGAATGAGAAGCCGGCACAGAGTGTTTCTTACTATTTTGACCTTCAACAGGTCTTACCGAAAGTGCCCATTCAAGATGCATTTTATGCCCAGCAGTTGTCTTTTTATTGTTTTTGTGTCACTGATGTGGATATTAAAAATCCAGTATTCTACACCTGGATGGAACATCAAGCAAAAAGGGGATCTGCAGAGACAAGTTCTGCTTTACGTGATTTTCTTAGTAAAGCAGAATTTGAGCCAGATATAAAACAGTTTAGACTATTCGCAGATGGTTGTGCCGAGCAGAATAAAAATGCCCACGTGATGCATATGCTTATGTTATGGCTGTACAGAGATGCCCCGCAAAATATATAATCTGTGGTATTTACCTTTCTGGTACGCGGACCGTGTTTTCGGACAAATAGAAAAAGTTATACGATCCTACAGTACAATAAAAACACCTATACGATACTATGAGATTTACTCCAAGAAGGGAGACGTTAGACAACTTGGTAGGACTGGGTTGTTTATTATATAAAAACTGCCTTAACTTCTTTAAATAAAATTGAAGAGATCAGTGCAGCCAAACGGATAATTATTAGGATATTACAAAACAACACCGATATTTTGCTCAAGACCGAGTTGTTTTACAGAAATGGCGATCCCTTCAAACAATTTCAAACGTTATTAAAACGTGGACAGAAGCTTTCGACTTTTTACAGTTACCTGCTGTACCACTTCATAATCATATTAAAACAAAAAAGCTCCAGAGCCTCTCGAAACTGTTAGTGGAACTGTCAGGGGCAAGTTGGGTTGACGATCCTGAGCTAACATGGTTACAGCCAATTCTCTCTTAAACAGTCGTGTACGAAATGACAATCAAGATAGCCAAGAGACGATAATGACGTTATCGAAGAAGCTGACATGTTATGCGATTGCAATAATGATGACGATGTGGACCTTCATGACATGTAAAATGTCACAATTGTTTTATTTGTAGAAAATTATTTTGTATTTCAAAAATAAAATACTATTTTTATAAATCTACATAAGTTTTTTTACATCTTTATTGCCAAGTCAGTCATGCCGCTTTGTGTAGACAATCAAAATGCATTTTGTCCCAGGGTGACAATCTAAATGCAGTCTGTCCAACAGTTTTTTTGAGTTTTTTGGGATATAATCAATACTAGATTTTTCGTATTTAGGTATAATATTTGCATGATTTTTCATCAATTTTTTGAGTATATTAATTTTTTGTTAAATTTATTGCCAAACGCGTAGCAGTTTTTCTTTATTTGTCAAAATTACAAAAAATGGACAAAATGCATCTAGAAAGTCTGCTCCTCATATGTATAATATTTAAAAAAAATTAAATTTACGAATCGTACAGCGAATAAATTTTTAACTACTCTAGTAATTTTCCATCTATTATATACAACTTTAAAGTTTTTTTTTTAATTGAAGAAACCCAACGCGAATAATTTTTTAACCACACCAGTAGTTTTTGAATCTCTCAAAAATTACTGCTGGTCCTAAGTCTGGAAATAGTGGAAAGGAAAGTTTCTATATGTTCTTCGAATTTTACTTAAAAGTCCTATTAGTGTTATTTTAAGTCCTATTAGCGTTATTTTAATGTTACAAAAAAAATCACGCCACATCCAATTTATGGTCAGACAAAACTATACAACAATTTAAGCTGCCCGATGAATCAAGAAATTTTAATTGGTCAGACAAAACCGGATCAGGCGAATTGAGCATAAACCCCTAAACTGAAATCAGAAATTTAATTTACTTTACTTGCTTTATAGTTTAGTTTATTTTTACATTTAATAGCGGATAGACGTTTGTTCCCAATAAACCTATAGGATTAAACTAAACCTAAAATCCTTGCTCCCAGTTTACATGTTCATATTATGGAGCAGGTAACCTTCGCGCCCAATTTATCACCAACGGACAGACGATATTAATCCTTTTTAATCGTTCGTGATTAAATCAGGTGTTGTATGCAGTATAATTAAATTGAAGTAGAAGAATTATTACAAATGTCATATAATGCGTTCATAGAATATTATATAGCAAATAAAATATTAATAATTTCTAATAACGTTGTGAAATAATTACCAATCGTTCCAAATTATCTCTACGAACAAAACTATTTATTTATACTCTTAACCGCTTCTTCCCTCAAAATAAGTGATTCCAACCGAATCAATTTAAAAATTGTTAAAACAGGACGTTGAAATAGTCATTAAATATTTGTGCTACGACTGTACCTACTTTAGAGGGCCAGGCAGGCATCATCTGGTAAAGGGTTTCGTTCACTTCCACATGCCAAAAATCTTCATTTATTACTATTTAATAGGGTTTAATTAGTACTTCGAATTTGTAGGTCACTGGGACCGTTTCGAGTTTATTTACCAGCTGGTATCAGGCGCTTTTTTAATTATACAAATTTCATTCCAGGAAGTTTTTCGGTTTTCAACCAAAATGGATACGTCAATAAGAAGATTAAAATTTTATTTATGGGGTGGATGCATGGCAAGCGTCACAGAACTCGAAAATAACTGACGTAAAATGAAAATAACCGTTTGATACTGGATGTTTTTGTATATTTTTAAAAGTAATTTAAAACCGTACTCATTATTTAAACTTTTTACGGGAAAAAAATTATCTATATTTAAGAGCAAACCGGACACCTCAAAAATTTATAATTAATTCTAAGTCTTTATTTTTAGTCCAATTTTTGTGAAATTTTCAGGAAATACCAATAATAACAAAACTTAGGGTTGAATTTTTTGTAAACCTTCGCAAAGTATTAATTTTGAAAAATTTTAAAAAGAATTAAAAAAAAATTTACGCGCCATTCTGTATTAATTCTATAAAAATTTACTGCTTTTTTAATAAATATCTAGTAGTTTTTAAATGGAATGCTTTCCCACCTATTTTTCTTAAACGTCTCTGTAGAGTGCTACCTTATCGTTGCACAAATTTAAAGCTCTCAATATTGTCAAGACATAATATCACGAAGTATTCCCAATGGCATGCATATAAATACAATTTTATATTAGAAAATCCTTAAAACATTTTTGCTTTCCCGAGAGGTCCGGTTTCCTCTTAAGAGCAAACAAGTTTAAAAGTATAGTACTAAAGTACTAAGGCTTATTGGTTAGTGGTACGCCTTTAGGAACCCGTTTCCTATCAATAAATTTTTGATAGATCTATTGCAATATGTTTTTAATACTATATAGGTACTGTTGGAACACGCTGTACATATTTTTTTAGTTTTGTTGTTGATGATAAATTTTATTTTTTCATCGTCGTTATCATTTTGTGAAATAAATGTTAAACATTTTAATAATATTTTTGTGTTCAAAGCGACTGGATGAATATGTGTTGAATTAAAGAAACGGAAGATGTTGAAATATGTTCTACATAATTTTTTTATCTTCTCTATAGTTCGAGCACTAGTGCTAAAAGTGATTCGGTCGATATCCTTCACCATTTCGCTTCAAAAAAGCCACAAGATTGTAATATCTGTTTATGTCATAATTATTTATGTTCATCATCGACTTTAACATAGAGTAATTCGACCAAAGCGTTGACGATTTCCATATTTTGGACTTTTCTTCAAAGTATGCAAGAAGCACTTTTTCACTGGCCTCCTTGCTACTGGATCTAGGACTGTTTTTCGAATGACAATTTTTCGAACGACAGTTTTTCGAAGAGTTTTTCGAAGGACAGTTTTTCAAATGGACAGTTATTCGAACGGATGGTTCTTCGAACGGCCAATTTTTCGAAGAGCCCATTGTTCGAACAGACCATTTTTCGAAAATACATTATTGAGGAATAATAAAGTGTAGGTAATTTAAACAAAAAACATTCGGTGTCGCACCTAAAATTCAATTTAGATAATTTATTTTTTTTTATTTAATTTTTTGATAACCTGACACAGGTGCGACACCAAAACGTCAAAAATAAAAAGCGTTTTGTATAAAAATAATGATTTTATTCCAATTAATTCTTTTTAATACATGACTTATTTATAATACACTCTATAACAAAAGAAACGAGGAACTTATAAGACAAATTACAAGCTATACGATTTAAGTATTCTATAGGGTCTTTAGGAGAAAACTGAGTGATAATATTTTGTAATCTAATATGTAAGTACTTCGTTTTCTTCGGCACAGCGGGAGTTCCACAGTAAAATTGAGAAATTCTCATTTCAGTTAAGGATTGTTCGCGTTGAATCGCGGTAATAAACTTCCATATTGTGGGATGGCTAGCCGAAAGTTGGCTTTCGAAGGCAAGATGCCAACCTTCAATGTGGTTGTTAGTCTTGGGTTGACTGTTTAAAACATTATTATCACAGTTCCACATTTTCCAATAAAACAACGGTGACCTTCGACGACCGCGACGAATTATCCCAATCCATGTTTCCTCAAAGTAGTCCAGAACCTCGGTAGCTTGTTCTGGAAAATCATCGCTTAATGCAATAAAAAATGGCTGTATGTATTTTGTAGGTACGAAAGCTAATGCAGCTAAAATGTTCATGTGCTGTGCAAAGTTTTTGTCGGTGTCATATCGCTGTTTAAAGCCAGCTGTTTTAATTTTTCTGTTAATTGCCTGTGAAAAGTGGAAGAAACATCCTTGTACAGTTGCATTCGGAAATTCTTGATGTATCGCTCCTATCATCGCTGCTTCAAAATCTATTAGAACCGATTGCGGTCTGAGAGCTGGTGCTAGATCTTTAAGGGCCGAAATTAACTTTATGTAAGTGTCTTTTGATTTATCAGGTAGAAGTGCATATACCAGTTATACGGATTCCTCGTTTATAAATGTATGTATGGTGTAGAGCTGGTAAAAAAGCATAGGTGCAGTCTTAAAAGTTCCATCCATGTATATGTATTCAGCGTTTTGTAGATAATCTACGTTGTCTTTCGTGCTGAAAATCTGAATTCTTTGTTTAATGTTTCCAGAATCGAAAAGTAGAAATGGTTCGCCTTTTGTGGTGGTTTTAAAAGAATCAGGTAGATACAACTCCTCTAGACTTTTCGGCTGTGTGAGTTCCATGTTTTCTTTCACTCTTTCCCTGCGTATTGTTCGCTTTAAACTATTTACTTTACTTAGTTTGACTGCTGTTAGTTTGTCCACTTCACTTAATAGTGCCGATACTAGGCGAGTTCGGATAGTCAGGGGCTGGAGCGGGACAAATTTTAAGGTGCTTTTAAATGACATTTAAGCGTGTTAAACTGTCACTAATCGGACTAAACCGAACGCTAAAAGGGTCGTTTGGAGTTAAAAGTGTTAAAGGAGTTAAAGGAACTTGGCAGACCGAACGCAATGATTAGGTAGTGAGGAGTGTTTCTTGTTGTCCGAGCATTGTCCTTCAGTTTATTCTTAAAACGTATGGCATCTACTTCTGCTGCATCCGCGGGGTGGTTGTGAGAAGTCTCTTTGCAAACATCATCATGGCTTGTAATTGCTCGCGATTTACATTTCTTAGACACACTAAAATCAGACTGAATACAACGTCAAAATGTTTTCATCTTTTATACCATTTAATGTAAGAGTTTAAAATGATCGGAATAATAATTACCTGCTTATTTATTAGAGGGATGGCATTTAATCTGAACCATAAAACCCGTATTTAAAAGATTACAATTTCTTAAAACTAAATTTATTATGTATTATAATACTAATTAAAATTAATTTACATAAAATAAAACCTTAGAAGATTACCTGTTCTCAAAATTCAATGGGATTATAATACTAATTAAAATTAAATTACATAAAATAAAACCTTACTTAGAAGATTACCTGTTCTCAAAATTCAATGGGATTATAATACTAATTAAAATTAAATTATATAAAATAAAACAACTTATTTCGAAAAATTGTCTATTCGAAGAATCGTACATTCGAAAAATTATCAGTTCGAAGAATTGTCTTTTCGAATAACTGTCCATTCGAATAAATGTCGTTCGAAGAACTGTCGTTCGAATAATTATCATTCGAAAAACTGTCCGGATCCCCTTGCTACTGACATTTTTCTGATCACACCATTTCAAGAAACGAACGTATGAAAACTCGTACTGTTGCTTTGACTTACTAGGCAATAATTCAAAAGCAGCTTTATTAGCAGCTTCTTTAATTTCCGGTGGTAGAAATTCATTTTCTTGATAACTTTCCATCGAGGAATGAAGAAACGAGAAAGAATAATTCGTGATTTATTGACGTTAGTTGAAAACAAAGACAAATTAACAAATTCGGTTTTTGTTTACCTTGGCAACTTGTTTCAGGAATAGATTAGATGAAATGTGATTCAAAACTGATAATCTCGAAGCTATTATTTTATTAATTAATTAATGTAAAATAGGTATGCGTTAATTTAAACTTTTATTGGTATTTGTAGAAAAATTAGTGTATGATAAACGTGCTAAAAGTGATTTTATTTCTCACAAAATAAAATATCAGTTTTAGCACTTATATCATAAATAACTATTCTCTAGTCATTTTTAAATTAATAAAGAACAGTGAGAAAAGGTTACATGAGTTACCGATGCAGTATTATACCATTGTAAAACCCTACCTCAAATTTTTTTGATGAAATAATGGTATATAATGGTACTAGGTATGTATGTTATTGTCAACTTTGGTATCGTTAATACCATCTGTATTATATAAACTTTATTCTACTTCAGTAATTTATTCAAACCATTTTATAATGCAAACAAGGCTATAAGGGTTGTGTAGGTACCTACAAAGCTTTAGAATAGTTATCTAACAAGAATCAGGTCCCTCTTTTTATTTTGTTTCACTTAGGGAGCTTTATGTGTCTTATTTTTGTTCTATTTGAAATGTACTTTTGCTAATTAGGAGAGATGTCAATTAACAAGATAGATATATAATGTCAGCGAAGCCAGGTAGTTTTTGTTGGAATAAATAGAATGTATTTTCATTAAAATTAACTTGTTAAAAGGTGTACAAGGAAATAAAAATTATGTTTCTGCGCACGTCATATGCTGTCCTATTTAGTTCTATAAAAGAGCAGCGAAAGGAATCCGATCATCAGCGTATTTTAGCCATAAATTATTGTTAAAAAATAAACAAATATAAAATAATGTTAAGAAGGTAGTTAGGTAAATATAGGAGAGTTGGATAAATAAAAAGGTCTGGAAGTAGCAAAATTTATAAGGGGAAATGTGTGGAACCTAGTAAATATCTCCGAAATCGTTAGAGATATCCAAATGAAATATTAAATTAAATTGCCTATTTAATTTTATTTTTTTTTACAATTTTAAATTTCCAATTTAACCGGAAGTAATATCGATTTTAAATTTTTTAATGAAACACCCTGTATATTATTTTAATTTCGAATAAAGTATTTTATTACAAATTCAAAAATATCGGGTTCGATATTTTTTATTCCAATGCCAACCGAGATTTAACAAAAACATAACTAAAGTAAGGAAAAATCTAATGAATCTAGTACTCCATAAAAATCATTGCAGAAGTGTCAAAATAAGTAAGTAGTATTTGAATTTGAACTTAAAATGGCCGAATTAAGTAAAAGAGAAAGAATTGAAACATTAATGATGATTGGGTATGGGGACAGGAGAAGGACGCATCAAGAAGTTTGTGATCTTTGGAACAATATTCATCTGAATCGACGGATATCACGTTCGGTAGTAACAAAAACTGTGCAAAGGTACAACACAAGTGGAACCGTTAGCAATTTACCGAAAAGTGGACGTTTAAAAAGAGCAATAACTGAAAATGTTGCTCAAAATATTGCTATATCTTTGGAAGAAAATCCTCATTTATCCACAACTGAATTCGCTAATACGTACGCAATTAGCCTTCGTTTATTAGGAAGGATATTAACGTGAAAAAAATATCATAGATACAAAATTCGTCTTGTTCAAGAGCTCACTGAAGACGATTTTGACAGACATTTAGAATTTTGTGAAACGATTATGGATATTTGTAACCGTGATTATGATTTTGTAAGAAATGTGGTGTTTTCAGACGAGTCTACATTTTATTTGAACGGTACGGTTAATCGACATAATTGCCGCTACTGGTCGCAAAATAATCCTTATTGGGTACAAGAGGCTCATACACAACATTCCCAGAAATTGAACGTTTGGACCAGTATTTACAACAACAGAATCGTGGGACCTTTCTGTGGGACCTTTCTTCTTACAAGAAAATTTAAACGAGGAGAGGTATTTAGAAATTTTAGATAGACAAGTGATTTCGGCACTGGAGGTAAATAGACATCTGTCAAATAAAATTTGGTTCCAGCAGGACTGGGCACCACTCCATTACGCTCGCATTGTTTAAAATAGTTTAGATAACACATTTCATCATAAATGGATTGGAAAAAGGGGTACTTATGAATGGCCTGCGCGAACTCCCGACCTTGAACATTATTATTTATTAACTTCTTCAATTAGACTACTAGATATCATTAGATTTTTCCTTACTTTAGTTATGTTTTTGTTAAATCTCGGTTGGCATTGAAATAAAAAATATTGAAGCCGATATTTTTGAATTCGTAATAAAACACTTTATTTGAAATTAATATAATATACAGGGTGGTTCATTAAAAAATTTAAAATCGATATTACTTCCGGTTAAACCGGAAGTTTAAAATTATTAAAAAAAATAAAATAAAATAAGCAATTTAATGTTTTACCTATCTTTCAATTTTCATTTCGATATCTCTAACAATTCCAGAGATATTTACTTGGTTCCACACATTTGCCCATCACTGTATATGTAGATGACACGTACAAGTAAAAAAACTGAAATAACTATGGGTGATGAAAACAGAAAAAGAAAGAAATTAATTTCAACTCAACTGTGACCAAGACGTAAAATAAAATAAAACAAAAAGCCATATGTCACACAAATTACGAGCCAACATTCCTTTTCAAAAAAACCTACTGCTTTGGTTAATCCGGCCACAGATATTGAATTATATCCAGAAGAAAGACAGCAGAGATAGAAATTTAATTTAAACTCTACCATTTATTTTGCTTTCTAGTGAAAACGTCATTCTTGGATTGGTTTCGTCTTTATTTGGACTCATCAATCAGTAAGAAATATGTTTTTAAGTCTAGTCTCTAACAGAATTAACAAAGGCATTGAAGTCACTTAGTGTAGAATAACGTTGGTTACAAAGAGAATATTATTCAAGTAGTAAAAATGGTAATCCTTGTAAGCAAAATCAAAGGCCGCTTGTCGTACCCTATTAGAAAACTAGTTGGAACCAAAAAGCCAAGCTAGCATTTTAAAATACCTGTTGCGGTATTAGCCAAAGGAGTAGTTGTTTTGCAAAGGTGGTGAATATATTTGGCCAGGTAAATCGGCAGCAGGGTCCTGTATCTACGCCTCCCGTGTCCACTCACTTCATAACTGCACGCTGTTGCAGATAAATGTCATAGAGGAAAAAATATGTACTGCATATGAATAATAACAATAACTGACAACGAAAAAATTAAGATTGAAATTGCAAACATAACAATGAAATAAAATATTATGCGTTAACTAGACCCAGCTAGCACCGGACGTCGTTTCACGTCATAATCACGTTGAATTTTGGTCAAATACGTCGATGTGATTTTTTGACGCAAAAGTAACGTAATAATGACGTCATTTTCGGACCAATTTGACACGTAAACACAGTTGTTGCGAACAAAATACACCTATTTATGCCATAAATGCAATTCGAGTTTTTGTTATTCATTATTAGATAAATAGAAGGTAATTTATAAAACATCGTTTATTTTGCGGTCATTGTGACACCAAAATAAGACGTACTATGACGTTATTTAGGGACTAGTTTGTCACGTTCTGAAATGAGGCGTTAAACTGCGCACGTGTACACGTCGATTCTATACCTTTATTGTTTTACATTCTATTTATTAATAAAAGTATCTTTAGTGTTTATAATAAATTTATGATTCTCATTTTAAATCTAGGGATTTTTGGGAATTTTCATTTTTAAATGAAATTTTATGTCAACACTGTTTAGAAATGTCAGCTGTCATGTCATTGTCCAGGGTTAGCGGTTCACGCCATTTTGTGTTATTTTTGTAACTTGTGTTTGCAACATTCTTTTATTGTATGATTTTCTATGTGTTTTGAAGGTAAGTAGTCAGGAAGTTTAGTGCGATATTATTGTTTATTTTTAGTATGTTTATAGGAATTCAATACGCCGACAAGCACGGCACCGGAGTATCATTAAACCACTTCAAGTTCCAAGTGGCCGAAATCCTAGGAAATGAGGTTTTTATAAACAAGAATCTTTTAACAAGAGCTTAAAAAAGGAGAAAATTGGACTCTTTCCTATTTATAGAACATATTTTACCGAAGGTGAGTGATTTTTTATATTGTAAAGGTGCCTGTGCTAGCCTAATTTTGTTTTAACTATTAACGTAGACATTAATAAACAAAAATTTAAGGATTTTAAAACAAAACCGTTCATAAAGATAATTTAAACATACACATTCCTGACAGATATGATTTTATTTATCTTGTTTAGCATATAATAATAAGTTCTGAACCATCAAATATATCACTTTTGTGACAGCTTAATGATATAAAACAAATTCTGTCTTTCTCGGTCATTGCTAACTCTATTTTTTGGCTCAAATTTTATTTAAATAATGTAAGTTTCTGGTAGTTATAACTATTATATTTTTGTTTTAGTGAAACTAAAATTTAATAAGGATACCATTGAAGCTGCTTCAAGCCTGTATATTCGGAATGATTTGTTGAATATCTGGACACTGCTATATAATCTTTTGTAATTTATACATTCTAAGTACATATTCTAAGAAGTAATGTTTATTTAGTAATAGTTCAGGTTAGTATACTTACTATGTTTCAATTCAGAAATTTTATGCAGTAACCTATCTTTTTTTATATAAAACATATTTTTATTAAACATTTTTTAAATAAAACGTTTTTTATAAACATTTTTTTACAAATTAAACATTTTTAAATGAATATTATGGTGTTTTTTTGACGTCTAAACACGTTATCTGGTGACGTGTTTATCATGTCACTGTATGGCGTCTTTGATCTGTGACATATTGCCGTCATAATCACGTCACTAGCACGTCATAAATTGGTGATTTCGACGTAAAATGTGCCGTGTATTTCACGTGAAAATCACGTGTCTGTGCTAGCTGGGGAGTGGTAAAAGAAGGGATCAGAAATTGATGAGAAAGTCTAGATATAACAAAACACCATTATAAGTACCACAGCCAGATAACTTAAATTACATATTATCATATTAAAAAACAGCTAATAATCCGAAAATGTCACGAATATTTTCGAGCATTCATGAACGTAGTCATATTACTAGAAACCGAATTATAGGAGTGTGATTTTTTTTTAATTTTAGAATTTATTCAATTATATAGATTATACAAGTCATGTTCTCGATAATAGAAAATTTATAAATTGTATTACATGTTTATTACTCAAAAAAACATACTTTGTATTAAATAATTTTGACATTTTGTACGTTCATGAAACTCATATTTATGAAAAAGAAATGTCAGTATGAAAATTGGTACACTTTGATCCGATGATGTCAATAATATTTTAAAAAATTTCACTGATTTAGGTTTAGTTTTAGGTTATGTTTACAAGTTGATTTCTAAAACAATCAGTGTGAGAAAATATTGATTGTTTCTTTTATTTCTACGTGCAAATGCCAAAAAAACTAAATAGTCATTATCAGGAGCCTGTTAAGTGCTGTATCCGACGTTAGTTAAAAATTATTAGAAATGTAGCATAGAAATATGAAATTGTTTTCTTGTCTATTTTAGCGTGTTGCAGCAACCCTAAACCTAAATATTTCTACTGTTAGTAGTATTTCGCAAGCAGTCAAGAATAATGAATTGTTACAATCGCTACTTAAAAAGAATTCATATAAATAAAGGAATACAAATACAATAACACTGGATACGAGTGGAATACGAAATGACATGTATGAAACAAAAGACAAATCTATTTATCCAATCATAATTTATTTATATTACCTATAAAAGTTTCAAGTTGTATACCTATATACAGTAATATAAATACATACTTATGTACAGGTCAATGTATACCTTTAGAATCTTTTAGAGAAAAGTTTACTTAGAAGCAAATGTTTAATGCCTACATTGCATAATTGTGAAATGTATTAAAAGAATGAAGGAAAAAAAGGTAAACAAGATGTAAGGGGGGGGTAAGACTTAAGATGCTCACTGTATATATAGATATAAACAAAAAATGCTTATTGTTTATTTAAATTATCATTTTACTTTTATACCATCATATTATGTGCATTCTTTCGTGAGGGTATTAAAAATTATGGCAACAAAATATCTTTTTATAAGTTCATACATGTCTTTGTCCTCTGGTTTTGGTAACTGCTGAATCTAAAATTGCAATAAAAATATGTATTTGTAAACATTAAAGAGAAATAACATATGAAACCACTTGCAATACATTATTTCTTTAACGTTACAAAATGATTCCATTTTATTTAATAAAAGTAAAACTTACATTTGTATCTTCTAAATAGCCTTTTACTTCTGCTAACGTCTCATGCAGTACAAATAGAAACTTGGAATTTTTTTCTTCTGCTTTCGAGGGTTTCGTACCTCTATTAGTTACAATAATAATTGTGTTGACATTATCTCGAATTTGCAGCATATTAGTATTTAATAAAATCGAAAATATAATTGTTAGGTAATATTAGTTTAAAACAAACGATTTGCTTCCTAATTTTTGGATTTTTAAATAATTTAATGTTATTTAACTTATTTTCTTACCAGATAACAAACTTGTGATATCTGTATGCTGTTCTTGTCTTAACTCTTTTCTTCTTCTTTATTTCTTTAAGTCTGGCCCGAGCCCGAAAGGCCGTTTACTTTTGTATCTTGTCAACAGTAGTGAAGAGGTGAAGAAAATTAATAATTGATTTATTTTAATTAAAATCTAGTTGTAAACATGTAAATAATTAAATTATACTAGAAGAAATATAATAATTTATTTTAAGTTTGTCATTTTTATAGTGTCCATCATGGACATTTTTTGGACATCCATTGGACTTCTGAATGGGTATATCCATTCGAATAACGGAAAACGGATGTCCAATGGACATCCGTATGAGGTTCGTGGTCATCCAGGACAATATTTGGACAAAATATGGACATGAAATGGACGTCGTGTACTGTCTGGGGACAGGTGCCACCTGTCATCGCTGTCATGAAATCTGGCGAAAAATTAAAAAGGATAATTAATTTAACTAAATTTTAAACAATATACCAAACATGGTTTTAAATTATTCGCAAAACCATGGTTAACAAGAATATTTGAAAAAATTTAGCAAGGTGCAGGCACCTAATTAATTTATTTATGAAGATGACTGCCGAACTTTATGGATATTGTGACTGTACGTATTTTTATTATTAATTTTTCAATTTTCCTTTAAATTCAGACCAGTTGTATTCTTTATATATTCTCCACTTTTTAATTTGTAACTTGTTTTTACCAGTAAACAAAATCTAGTTCAGATAATGATAATGCCTTCTTATCTTTACACAAACACATGCTTCCTTGAGGTTCTGAATTTTATTACTTACCTCTCAATTTTGATTTACTTTAAATCCTATACTTACTGTGCTTGGCCTTTTTACTCTAGTAGTAGTAGTACTGATCATTTAGTTACGTAACTAATATTTTATATACTCACATTGTGATTATGTTAATTAAGATAAACCAGGATTCGAAACAAAGTTAAGTAAAAATCGGTAAACAAACCCATACAAATTTATATTTAAATCCTTTTATTTTTTATACTTTAAACGTAATGTAATAATTTGCAAAGTATATTACCATTGGTACTATTTACTGAGATCTTCTGATCTTGCTTAAACGCGGACCACGTTAATTTGCTATTAAGCTTTATTTTATATTTATGACCAACGAAGTTAACGAACAGCGATAATTCGCCAGTTGGTTAACTTATTGTGTTAATATTCATATATACTTTATAGTTTAAGCCTAGTAGAATGGGTGGCCAGTTTAGGTGTCCCCTTGAGCTAACGAACAGTGTCAATTCACCAGTTGGATAGCTTACTGTTAAATTTTACCATTTAGGTTTTCATAAGTTTGTGTGAATAAATAAACTCAAGACAATACGTCCCTCTTTTTAAATATTGATTTTTATATTTTCTATTGAAATGACCCGAATTTATCCATCGACAAACAGATATCTAACTTAACTGTTTTTCGGGGTATATATCCAAAGGTTATCTAGTTTATTGTGTAACATAATATTTTAAAGCAAATGCCTTATTCAAACGAAACTCGTGTGATATCTCAAAGAAAGCTACATTAACCTTTTCGACTCACGATTAAAAAAACACTCATCAGGTTCGTCTAAACTTGACATTATGTATTTTATTTTGCGTTGTTACGGCGTTGATTTTGGGTACGTCGTAGCGTTGAGCATCGCCTTGCGTCGAGACGCCTAGCGTCGTGGAAGATTTTTGAATTAATGACCATTGTGTAATATTGACTCCACTTTTATCGGTGTTACCGACTCGAGATAAAAATTTGTTGTCTTAGCTAAACAATTTTTCAAACATAAGAAGATATATATAAAGTGGTCAAAAACGCCTCCAGTAGAAGCTAAGCCGTGTTCGCTCTCTAGATCCATATTTTGAGTGGATCAATCCCATTCTCTTAGATAATACTCCCTCCATGTTTCCCTGTCCTGTACTTTTTCTTGCCAATTAATCACTCCTGCCTTGCGTAGATCTTCTTTCACTTCCTTAAACCATCCTGATCTGGGTATTTTACATCTTCTTCTCCCTCCGGGGTCCCATTGTAACATTGAATGAACCAATGTCCCATTTCCTGCTCTCCAAACGTGTCCCAACCATCTAATTCTAGATTGTTTTATTTTTGTTATTATATCTTCTTGTAAGATAGAAAATGTAAAATTGGAATCACTTTATTCAAGATTAAAAAACTTTTAGTTATACAAATAACCAATATTATATATAGACGAAATAACATTAAAAACAAGATTTAAAAAAAAAGTAACAATATATTTTAGAAACAGTTGCTGAAATTTCGTAATGTCATCGTCTCGACTTGACTGCAAGCGGTGAGCTGATAAGACAGGGGCAACTTAAGAAGTAAATTATATTTAATCAGTTAAAAAATATTTCTCACTTTTTAAGAATCTACTTAAAGAAGTATAGTATATTAAATAAAAACTTTGATTCCCAAATAAACCTTGATTATATTTATCATAATATTCGATTATTAAAATAAAATATATTTTATATTTTAAGCAATTCAATATAATGAATCTTTAAGTGGACTATAGAATAAAAGAAATTCTAGACATTATAGGTATCTATTTTAGAAATAACAAAAAAATTTGATCGATCTAGGATTATCAAACTTTTGTGTGCATTCATTATTAACCAGACATGCAATTCCACTAAAAACATCGATAACGACCACCAACTAAAAACAAAAAACCAAACAGAAAACAAAAGCATGTTCGTTTGTAACAAAAGGGTCAATGCAGATACAACGGCTGGCTTGGGGTGGACCAAACAATTGATAACTGGATTATTCGTTTTTCTGCGCTTCACATGACGTTTTAACGAACTTTTTTTAATTTAGTTAAGTGAATGTTTTAATGTCATCAGGTTCACCAGATATTTAATTTCGACATCTACTTAGGAAAATATATTATTTGCATGAATCTGTTTACATATCCTGGTGTCAACATTATTCCTATAGGTATAACCAATATATATTTTGCCATTGCATTTCATTTCAGGTTGACCTCTATATGAACAGTAAGCACAACAAAGTTCTTGTTGCAAACTATAATTGTCAATATATGCTAGTGTTTACATACAAACTCAGTAAATGAGGATTGAAATAAAAGACAAATCTCAAACGTATGACCCTTTATAATATATTTTACCCAACAAGCATTTGCAATGTTTAACACTTTTTAAATTTTTATGAAAGAAACTAATCTATAAACATACCCTATATGGGTGATTCTCGGATAACTGTGATTTTTTATGTCCAGTGTTTTATTTATCGTTTAGCATAAGTTTTCTTCATCAAAAAGTTATTAATATTATAAATTTAGAGGTATTTTACAACAGACATTATGAATTAGATCATAAACCTTCGTAATTTTTTTTAAGCTGCATATATGTAAATATACTCGAAATGTCAGTACCGTGGCATGTCCGATTCTCATTTTTAAAATTAAATATATAAATTTCTATCAAAATTCATTTTCTAATATAAAATTTACCTCTTATAACTACAATCCAATGCATATTGCATTGAATTTTATTGCAATTTTATACCAATCTTGCGATTGGTAAAAAAAAATAATCATTTATATGTCAGTACCGTGGAAATAATGTCAGTACGGTGGCATTAAAAATTTTAAATTTTGTCACAGTTTTCGTTGTGTCGTAGCTGTAGTAGAACCACTTTGCAGGCTTTATTCTGTGCATAAATATAAAACAAAAACACGTAAAACATACGTTTTAAAACATTTTTAACTTTAGAAAAATGTAAGTTGTAAAAATCACAGTTACACGAGAATCACCCATACAGGGTTGGCCAAACCTCTGTCGTAGTTCTATAACTCCTATTATGCAAATCTTAACGATTTATTCTAAGTATACCTGTCAATGGTGGTCAAAACCAAATATCCCAAAATTATTTTCTTGTGTACAGGGTGGCCCAATAGTAAATTAGGCAAGTCACTTATTTTTTTTTAAATGGAATGACCCAACTTTTTTCCAATTTTAGGTACTCTGTGGTCACTAGTGCATACCCACAAAATATTGTTTCTAACATCCTACCCCTTTCGCAGAAAAAGAAGAAACACCAAAAAATATTACATTTTCAGACGCCTATTAAAATATGCAGTGCTCTCTCGAATTTGACGTAAGAATTTAAAAAACTACAAATGTATAAAGCCAATAGACCAATGATTTTTTTAGACCAAGGTTTAATTTTTTATTTTGTACAGGGTGCTCACAAATTAATTTCAATTTCCAAAAATTTCTAGGACATTTTTTTCAAATTTTTCAAATAGAAGTATTACTATTCATCGATGAAACGAGAATTTTATACCCTTCGACTTCCCCATGTACTTTCCTATACCTATCTGTCGTCGTTTAAAAGTAAATTCCAAAAAGACATTGATCCATCAAAAATCCAATTTTTACCAGTGGTTTTATTGAAAGTGTACATTCAATCAAGTAGGCTGGGTCTTAATGAAGTGTCAGATTATTTATTAATGAAGTGTCGAGTTATTTTTACTGATCGCGATAATTCTTCTATTAATAATGAATTTTACGAAAAACGAATTAATTGACATGGTCTATGTTTTGGGAGAATCCGACAGAAATTGTTTATTGGCAAAAAGAATTTATCATCAACGATATCCCGATAGACGCATCCCTGATCAAAAAAGTTTTGAAAAGTTACATGAAAGATTTACCGAAACAGGAAATTTTGCTTATAAAAAACCAATAATTGACAAACGTGCTACTGATAATGATAACCAATTATCTGTAATTTTGACAGCGATAGAAGATCCTCATGTAAGTCAAAAAAAGATTGCCGAAGTAGTAGGTATAAGTAGAACATCCGTTAGAAGGATTTTAAAACAGCATCAAAATCATCCTTATAAAATACAATTGCATCAAGAGCTGAAAGACACCGATTTTGATAATAGAATGGTGTTTTGTAACTGGGCCCAAACTAAACTGCAACAAAATCCATTTTTTTTTTGATAGAGTGCTGTTTTCTGATGAATCTACATTCCACAAGAACGGATTCGTTAATAGACATAATTTCCACTATTATTCCACGGAAAATCCTAACTTCATCCAGAACACATAGCCAAGAAAGATGGAGTGTAAATGTTTGGGGAGGTATAATTGGGGATCATGTTATTGGGCCGTATTTTTTTGAAGGCAACTTAAATGGTCTGATGTATTTAGATTTTTTAGCAAATCATCTTCCTACTTTACTTGAAAACATTTCCCTTGCTGTAAGACTAACAATGTGGTACCAACATGATGGGGCAGCAGCGCATTTTTTACGCGAAGTGGCAGATGAATTAGATGAAAAGTTTCCAAATAGATGGATTGGTAGAAATGGTCCAAAAAAATGGCCAGCTCGATCACCTGACTTAACAAAACCCGATTATTTTTTGTGGGGTTATATTAAAAATCTAGTCTATCTTACGCCACCTACAACACCTGAAAATATGAAAGAAAGGATAGTGCAAGCTTTCCATTCCATTACACCTGATATGCTTAGAAACGTTTCTCGATCATTCGCCCAACGAATAAATGTATGCATTAGAGAAAATGGCAGACATTTTGAGCATCTTTTATAAAATGTAAATTTATGTTTTAGGATAAATTTCAAATAAATTTTATTATCGTAATTTTCTTCCTTTTGAATTTATTTTATAACGGCGACAGATAGGTATAGGAAAGTACATAGGGCAGTGGAAGGGTATAAAATTCTCCTTCAGTTGATGAATAGAAATACAGAGTAATACATTTGAAAAATTTTAAAAAATTTCCCTCGAAATTTTTGGAAAGTGAAATTAATTTGTGACCACCCTGTACAAAATAAAAAAATCAAACTTGGTCCAAAAAAATCTTTGGTCTATTGGCTTTATACAATCGTAGTTTTTTAAATTCTAACATCAAATTCGAGAGAGCACTGCATATTTTAATAGGCGTCTGAAAATGTAATATTTTTTGATAATTTTTTTTTTCTGCGAAAGGGGTGGGATGTTAGAAACAATATTTTGTGGGTATGTACTAGTGACCATAGAGTATCTAAAATTGTAAAAAAAGATGGGTCATTTAAAAAAAATTAAGTGATTTGCCTAATTTACTATTGGGCCACCCTGTACACAAGAAAATAATTTTGGGATATTTGGTATTGGCCACCATTGATAGGTATACATCAAATAAATCGTTAAGATTTGCATAGTAGGAGTTATAGAACTACGACAGAGCCAACCCTATATACCTTTGTCATTTAACAAATTAAAATTATTGAAAATTGTGAAATCGAGAAATCGCAAATCAAAATCTAAAAATTCAGTATATCTGAAAGGTAGGTTGCTGAAATATATTTAAAATTCGAAAACATTTTTCAACAACATCCGTACGAATTATTAGGACCATCTTCAAACCCCAAAGGTGAAAACAAATACTTGTAGATTTGAACAAAAAAAATCTTTTCGTCGCGGGGATGGAACTTAGACATCCATGTTCTCTGAACTTTTGTCCTTACCGATAAACCATCAACGACAGTGACAGTCGAGATTCCCAGATGGTTATATGATCTGCTAGTTCTGACCAGACTGAGTTTAGGTTCCTTCTCAAATCTAGAAAAACATCTAATACAGAATCGGTGTAGGTATATAAAAATTATTGTTCAAGAACTTACTTATTGAAAAAAAATTCCAGTGTTTAAATTTAACTTATCAAAATTATTGTACAAGAACTAAACCATAAAGATATTTTTTTATTATTAAAATTAACGTGTATCGACTGCTGAGGTCATTGACACAACTACAATTATATACAGAGTAATTTTACAATAGTGTTTTCATAAAGTTATTTTGATTTAAATTTTTTGGAAAAGTTGTACGTCTTTTAAGAAGCTGAACAAACACTAGTATTCTGTATGTTCCCCTAATATTTCCTGTACTCTTGATTTCAGCTTGTTTCATCTGCTTTGTTCGGAAAAGTGGTCACACTTTATCAATATATGTTTTATAGTCATGAAGCTGCCACAGTAGGTGCATGAGGGTGTCTCACTGGTTGTCCTAAGTGGCTGTATGTAAATTTAGTGTATCCAATTCGTAATCTTCTTATTATGACTGCATTTATTCTAAACATATAGGATAATCTGGGGGAAGCAATAATGGGTTGTATGTCTCGTAACTGTGTAGTCTCTATATATTTCAGTGTGTTTGCTAATTGTCTTGAACTGTTTTCCTGAACACACTCTTGACGTCTTTATATATTTGCATATCTTCAGCCGGTATATCCAATGTGGAAGCTACTTTGGCTGCACGATCAGCTGCTTCATTACCGTTAAGTCCAACATGAGACGGGATCCAAATGATAGTGAGAGACACTCCATTTTTGACAAGGTTAGCATAGGTGTCATGAATTGCGTTAACTAAGGGGTGTTCCGAGAAAGTATCTTTAATTGAGTATATCTATGAAAGTGAGTATGTTTAGATTGCAGTATGATCATCATTGGATGTTAACATCCTAAATGCATGGAATATGCCATATAGTTTTCCATTGTGTACGCTACATGTGGAGGAAAGTTTAATGAGCTTTTTAATGTTAGTGGATGTGATAACAGACCTACCAACACCTGAAAAGAATTGTGTTGAAATTATTTTTACGGATGATATTTAGGAATATTTCACGTGGTGTCTCGATCTTATTAAAGATGCTTAATACAGGATTTATTATGGGTAATTCTGGAAAGATCGAAATTAAAAAAGTAGAGCTTTAAGAATATTAGGTAGCAGTTAAGCTCTTCTAGTCGATTGTGTGTTACACGTGTGATTTGTTTGAATGAGTATCGAATATGCTGAATTTATAAAAAATGGCAGATACACTAGGTGCATATGAAAGAAGAAGGTCTTGGAGTCTTAGCCAAAGTGGGGGTTCATTGGTCTCACAATATTAACTTTTAATAGGACTTGATCTAAAAGCTCTAGTGCATAGCCTAAGAGCAGTATTATGAACAGTAATAAGGGTTTTTAGACTATTCTTGGATGCGGTCATATAAATGATGCTGCAGCAGTCTAGTTTGGACTGTATCAAAGATCTGTAAGCTGTAAGTAATACATCCTCTTCAGAACCCCATTGAAAATAAGATAAAGATTTTAGAATGTTTAGTTTTCTTATACATCTGCTATTAATATAGAGGTATATGTTTGTTCCAAGATAATTTTGAGTTAAAGGTTAGTCCTTAAACTTTATGATGCCTAACGATGGACAAGGCGATATTATTATTAGTTAGGTGTGGAATTTCACTGGTGGATATCCTACTAAACTTGATGATTTTGGTTTTTTTAGATATTTTGGGACCATGCACTGAAATCGTTACTGGCAGTTTGCAGTAAACGACATGTTGATTTGGTGTTTTTTCCCCGGCAGTAAACTACAAGATCAGCATACAACAGGTACATTACTGACGAATAAAAAGTTGAGCCAAAATAAATAAAGTCGTGCTCAAGACGTAGCCTTGAGTAACTCCATTAAGTTGTATATGGGGTGACGATATTTTTCGGTTAGCTGCGACTCTCTTTTCTAAAAAGTTTTGTTCGAATCAATAGATATTACCACTTAGGTTAAGCTCTTGGAACCTATGAAGTATAACAGATTCTCTTACGCAGTCAAACGCTTCCTCAATATTTTGTTTTTGGGTCATAGCAACAGCAATATGTGTCTGTAAATGGGCTAAATTTTCTACCGTCGATCGATGTCTTCTGAATCCTAATTGAAATTTACAAATAAATTTATATTTTTTAAGAAACCAGATCAGTCTTTTACTAATTAATTTTTCCATAGGCTCACACATTGTGGATGTAAGTGAGATAGTACTGAAGGAGTTTGAATAATTTGATGAGGGATTCATACCACATCGATGGAAACCTGTGAGTTCTTCAAATCATGTTAAAGAAATTTAATAAGATATCAAGACTAAGAGAAGAACCATTTTTAAAGAAAACAAATGATATATCATCAGGGTCAGCTACAGTATTCTTGCAAGAATTGAGTGCCTTCTTCTAAAATAAATGGCATATTAATGGAAGCACTATCTTGGACAATGCTACTTGGAAGTAATTTTGGTTTTTCAGTTTGCAGCTCTGATTGCACAGTATTAATTTTGGATGTTGGATGTTGCTAATATTTTTGGACAGATTTGGAACGTTAGACTGAAAGCCAGTGTCAACACCTATCACTAAAGATAATAACGACGCTGAGAAGTTAAAAGTATCTGATGAAGATTACGAGTATTCTTTTTCATATAGAGAACACGTCCTGACTTACACGTACACGTACACGTACACGTCCTGACTTAGCCTATGCAGTCAGAGTTGTATTAAGAAACCTTAAAACCAATCTAAGACCGACTTTGTAAGGGTAAAGATGATTTTTAGATATATAACAAGCAACTACGGGATCCTCTATAAAGCTCTTTCAAAAGGTATGAAATAAGATTACTTTAGTATTGACGATCATAGCGGGGATGAAACCACTAATCGTTCAACATCTGGAGCATTGTCTATTTTTGCAGGAGCCACTGTATGTTGGCACAGCCTGAGACAAAATTCAGTGGCCATCTCCACAACTGAAGCAGAGATAGTAGCTACTAGTGAGGCATCGAAAGAGTTGATTTGGCTTGAAAGGTTTTATGGAGAAATTGGACTCTTAAAAGAAATACCAGTGTTATTGGCTGCCAATAAATCTTCTAAAAATTTGTCGTAAAACCCAGAGTTCCACAGGTAGAACCAAGCACACAAAGATTGGAAATTTCTTTTTGCGGGAACTAGTTCTGGAAGGTACTATATATATTTAAAACAATTTATCAGAACATCAAGTCGCCGATTTGCTGACGAAGATTTTGTTTAAATCAAAATTTGAAACACATAAGAAACTCATGGGATTGGTTGAAATTATTTGTAATGAGGGAAGGTGTTAAAGTATATTATCTACACTATAGTAGTTTCAATAGCTCAGTATATTAACCGTACTTTTTTTTATTTAGTGATGTTTTACTGACAAAATTTTTAGCATGACATTCAATAAATAATATTTTCTTACAATCTCTTTGGTTTAACTGTACATCACTTATTGTATTAATCTTCTTTAACTAAATGGGTGCGGAACCCTTCTATATAATTACAACAATTTTAAATGTCACTAACTCCGTTTTATTGGTCACACTGTATACTAACATCCAATGTAAATTTTCATAAAAATTGTAATGATCCAGTTTTTATACTAAGACAAGTACTTTTTGATGGCCCCTTGTATGTGTAATTTTAGTCTACGCTTACCTTTTTATCCAAATAAGGGTGTTTATTTACTACTTTCTTCGTCTCGTTATATTCCTGTGTTCTTTTAGAGTGAGTTCGTGACATGTTTAGTCCATTTAGTAAAATATTAGTTTTCCTGCTATTATAGAATTAATTACCGTGTTTCAGTACTTGTTTAGTAGCTCAATATACATCATACCTTGTATAGTGAATTCCTTCTTTATTCTTCATCATGTATCGCTTTCAGAACCTGTATTTTGAATACTTACTCAAGTTATTAGCGAAATTTCCAATATTCATTTAGTAAATTGTCATAGATTCACATCATCCAATTACATATATTCTTTCAATCTAATAATAAATCTGATATTATCTTTTGGTTTTTGGTAAGCCGTAGAAAACTAATAGCGGATTCGACTGGCTGCATTAATGCACACTTAGTTCGACTTTTTAAAGTGATGTTTGTTCGACTACCAGAACCAAATTAATTCAAAGTCAATTATTGCATTCGACTGGAATTGCTCGGTACGTAGCAAAATTTTTGTTCGACTGGTAGGCATTCTTGTTCAAGTTCGAATTTATTGAAACTGTACTTTTTTCAGTTCCAGTGTTATTTTGGAGGTTAGGATTTATTTAGTATTTTTAAATATATTACCATCTTTGTCTTTATTATTATTGAGAATGGAAAAGCTAGAAACTAGAAATGTCAAGTGCTAACTGTGCCAATTGAATAACGATAAAGTAGCGTTAGACCAGTACTGAACTCTAGCTCGCGCTTGCTTTGTGTACTGCTGGAGATAAATTTATAGCGGATTCGACTCAAATGCTCTTGCTCGATGACAAAGCGCTTCTAGTTCTGAATTGATTTTGGGTAGCATTTTTATAATTCAAATTTATATCTAGCAGTGCACATAGCAAGCACGAGCTAGAGTTCGAAATTGGTGTAGCGCATCTTTATCGTTATTCGACTGGAACAGTTAGCACTTGACATTTCAGGTTTCTAACAAATTTTTAACGATATTTATTTATATTTGCCAAACCAAAAATTAAATTTCTATTAATTTCAAAGATTTTCCATTCTCACTAATAATAAAAACAAAGATGGTAATATATTTAAAAATATTAAATAATGCTTAGCCTCCAAAATGACACTGGCACTGAAAAAAAGTACAGTTCCAAAAAATTCGAACTTTGAGCAAGAACGCCTGCCAGTCGAACAAAAATTTGCTTTGATACCGAGCAATTTGAGTCGAATGCAATAATTGACTTTTAATTCATTAGGTTCTGCCAGTCGAACAGCCACTTAAAAATGTCGAACTAAATGCGCATTAATGCAGCCAGTCGAATCCGCTATTAAATTATAAAAATGCTGCCCAAAATCATTTATAGCGGATTCGACTGGCTGCATTAATGCGCATTTAGTTCGACTTTTTTAAGTGATGTTTGTTCGACTGGCATAACCTAATTATATAAAAATGAATTGTTGCATTCGACTGAAATTGCTCAGTATTAAGGCATAGTGAAATTTTTGTTCGACTGGCAGGCGCTCTTGCTCAAAGTTCGAATTTTTTGGAACTGTACTTTTTTTCAGTGCCAGTGTCATTTTAAAGGTTAGGATTTATTTAATATATTTAAATATATTATCATTTTTGTCTCTATTATTAGTGAGAATGGAAAATCTTTGAAATTAATAGAGATTTAATTTTTGGTTTGGCAACTATAAATAAATATCGTTTAAAATTTGTTAAAAACCTGAAATGTCAAGTGCTAACTGTGCCAGTCGAATAAGGATAAAGATGCGCTACACCATTGTCGAACTCTAGCTCCTGCTTGCTGTGTGCACTGCTAGATATGAATTTGAATTATAAAAATGCTGCCCAAAATCAATTCAGAACTGAAAGCGCTTTGTCATCGAGCAAAAGCATTTGAGTCGAGTACGCTATTAAGTACTAAAAGCGCTTTGTCATTGAGCAAGAGCATTTGAGTCGAATCCGCTATAATAAATAAACATTTTGATGTTATTTTTGACGTCTACGTCAAAATGATTTTTTTGGGCGTTGCTTATCATTCGGAAATATTACTGCGTTTTGTTTCAGCTCTGGGTTCGTTCATTTGTTTATTAGAAACTGTGTCACTCCGGAATTGATATTCGTCTGTTTTATGACATTCTCGACGTGATTTATCGATTTGTGCCTGTCGTATTTCGGCAGCAGTAGATGCATCGATTTGTTTTAAAACGGTATTCTGGACGAAGACAACACCCTTCGTTATTATTAATTTTTGAGAGTAGTTCTGGTGGCGAATAGTTCTGGTATTCACGAATTCGAGTTTTGGTAATTTTGGTTTGTAAGCACGTGTAATTTGTTGATTGGTCAGTACGACTTTTTGAGGTCAGGTGACGACTAGATCGAGAGGTAATTGGTCGCTAACGTTCGGTCTACGGCGATGTCTGCGATAGATGGGAAGGCGAAGCCGGTGTGGTTTCAAAAAGAACGTTTGTTATAGCGGATTCGACTCAAATGCTCTTGCCACGCTCTTGCTCGATGACAAAGCGCTTTTAGTTCTGAATTGATTTTGGGCAGCATTTTTATAATTCAAATTTATAACTAGCAGTGCACACAGCAAGCACAAGTTAGAGTTCGATATTGGCGTAGCGCAACTTTATCGTTATTCGACTGGAACAGTTAGCATTTGATATTTCAGGTTTCTAACAAATTTTTAACGATATTTATTTATAGTTGCCAAACCAAAAATTGAATCTCTATTAATTTCAAAGATTTTCCATTCTCACTAATATTGAAAACAAAAAGGTAATATATTTAAAAATATAAATAATTCCTAACCTCCAAAATGACTGGCACTGAAAAAAAGTACAGTTCCAAAAAATTCGAACTTTGGGCAAGAGCGCCTGCCAGTCGAACAAAAATTTCACTATACATTGGTACCGAGCAATTTGAGTCGAATGCAATGATTGGCTTTTAATTAATTAGGTTCTGCCAGTCGAACAGACACCACTTAAAAAAGTCGAACTAAATGCGCATTAATGGAGCCAGTCGAATCCGCTATTAGATATAGCTAAGTTGGAGGGTTTTGCTTTTGACTATTAAGCATCCTTGGGATTACGGAAGATTTTTGTGGTTTGTGAGCCATCTCCGTCTGGGAGGATTAGTCCCTGTTTTCTCGATTACTGTGAGGGCATTTGGTTTGGTGTCTGTGATTTGTGGAATAGTGGTTGAGTTTTGTCGGCCGCCATTACCTCGCAGCAACCTCGTGTTGGATTTTTTTGAATTGGATAGCTTGCCCCTTTGGAAAACACCTTGGCCATAACCGCCGTTCACGCTTATGCTCGTTAGGAACCTAGTTTGGTTTGTATTTGGACCCTTTTTCTGATTAAAAGGGTAAGTTTTTGCAATAACCTTTTTATCCTTTTTTCTAGTCGTTGAAGGGTATATATAAATTCTTTGTTAATATTATGGGTGCTATTTGGGTTCAACTCATTATTGAGTAGGTTTATTTTGTTTTGTTATCTCAAACATTCGTTAAGTAAGTTTTTTTTTTATTTTACTATTAGATTATATATTTTAAATTAAAAGGGTGGGTTTCTTGGAGGGGGCATAGAAAACCCCATTTATGTACATTTCTTGGAGGGGGCATAAAAACCTCCATTTATGTACATTTCTTGGAGGGGACATAGAGAACCCTATTTGTATACGTTTTTTAGAGGGGTATAGGAAACCCCATATGGAATTGGAACATTTGGTGCATATGGAGATTTGGATCACCTGTGGATTTTGAAGGGCTAAGCAGCCCGAATCAACTAGTGTGGTAGTACTCTACTACGACATCGTTGACTGCAGCTGCGAAGAAGCCATGTTTTGTTCAGCTAAGTCTGTCCTATTTATTTAAGTTTATAAAATCGCACACCGATTTTCTTTTTTTATATATATATATAAGTCTTTCTTCTTTAATTGGGAAAAGTAGTGCACACATTATTAATTTAATTTCAAGGATTTTGTTAAATTGATTGGGGTAGATTTACTGTATAAATTGGGGTATATTGAAGGCCTACTTGGCATTAATGGTCCATTTTACTTTTATATATATTTAGATGTAAGTCGGAAATTAAGGTTACTCTTATTTTTATTTCTCTAACGTCGATGATTAATTTTTACACGTCGTTTTTGGTACCATAACTGCCGTGCGTTATTCATTTTTAAAGTACTTTTATTTATTTAATCTCCGCTTAGGTACTTAATGTGTAAGTACTAGTGCTTCAATAATTTTTATTATATTTTGGACTTGTGCGCTACCCAAAAATTGTGATAGTGATAATTTGTTTTTGCTTATAACATATTTAAATCATTAAGTTGCTTGTTGTAGTCTTCCTCTCAAAATAAAATAATATATATCGGTGTGTATTGGAAGTATTGTCTTTGATTTACCCAGTTTAGCCGTTTAAGAGGTAAGTCAATTTTGGAATCTGGAAGAAGATATAACGGCTTGGCGCTCAATTATTTCGATCATTTTTAAACTCACTCCCATCTCTACTACAGAGTGAAGCTGAAGGCAGAAAGGTTGAGATCGACAACCCGCTACACTATAACCCTGGTTTTTGAGGTTATAAAATATGTTAAGTCGTTTTAGAGTAAGAGCACAAAATCACTTTCAAAATTTCAACTTTACCATTATGTAACTTTTTTACTATTAATTCTTTTGTATGAGCAAGTTAGTTTGAATCTATTTATTTTCGACCCTAGAAACTGTGGTTAAATTTACTGTAAATCTTTTTGTTACACCCTGCATTAAAAACACGTTCCGCCTTTTCGATATTATGAACTAAACTAAATGTAAAGAGTTAAAGCCACCACATGGGCTTAATGGTCTAAATAAAAAGTGGGTTCCTAGTTTAAAGGTAGGTATAATTATATATTTTTACAACTTCTTTCCTGGTCACATAAACTGACAGCCGACAGCCATTATTGGGGTTAGCCACTAACTGATCTAAAGGCCCGACGTTTAATTAGGTACCACGAATATTAATAATCAATTATCTTAATTTATGATTGTTACGGTTATTTGATATGTTTCTTAATTACGGTTGTTTTTATTATTCTTAAAATTAAAATATTACCTTTTCGATCTATAAAACATGGAAAAGTTTTTTAGATAAAAAATATAAGAAATGAAAAATGTTTACATATATTGAACGAAGGTGAGTAGATATTAGTCTTTGAATATAACGAGTGTCCCACATTATTTAGGCTTGATTAATCTAAATAATTTAATGAAATTTGGTAAAGTAGAGCCCAAAAATATAATAATTCTGATTTTCACAATTTCATAAAGAGGAGAAACAGTAGGTATAAGAAGTGAAATTGTGAATTTAATATTTCCTAGATCACAAATCTAAAACCGAAAGGTCAGAATTATCTGATATAAGTTTTTAATTAATTTGAAAATTTGAAAACAAATTTCAAAAAATCCTTTTACGAATTATTAAGACCATCCTCGGACCCCAAAAAAGAAAACAAGTACTTAAAGATTTAAAAAAAAACCTGTCATCGCCGGAAGATGAACCCAGACCTCCACGTTTTCCGGACGTGTGGCCTTACAGTTAAGCTATCAACTCACGCAGACGGAAATATGGGATAAGTATGCATTAATATGTTTGATTAAATAACCTTCGAGAAGTACCCATTTGGAAAATCATAAAATTGCAAGAAGTGCAAGAGATTAAAGAGATTCACAGTTGTACAGAGGAGTCTACGAGATTGTAAAATTGAAGATAACGAGTTGACAGGCAGATAAAGATTTTCTAATACTGTTATGCTCCTTGATACCTTTAAATTTTAATTATTGTTTTCTAAGTGATTACAAATGTGTGGTTAATAATGTTTTACTAATAACATTTAAATTTTATATAATAAATCACCCAATATCATAGGTTTGTATAAATTTGTAAATTCTATACCACCCAAATTGGTAGCTGTTTTTAAATAATTTTATGGAAAATGAATTTATAATTTTATTTTTTTCTATTAATAATAACTAATAATGTTTGAAATTAAATAGAATTGTCCAAATTTACTCAACATAATTATTTTATGTCTCCAGTAAATACAGCAAAACCTTAATAAGATAACTTCTTTCATTCGTGTTTGTAAATAGTAATAAAGTCTCCCAAAAATTCAACTTTAATAGAGGTTGTGACCGAATCAAAAGTGTAGTCAATTAGTGGAGACCCGTCGTGTCAAGCTGGACATCGATACGTGGAAACAAGCAAAGTTTCGCACACAAACACGCACTGCATGCAAAGCGACGCAGACAAACGCTGAATGTATTCGCTTTATATATAGGGTCATTTTCGATATCATCTTTATAGTTTCAGAAAAATATATTTTAAATAAATGTTACTTTGCCGAATATCTGCCAGATTGTAATCCTGGTGATTATAGGTGTCAATGCTAAAAACCATCAAATTTATTTGCCTTAAATTATCGACTCCTTGTTGTCTTAAATCTTTCTTGTCCAAGCTAACCATTTTTTTCCATTTTTTTTGTTTTCTCTCCTCCGTTTTTCACTGCCTTTTTTGAGATTTTCGGTGAACGTGTCCTTATTATTTAGTTCTCTATTATTTATAACTCTTGTTTAGAAAAGACTGTGTATTAAGAACTTCTTTTTTCACAAAAATTATTTTTAAGAATCTATCTGCCTTTTCCAGATATACCAGTTTTATTCATAATTTTGGACTCCCACCTAAAGAGAAAAGAAGCTCTTATGACTGTTTAAACTTAATTTTTTAAACCTTGAATTCCAACATTTTTGCTGCTTTAATCTTCTTAGTTGCTCTGTTGTCAAGTTTTGATTCCTCTAGTAAATTACCTGATCAATTATGTATTAGCACCACCCTTAAATATTCATATTACTGCTTTTTATAAAATTTATATTTTTTGCCAACCAGGGGCTCGATTCTCGAGTTCATTGGAAAATTTTCCCATGAGAAAATATTCCACTACTAATATTCTCGAACTTGTCGGAATAGACATTCCCATGGAAATAGTAGTTTCACGTATGTCTGATATTAAGTTCACGAATATTTCGAAACAACCAATAACATTAAAGATATTTATTAAAATTTACTGTTGGCAATATTTGTATTTGTTTTGGTTTTTGGGTATCCGATTACCCGCCGAGCCTCCTCGCTGGAGCAGGTGCCGTGCCGAGCAATCGCTATCATGATCGAGAATTAGTGAAAATATTCGATTACGTATAATAATTAAAACTTGTCGAGTTATTCTTAGTTTTTCTTTTCTCATGTTGAAAAAAGAAAAGGTAGCTTTTGTATGGAAGAGCAACGAAAGTTTTGAGAAACTAAGAAATTCTTTCATTAACGAAAATAATAAAATTTTCGAAAAGGTCTTATTAAATTTACTACACTCAATTTGTGTTATTTGCCAATCCCTTATAGCAGCTCCCACAATTTCTAAATGATTTAGGAAAATCAGTTTATACAGTTTCTTAGTGAAAGAGAATTAAAAATAATATACCTACATAAATAAAATAATATCAATTTATAAATACGACAAAAAAATGTTTTAACTACAATTTTACTAAAAATCCAAGATATCCAATAATCTTTGGTTATGTCTTAGACTTTCGCGTGGTCTTTCGTCAAATTTTCGACTTTAATGCGCAAACTCTAGTACAATTCCCATTGGAAAACACAATTTCCAATGCTCGTAAGCAGGGGAATATTTTCCCATACTTCTCATTGGAAAATATTCCACCGCTTATGTCGAGAATACGAAAACTGAATTCCCATGGGAAAATTTTATTTTCCCATGGGAATAAAAGTCGAGAATTGACCCCCAGGTTTTGTTTTTCTTCCATTCTATTCACCCCTTCCCGTCTGAATTTGCAATAACGCACCTGCCTCAGAAGGTTGTGGGTTTAAGCCCCATAGCTGCCTGGGCTTCTATGAGTTTTTTAAAGCTTCATTGTAGCAATGTTTGGGTCAGTTATATACTCTCAGATTCCTTTCACCCCATCCCCTTAAACCCGATCGCTTATCTCTCCAGTGTAGCTATGTTATGTTGAAAATGGGGTGTTAATACACTGCGACCTAAAAGATTCTATCGCCAATGCACTAAGGAAATGTCTCAATGCTTATAACGACCCTTCCAATCCTATTTCCTCAAGGAAGTGTAGGATTTGAAGTGGCTTTAAGTTAGGTAAATCTCCCTCTTCCATTTGATATCCTCCTAGATATAGTGCCCTTGGATTCTGGAGTGCTTTAGTGTAGCTAAGGAGGTTAGCAAAGCCAATAGCGGCTCTCTTTCAACTGGCAGACTGAAATACACATCTTTTACCATAACCTTCTTACCGTCCTTATTTCAAAGTAATTTGTTTCCTTCAGCATGTAAGTCTATTATCTAGTTTTTTTTTTTTTCAGTCTTTTCACATTCCAACTTGGGATAATTGCTATACCATCCAGCGTAGATTTTTATTTAATGATACAAATTGTTATCGACCAATATAATGCAATTCCTTTATATTTTTATTACCAAGTTGAATAGTAAGTATCCTTTGTCTCATCTTACCCTATCGGAGAATAGCAGTCCAAAAAAAGTCCTCGGTAACTAATTTATGACTTGCACCAACATTTCAATTTTGATGTCATTTAAAAAATATTTAATGATTTTGCCAAATAAACATTTGGTGCAGGGAAACAAAAGACCCAATAACTTGCATCGCTGATATTATTCTTATCCTGTTCACCCTAATAATACCACACGCATTTGTGCAAACCGTGTTGGAAAGCATCCGATAGCCGTTACTTTACCCGACGTTAGATACAAAAGAATTAACAAAATGTTTAAAAAAATTAAAAAAGAAACAGTGGCTGATGTGATAAAACTTGAATGAGTTTCATAAAATATAATATCGAGGTTTTAGTCACTTCCCTAACTTATATTGTAAATAATTTATTTAAGTATGGATATTTTCCTGACGACTTAACAACTGCACTGGTGATTCCAGTCTATAACGAAGGAAATGAGATACAAATTGAAAATTATCTACCAACAAGTAACTACATTATTCCAAAATTTTGAGAAGATAATAGTATCAAGGATTACTGACTTTATGCATTTTACTTAGCATGAAATAAAACTTGGCCTTTTATAAATAATTGTTGTAAACGGAAGTCTGGGAAAATCTGAGTGAGTTAGATGATGATTTTTAAGTTAAAAGAGTTTGCTTTACTGGTCAGGGATATTCTATATTTAGTTCTGCTTTATAGTTTCTAATTCGCTTTTCTCAGAGTCTAAGTTGTGCTAATCTTTCAGGGGCAATTCAATATGTTCTGCTTAAGTTGTGCAAATTGATAGTTTTTCTAATGTGTTTTTATGGTCTTCACATTTATGTACCTACTTGTGGAAGATTTATCATCAATTGATCTACACGTGGCAGAAAAAAAATAGTTTGCTGTCTTGATCATTTTGTATTTGTAGAAGAGTGACTGAACAGCCATCAGTTAAGGTAATAGAGCTAACTAAATAAATCTGATGTGACCAACACATGACTTTCCTGTCTTAGTAATCCCTCATCTGACTGAAAAAAAGGACACTTCGTTATTTTTGCTTGCTATTTGTAGTTGGGTACAGATATGTGGGGGTTGAATAACGTGCAATATGTCCTGTTGGTGGGGGGTTTTGTGTAACCTGTTAAATTCAAAATAATGTTTCTGACCTATGAATATTTTCATTTTTCCGCTAGCAATAAAATTATTTAATTCTAGACGTCTATAACAATAAAAAAATCCTTTTTCCGGTTTTGCTACTTTCAATAGTAGCAAAACCGTACAATAGAAAATGCTTACAAAGGGATTTTTTATTATTATAGACTTCTACAAGCAAATTATTTTATTGCCACCAAAAAACGAAAATATTTATCGATAAGAAACATTATTTTGAATTCGACGGGTTACACGACAGCTCCCACCACCGGAACATAGTACATATTGTTCACATCCCCTTTCCTACTCTGTACTGTGACACATCTTCTAGTTTTACCTGTGGTCAAGTGGAAGTCGTGTGTGGCGCCAGTGTTGATAACGCAGTTTTTTCTGCGACCAACAAGTATACTTAGAGTACACTCAAAGTAGTCCCAGTTGAGTCAATTAAATTCGAGGCGATCACTTGCTCTTGCAGAAAACTACTAACAAACGAGTTGGGATTCGAAGTTTTATATTTATCCTAACAGTTGGAAAGCCAGTGACTAGGTATAAACCTAATAACTCAGTTAGGAAGTCAGTGACCATATACCTGATAGCTTAGTTGGTAAGAGCAGCGGGCGTAGAATACGGATAGGTGGGTCTGAATTCTCATGGACAGATTTGTAGAATTTTTCATTAAATTTGTTTTCACTTTGCGGGTTTTAAAATAATATTTATTATTTCGTTGG
This sequence comes from Psylliodes chrysocephalus, assembly GCA_927349885.1. Lineage (NCBI taxonomy): Eukaryota > Metazoa > Arthropoda > Insecta > Coleoptera > Chrysomelidae > Psylliodes > Psylliodes chrysocephalus. The sequence continues at coordinate 52,518,609 of OV651816.1, forward strand.
GGTAATATTGGAATTTCTCTGTAGATTTCCGAAGAATTTATCAAACTATTTTTCGTATATTTTACCAACACGTCTCCGGAACTTTTAAAACCGATTCTGTAGTTAACATTGCATTATTTGGTACATTTTTAAGATATTAGCCTTCCACCGATTCCTGAAAAATCTCCGCTAAATGTGCTCACAATCCGATTCTGGTGCTACACCCTTTATACTTTTAACCGTAAAGAATCACCCAGTATGTGTATGTTGGTTCGCAACGCGATCATTGCGCCGTGCATATCCGTTGCCGCCACTATTGTGGGGGCGCAGCCGCCCCCTGCGGTGGGTAACTGGCCAGCCTGCCCTCATTAGCGTGTAAAACTCGGGTTAGGTACAGTTTTATCATGCGTTCCACACTAAATCCCGCTCCCAGCCCGCTGCAGGCCTGCCACCGGAAAACAAAGATTTATTTTCGGTGCATGTGCGAACTTTTTGCGCTCTAATTGCTACGGCTATTTTAATGGGATTGTTACTTTTAAAGCATTTCCAACATATTTTTAATAAACTTTCAAAATATTTATGTAAGCCTTATAATCTCTTCTTGTCATTAAGGGATCATCTGTTGTGTTATCTGATAAAAACGATATTGTCTTTAAATTAAAAAATACTGTTGATTACTGTAGTGACTCAGATGCACTACATAGGTACCTTCTTTTTAGCCACTTTACGTACATGCCCTTGTCTTACTGGCAATTTTGTACGCGCTCGACTAGGACACGGGCGACCATTATATGTACTCTCGGTTAATATGCGAGCGTGTTCTAATAAATATAAACACAAAATTTTCATTTTAAAAATCTGACCAATTTTTAAACAAAAAGTCAAAATAAATGTGTACATTAAGGTCCATTTGCACCGCTTGTCTTTAAGAAATAAGCCAAGCTTAAACTGACATTTTTCTATTAACAATATCACTTTTAGATTCGCTTAGTTCTTATCGACAAGCAGTGCAAATGGCCCTATGTGGTTAACTCATCGCGACACATACCTCATATACACCATCACCTTTAGATATCCTTACCTCACGTGGCAGCCATACTGAAGGCATAAACTCACCTCGTTAGCAACCTCTTCTGCCTAGCAAGATTTTTATTATTTAGATAGACATTGTCAATTTATTTAATTTTCTACAACTTGTCATGCTTCTACAATAAATATATTACATTTACATCAAGAATAATTTATTTATAATTGGGATTAATTAATTTGATACCCCAAAATGGCGACCCTGACTAAACAGCTCTATTACCTTATTTTTTTCTTTTCTTTTCTTATATAAATAAGGAAATAGTTACAACTCAAATGTGACCAAGACGTAAAATAGGATAAATAAAATCTGATGTGTCCAACACATGACTTTCCTATCTAGTTATTATAGGCTTTTTCCGGTTATTTTGTACAACCTATTGTAGCACCTCTATGAATGTTTAGAGGATAAACTAAATATATACATTTTTCACATACATCCAACTCGAAACATTTTTCTATAGATATTCATTGAAAACGAAAATACTAAAAAATTTAAATTTAGTACTTTTCCTTCAATTTTTCCATTATGGTCCATTTTAGAAAAATCATGTAAAAACAAAAATTATAGAGATTTAGTTTAACAATTTTCTTCAAAATCAGAATTTTGCACATTTTGTCAAATTTCTCGAATACGGACCATTTCAGGTAAATTTGACATGTAACAAAAATTATAGATAATAATATTAGAAGTAACTTTTATTTCAACAATTTTCTTCTCCAAACATAAATAACAGATATATTCCATAAAATATAAAAACGACCTTCCATAAAGTACCCCCCCAGATGTTCCGACTTTGTCTAAAATCTAATCATTTCACGTCAGGCCGAAATAAAACTTAAGTTTAAAATTTAATGTTTTTTTATTCGTTTTTAGGTTTTCTTCAAATTTCAAAATTTAAAATTTTCTCAAATTTCTCGAATACGGTCCATTTTAGAGAAATTATGTATAGGATAAAAATTATAGAAAATTATTACAAACAACTTTTATTTAAACAATTTTAATAAAAAATATTTTTTTACATTTTGTCAAATTTCTCGAATACGGACCATTTTAGGAAAATTTTGTGTAAAACAAAAATTAAAGATAATAATATAAGAAGTAACTTTTATTTTCTTTCCCAAACTTAAATAACAGATATACTCCATAAAATATAAAAATGACCACCTATAAAGTACCCCGTAGATGTTCCGACTCTGCTCAAAATCTAATTATTTCATTGGACGCTGGAACAAAGCTTAAGTTTAAAATTTGGTGTTTTTCTGTATATCGGTTCATGTGTTATGCGACACACAGACACACAGACACACAGACACACAGACACACAGACACACATACACACAGACACACAGACACACAGACACACAGACACACAGTCACACAGACACACAGACACACAGACACACAGACACACAGACACACAGACACACAGACACACAGACACACAGACACACAGACACACAGACACACAGACACACAAACACACACACACAGAGACACAGACACACAGACACACAGACACACAGACACATAGACACACAGACACACAGACACACAGACACACAGACACACAGACACACAGACACACAGACACACAGACACACAGACACACAGACACACAGACACACAGACACACAGACACACAGACACACAGACACACAGACACACAGACACACAGACACACAGACACACAGACACACAGACACACAGACACACAGACACACAGACACACAGACACACAGACACACAGACACACAGACACACAGACACACAGACACACAGACACACAGACACACAGACACACAGACACACAGACACACAGACACACAGACACACAGACACACAGACACACAGACACACAGACACACAGACACACAGACACACAGACACACAGACACACAGACACACAGACACACAGACACACAGACACACAGACACACAGACACACAGACACACAGACACACAGACACACAGACACACAGACACACAGACACACAGACACACAGACACATAGACACATAGACACATAGACACACAGACACACAGACACACAGACACACAGACACACAGACACACAGACACACAGACACACAGACACACAGACACACAGACACACAGACACACTGACACACAGACACACAGACACACAGACACACAGACACACAGACACACAGACACACAGATACACAGACACACAGACACACAGACACACAGACACACAGACACACAGACACACAGACACACAGACACACAAACACACAGACACACAGACACACAGACACACAGACACACAGACGCACAGACGCACAGACGCACAGACATACAGACACACAGACACACAGACACACAGACACACAGCCACACAGACACACAGCCACACAGACACACAGACACACAGACACACAGACACACAGACACACAGACACACAGACACACAGACACACAGACACACAGACACACAGACACACAGACACACAGACACACAGACACACAGACACACAGACACACAGACACACAGACACACAGACACACAGACACACAGACACACAGACACACAGACACACAGACACACAGACACACAGACACACAGACACACAGACACACAGACACACAGACACACAGACACACAGACACACAGACACACAGACACACAGACACACAGACACACAGACACACAGACACACAGACACACAGACACACAGACACACAGACACACAGACACACAGACACACAGACACACAGACACACAGACACACAGACACACAGACACACAGACACACAGACACACAGACACACAGACACACAGACACACAGACACACAGACACACAGACACACAGACACACAGACACACAGACACACAGACACACAGACACACAGACACACAGACACACAGACACACAGACACACAGACACACAGACACACAGACACACAGACACACAGACACACAGACACACAGACACACAGACACACAGACACACAGACGCACAGACACACACACACACAGACACACAGACGCACAGACGCACAGACGCACAGACGCACAGACGCACAGACGCACAGACGCACAGACGCACAGACGCACAGACGCACAGACGCACAGACACACAGACACGCAGACACGCAGACACGCAGACACGCAGACACGCAGACACGCAGACACGCAGACACGCAGACACGCAGACACGCAGACACGCAGACACGCAGACATCCGTCGAAAATTCGAGGTCGAAAACTCGAGGTCGAAAAAAATCATGATTCCCATACTTTCCTTATATCTGTATACATATAGGAAAGTAAAATATTCTTAAAGCTAGTATCACATAATATGAGAAGCATACATTTAAATTGCATTTTGTTTATAGTTTTTTAAATTTGAGTTAAAGGTGGCACTGTATCCTTCAGTTCAAACACTATCTTCTTACCAGCACCATCAATGTGCATTATTTCCCCTTACAAACTGAATTTAGTCCATACACAATCTACTTTCAAAGTGCATTTTGTAAAAAAACAAAGACAAATGGTACGTCACAGACCCTAAGTTAAAATGGATGATTCCACTCTTTGAAAAAGTTGCTGTAAATAGTAATATTAAAATTAAAGAGGATGAAGAAGCTTGTGAAAGTGCAGATAATGAAGAACTTCATTTAAAAATTGTAAAATATATATTTTTTTGTATATAATAATTTATTGAACCATATATTATTTTTATACTATACCAGTTTTTTCCGTTTTTACGGTTTTACGGTTTTACTATTAGAACTCCATGATATATCATAGTTTGTTTTGTTTGACATTTTGACAATCAAATTGAATTATGTCCAGTAAAGGCAAACAGAGCTTTATGTCCAATGATTTATTTGAGTTTTTTCGGCTGTTTTTTACTTTCTTGTAACAAAATTCGTGATAACAGCTGATAACATTATGCTGTGCTAAGTACTTTATTTTATCGCAATTAATTTTTTTGTAATACTCGTAAAATTTTGCATCTCCTGAAAAATTGTGAAAATCGACAAAATGCAATTTGCAAGTCTATTCTTCATATCACTAGCGACCGTTTGCTTCAGGAAAACAACTACTTCTTAGGCTAATAGGAAAAGGAAAACAGCAGAGAAACTCTGAGAATACAGTGTGAAATCTTATGAAGCGTGCCTTTGCCAGCCGTCGCTATGCTGGGATCGGCAAAAAACAGGTCTTTAAATTAGTATGTTCAATAATAAATAATAAACAACAAATTTCAAAATTTCATGTTTATAAGTTAACAAATTATCAACAAATTTTATGCATTAGATAAGTAATTGCAAGTCATCGTTGAGGTCTGAAATGTCACTCTCAGGACTGTCGCCAAAATGTACTCTTATAATTAAATCATCTATGTTGTCTTGAAGATTTTCAGCAACTCACATTTCTCTTGTCGTTTTTTTTTCTGACATATTCAACGCATCTACGCCATTTTCAAACACTTTATCTATCAATAAACGAACATCCTGTGTCTTGAAATCAAAGTTGTTCATAGCAATATAGCGCTTTACCTGACTCGTTACCATCTTGATCGGGTTAGGCTCGAAATAATACGGTGTTAAGCGTAAAAAAGTTACCATGTATTTTGCAACTATTTCCTTAATCTTATATTTGTCATATTGCTCTGTATGCGTTGACAACTTCAAGCAGCTCCAATTTGAAATAGGAGTCATCCAAAAAATGTTTTTGTCGGGTTTGTTCAATGAGGTAGTTGAAAAACTAAATATAAGTAAATGTTACGAAGCGTTATCCATAACAACAACGTTTTTTCGTCCATTTTTGAGTTGGTTAGAAATTGGGAACTTCTCAAATCTTTGCTGAGTCGGCGTTTATTTCGTCATTTCCTTTGCCAAAAAAATACACGTAGCGTCAGGTAAAAATCCACATGCATATCCTACATGAAGAATAACGAAACGTGGACTTTTTTAAGTAGATGCTTTGAGGCATTTCTACGATTTTTTATGGTGTTATCATACCATGCATTATCAACCGTCTGACCCACGTTGACCTAAGTTTCATCTAAATAAATAACATTACAATTTTGTTGGCGATATTATTTGATGGCTATTAAATACCTGTGCCGCCAATAAATGATGTCGTTTCGTACTTATGCGGCACGCTTCACTTATTGAAAACCAATAACTTTCATCAATCTAAATAGGGTTCTTAAAAAAAATGATGGTGAATTATAAATTGCATTCAAAGTTGGCAGAATGGTAAAAAAATCATTTTTTCTCCATCGTCGAATGAGAATAACGAAAATGTTAAGAAAATAAGTCAAGTTTTTAAACACGTACCACTTGCAACGCCTATAGCTACCCAAGCACCCCAGTCTGAAAATCGCGCTTTCATGAATTTGTTGGACACGTATCATAGTACAATTCAGTATAATAAATTCAGCCATAAGAAAATGAGTCATACAAGTGAACGTTGTCTCTAGGATTAATGCGTATACAATGAATTCTTAGGCTAGTACCATATTATGCAGAAGTTCAGCCGCCGAAATTAAGCCTCAAATGTTTGCGTAGTAAATTCAAATTCTAGGCGTCTCAACCGATCTTCAGCTCAATGTAGCAAGTTAGCGAATTGCTCGTAAGAGCTTATAGGATTTATCTGCACCAGACGTTCTGCTGATGAAGATCGGCGACTGAACGTCTGCCTAATGTGGCACTAACCTTACAAATTTTAAAAGAAATATTTCATTTGGAATCTTTTGGTGTTTTTGGTTCGGCATCTTCGTGTAAAATAAATCATAGCACTGTTTAGTTAGAGATACTTTATTGTTAAAGGAAATAGTTAAAAAAATACGTATTGTCTTTTTAATTTATTTTACCATCACAGGCGCTCGGCTTAATCCATCAACATTGTCGTTGATGTCTGTACTGCTTATAAGTTCATAAAATTGCATGCAATCGTTCAGAATTACGTAAATAACAGATTTCTTCTATGTTTAGATTTTATACTTTTTTCGTTTAAGCCATAGTGGTATTAGAAAGTCTTTAAATAATGCCGGACGACCCATTTGTTTTCCTGATATCTATTTCAGCATACGTGTTGTCTTCAAAATTTGTTTTTCAGAAAAATTGAAAATGGTTTTTTTTTATCAAAAAGTATCTTACGTGTTTTTAAAGGGCTTTCGTTTTTATTCTTATCGTCCATTTTCCTTGACACAGCTATTGGTAATACGGAAACACAGTGTGCCTGTCTTCCTTTAATTTTTCTTATTGAGGAGAACGTCATTCTTGGACCCACTTCGTATTCACCTATAACTATTTTCCTATTTAAAAAATGCGTGCATATGACGTTATCATTTTTAGTGTGTAACTACTTATTATATCGTAACATCCATCAATGTAGGTGAGTGAATGAAATGCCACTGCAGTTTTCATTTGAGACTGAGCTTTTCATATTCTACTGCTATTCCTATATAGTGAACAATCAGTTTTTAAGTTACAAAAACTAATCTGTTATGGGTCCGAAAATAAAAATATTAATTTGTTTCCAAAAAATCCCAAAATTACCTCTACGAAATATTGAAAATTATTTTTGAACCTGCAAAGTGAAAACAAATTAAACGAATCATTTAAAAATTCTATCCACAGGGAATTTAAACACATCTATTCATGTTCTACTTACACTGCTTTAACCAATTGAGCTTTTGGGACATAAGTTTGCGAATTGCGAATCGCAAATTGTTTATTTGAATATAAGATTTCGAATCCATCCTCTATTATTTGCTGACGAGTCCAAATAAGAACGAAATTGGTACAAGAATGATGTTCTCCTTATTTTTTTTTTATTTTTGCTATTAGTGGTATTAGTCAAAGGGGTAGTTATTTTTCTCAGGCAAGCGATCGCTCGTATTGTTATCTTTAAGCATATATTACTAGAGCCATCATCCAAATGGACTTTATTTTGGTACAGGTGGTTGCATAGGAAAGCATTTTTATTACTAATTTTAGGAAAAAAAGTTTTTTGTATAAAAAGTCCAGCATGGTCTCAAAACCTAAAATACAACCATCAAATATCAAATTTTATCGGTCGTATAAAGAATGAAGGTACTTTACTCTTGAGTAAAACTCATATTTTTTGACAAACCTCTTATACCACTGAAAAAATTTGATATTTGATGACTGTATTCTAGGTTTTAGATAATGCAGAACTTTTTATGAAGAATAACTTTTTTTCCTAAAATTAATAATAAAAAAGTTTTCCATATGATTCCAACTTAGGGGGACATACTGTATATAGATGATTTCTTTAACATTTTTCTATAGGAAAAAGTTTTACGGTAAACCATAGTGCAAAAATAAAAAGTGAAAATGTAACAAGCGATTTATCACCTTGCAAAAATCGCATGTGCGTGTAAGGATGTCTAGAAACCCGCGTCACGGTGTCGAATCAGACGCTGTATATGTCTGGCTGACATGACGCCGACGGAAAGGATAACAAATGAACAAGTCCTCGAAAGACAGCCATCACTCTCTCAGACCATTTACCTAGACCGGAAGTATCTTTTATGTGTGGGTGTTCGTGCTAACCTGCGTTTCCGGTTAGGCCCATGTGCTACGCCGTTGTTTTATATCCATTTGTTACGTTTTGTTTCACTTACGCTCTTGATTTTTTTCGTTCGATTTGTTTATGTGTAATTATTGTGTCATTAGTTAGTAGACGGGGAAGTTTGGAGCACAGAATAATGGAAGCGGCAAAAAGTTGGACATTCCTTATAAAATGGAGTTTAAATATATTTGGAGATTTTTAACCCGTATAGACGTATCACATGAGTAACTTTATAAGATACATGCGGTCATAAAGACTTCTTTAACACTTTAGCTGCCCAATCTTTAATTCCAACTATACGCTCTGGCCCGTCTATATACGAATATTTAGAATTTTAGATGTTTATTAACATCATGGGCCAATCGAAATATAAAATATGTATGCTAAGGAAAATCTCTTATGTATACAGGGTGCTTATAAATACGGGCAAAAGTATACTCAAAAACAGAAAAAAATATAGACCTCTATAAGATGTGAAGTACTGATGTCAAAGAAGTATTTTATCGTGCCCCTGGCTGACGATGTACCTATGCCACCATGCTGAAATTCTGTAGAGTTTGCTGGATCATTCAAGGCAGGGAGTCGGAAACAATCATTTATTAAGCTATTGCACAGCTTTTATCGCGGGCTTTGAGCTTGGCGACCGAATCAAGAAATTCCGTAAATCCGTAACGAAAATAAACCTAACACCCCCCACTCCGACCGGCACAGCGGTGCGGCTTTTTGAAAGCCGTGGAAGGTTTTATCCGACCCTATTCGTATTAGTATAAAGCGGAGTTAAATATATGTCTGCGGACTGGAACTTTTATGCAATACAAGAACTAGAAGAGCTTTCTCTGGCTTCTAATAATTGATATCACAAATGTTCCTGGCTGGCTTAAATATTAGATATTAATTTTTTTTGGAAGATTTATAATAGTATATTATGCAACGATCATTTAATAACCATTACATGAGAGTTGCATACGCTATTTTTTCTACACCCGATAAAATCAAGACCTATAAATAATATATTTATATTGGTATTGAACACAATAACAGTAATTACTCGTATTTCTATAAAAAATTCTACAAAATTGAAATTAATGGTATTACTTCGGGTATTGGCATTTCCCTAGATTTTTGCGGCAAAATATTTTGTACTGTATTTTCTGCTTTCTCCGATATGTGTGGAGGAGTCTTCTATATCGCTGATATCAGACATTTTAATATTATAGTTATCAAAGTTCAGCTATCTACGAAAATTTAATATGTTTTGACAACTAAAACAATTACTTAGAAACCTAGGATAAACGTCAAACAGCATGCTTGATTAAAAAATTGTAGGTTTCTATTGAATAAAAATCTGTATCGTAATGAAAAATCTAATGGGTACCATTATGAAACGGATTATGGGCATATAAGTGCATTATTATAATACGGGTGTAGAAAAATATTAATTTTTATTTTATCAGTGTTAACTATTTCATTATTAAGCTATTGCACAGATTTAATCGCGGGCTTTGAGCGCGGCGACCGAATCAAGAAATTCCGTAACGAATATAAACCTAACCTTTCGACAAATCGAAAAATTGAAAAATCAAAAAATCGAAAAATCAAAAAATCGAAAAATAAAAAAATCAAAAAATCGAAAAACCGAAAAATCGAAAAATCGAAAAATCGAAAAACCGAAAAATCGAAAAATCAAAAAATAAAAATATCAAAAAATCGAAAAAGAAGTTCCGTAACGAAAATAAACCTAACACCCTTACTCCGACCGGCACAACGGTGCGCCGTTGAAAGCCGTGCATCGTCTAACGTCGTTTCAGTTCGGCAGACTTCGGTACGGTGTTTGTGTGTGTGCGACTAGACGTATGCGTGTAGACTAGCTGCTAACTGCTCAGAACTGATTCTATCTCTTTTAGACACAATTTCGGAAAAATTTATTTTGAAAATGAATAATGATCCACAAGAATCCACAACAAAATATGGGACCACCATTGACGCGGCATTTTCCAGATATTTAGAGAATATCAAGTCTCAAACTTATGTTTCTTATTTGAGTTACCATAAACCTATAGTTTCAATGATAAAAATTCCTGAATAACCTACATGTATTGTAAGGTAATAAAAATATTTTAAACAATATTAACTTCTTATTTATTCAATAAAAGAAAAAAAATTGTTTTCTTATCGGTCACTGTAGATGGCAGGGAATCAGAATTTCAGTCAATAATAAAATAATTTTATTTTAAATTATAAAAAAGCGTTATATAAAAAATGATGTCAAACGTATGCCTTGTCTATTTCAAATCAGTAATCAATCAATCTTTTTTTGTTTTCTTTTTCCATGGTTACCCTCCATCGGATAAGTAGGGTGCTAGTGTACGCAGCTATCGACCAAGATCATAATATATGTGATATTATAATGGTACCATCTGACATTGACACTTGACCAACCTCAAATAAAAACTGACTAAGAAACCTTAAAATAAATTGGCGTAAAAGTCAAAAACTAAAGGTAAGACTATGTGGTGCTATGATGTCGCCACATAACCTTATTTTAAATTATAAAAAAGCCTTATATAAAAAATGATATCAAACGTATGCCTTGTCTATTTCAAATCAGTAATCAATCAATTTTTTGTTTTCTTTTTCCATGATTACCATCCATCGTATAAGTAGGGTGCTAGTGTACGCAGCTGTCGACCAAGATCATAATATATGTGATATTATAATGGTACCATCTGACATTGACACTTGACCAACCTCAAATAAAAACGGACTAAGAAACCTTAAAATAAATTGACGTAAAAGTCAAAAACTAAAAGTAAGACTATGTGGTGCTATGATGTCGCCACAGTCACCACTCTCAATTGAATTAATATCAAAGAAAAAACTTTTAATTAATATCACAGAAAAAAAATACTGCATAAATAAAATAAATAATTATAATTGCATAAGTTGATAAAAAATGCTATGCAATAGCTTTACCGCGGCAGTCTCTGAGTGCCACACGTATTTCTTTTTTTATTTATTTATTGTCTTAAGTTCACTACAGAATTATTAATTCCAAATGGCATAGTCTCAAAGCTAAAACAATTAAATTATAAGTATATATACATAAAAAAAAACAAACAAACTGGATATACAAATATCAAACATTTCAAAAATTTTAAAATACATTTAACGTCTAAAAAGTCTAACAACATACAAGACAATCGCAAGACAACAAAAAAAATAACCTAACATTTTAAAATTCGAGCATCCTCTTGACAGATAACAACGTACAATTATTAAAAATATCACATTGGGAATATTGCTTATTGTAGTTGCACAAAAGTCTATTTATGAAAGGTCTCTGTCCACAGTTTGTTAAAGGGTTTTTTCAAAGAATAGTTGTGGCTGTCGATTACGCCTTAACGGGACAACGAAATTTACTTGAGATAATAATTTTTCACAAATAATGACTCCATTAATTATTTTGTAAAGAAAAAGTAACATTGCATCCCTGCGTCTCCGTTCAAGAGTTTGCATACCAGAGCGTAGAGTCTCGTTTCATAAGATAAATCCCGGTGTGGAAAGTGAAACTTAAATAACAAATATTTACAAAATTTGTTTTAAACTCGTTCAATTTGGTTAAAATAAGTGGCTTGAGATGGAGACCAAACAGTACTGCAATACTCTAAAACACTTCGGATTAAACCATTGTAAAAACATGTTATTGCTTTAGTGTCCTGGATATGCTTTGTGCTTCTTTTTATGAAACCTTATAGCCTAAACGCCCTCAGAATGATAATATAAACATGTAAAGAGAAGGACAATTCCGTCAAATATTATCTCTAATTAAATGTGGAGACGCTCTCCAGATTGATATTATTAATTAAATGTGTTTTCTATGGGGTTAGAACGTCTGTAAAATTTTATAACTTTACATTTTGGAATGTTTAGTTGTAAATAGTTGGGCACTGCACCAGGAGACGAAATAATCTAAATCAGACTGTAGGGCGTTGCGATTAGGTTCCACAATACAAAAAAATTTCAAATCGTCAGCATATAAAAGACAATGAGAATTTTTAAAACAGGACATTATATCGTTTATTAACAATAAAAACAAAATAGGGCCAATATGCGAACCCTGAGGTACACCCGAAGACACTGTCACTTCCCGCGACATAAAACCACTCATTCTAACACGCTGCCGACGGTTAATAAGAGACGATTTAATCCACTTAAGGTAATTGCCTATTACACCAATTTCAGATAGTTTCTTTAAAAGCAACTGCTGACACACACTATCAAACCCTTAGAGAGGTCGGTATTAATTGTGTCAATTTGGTAACCAGCTTCAACGGAAGAGGTAATAAACTCCTGGTAAATAGCTAGATTAGTAATTAAAAATTTCTGTTTGGCCAGTTTAAGCTAAGCACTTAGATATATCCTGGAGGGGTTACCAAACAAAGGGCATTCTGCGTTGTCATATTTTAAATAAAAAAAAATACAATAGAGAGAAATAAGTATGGAAGAAATATGTTACAAAAACAAAATAGCTTAGAAAAGTTTGTTTGAGCAGAAAGATAAAAAAATGTATAACATGTTTGTCCTAAATTACATTGAAACATGCTATGTTTTACTTAAATTAATTGGGACACAAAAATAATCGAACTGCCACTCACTTTTTACACATACCAAAACAATACCTATCGACAAAATTGTTTTGTTTGGAAAAAATGCAGATAAACATATTTTTCAAAAACTTAATAATAGGAAAGATGCAAAAATATAAATTATAAATCCGGGCATTGACTTGTGTATTAAAAATTTAGCTAAATTTATATTTATATTATAATTATATTTTTATCTTTTTTAACTATACACTTAAGCAATAAGACGAAAAAATAGGAGTCTCCCTGTATATTATTTAAGTATTTATTGCAAACATAGTTAAAATTTTCTGATAATTTGTATTATTTTTATTTTATCATGTTCCTCACAATGTAATATATCCTTATTTCAAAAATCACATTTAGAACATATATTTATTATTTACCAAAAATACAAATATATAATCAGAAAATTATTGTTTTGTCCTTCAATAATAATAGTCATGTTATGTTGGGAATTAGGTCTTAATACACTGCTACCTAAAATATCTATTGTGTTCCCTTCTATCGCTAAAGCAGCAAAGAAATGTCTTGATGCCCATAACGACCATTCCAGTCCTATCTTCACAAGGAAGTGTAGGATTTGGAGTGGCTTCAAGCTAGGTGGATTTCCCTCTTTTATTTGATATGCTCCTAGGTATAGTGCCCTTGGATTCTGAAGTGCCTCACATTCAGTAAGAATAATAATATAGGTTTCGTCCTTCTTCTCACAGAATCTTCAAATACTATATTTTATTATATTCAGTAAACTAAATCGGCAAGGATTCCTGTTATAATGCGTAGCCTGTTCTTGCTTAGGCAGATACAGGCTTCCAAACTTTTCTGGATATATTCTCCATAATTATCTTAGCCTGTCTTAGCCACAAGAGATTGTTCCAATTATCGGTTCTTCTACTGCCCAATTCTTTTTTTAATATCTCTTAATATTGTATTACAGTAGAACGGCTCAGGTCCCACAAAGGGTGTTTGAGGCCCTTTCCTTGCGAGACTATCTGCAATTTGCAAGTCCATTAATTCTACAAACGACATGAGACTTGTGGAAATTCTATATTTTTACTTGTGCATGTCGGACTTGTACAAATGGAATTGAGCGTGTGTATGTGAAAGACTTGTACAAGCTTGAAAGAGTTGAGATTTGATCATCCCTTGAGTAATGCGATTTACGATTTTGGTGCTATGGCGAGTCACTTGAAAAATGGGACATCGAGAATGTTTGGAAGAATTTATTTCTATTTACAACCATGAGCCATGTTTATGGCTCATTAAAAGCAAAAAGTACCAATATAGGGGAAAGAGGGAAGCTGTATTTAAAAAACTAATAGAAAAATTGAGGGAAATAGACCCAAAAGCAGATCGTAATACAGCCGTTAACAAAAATAACGCTTTCCGAACGAATCACAGGAAGGAGAAGAAAAAAGTCCACAGTAGCTAATGCTTTGTCGTCATCCAACAAAAACATAGTTCAACTAAATATTCAAGCAAACTTGTACGTGTGGTGTCTGGTGTCAATGCAGATATACAAGAAAACTTGTGCAATAAAATTGTACATATATACCGTTTTAGTATACTGATACGTATATGGAGGCCTTTAGGCTCCACATTAGTATTGATAGATCCCCATCTTGTGGACTTCCTTTGGTTGTGCAGATGGAGACAGTGTCCTGTCCTAGTTGTGTCTCTGCAGTTCTTGTAGATAGCAGCTGAGCCATCCATCTGGATGTGGGGCTATATACCTCTCGGTATGTTAGTGCTTTTTTTGGCAGATTTGTGTGGCGTGTTATCAAATGCTCCTTCTATGTCAAGGAAGGCAAACACGACAATTTCTTTGTTTGTCAGTGCATCGTGGATTACGTTAGTCAGCTGTACCAGGACAGTTTCTGTAGATCTTCCTACTCGGTAAGTATGCTGACTGTGGTGGAATGGCACCCTCTCGAGAACTTCTACTCTGATATAATTATCAACAGCCTTCGTCATTGTTTTTAATTCAAGGGATGTGAGGCTGATTGGTCGGAAGGATTTAGGATGTGTGGTATCCCTTTTCCCTACTTTTGAAATAAAGGTGATTCTGGCTCTTCTTTATGATTTTGGTACATGTCCTTGTTTCAGACTGATCAGGGATATTCGGATTATGTGTGGTAGTAATGCCTTATCTGCCGCTAAAGCAGGGTAAGAGGAAATATTCCATTCTCACCGAAAGACTCAAACGGTTCAAAAGTATTTACGGTATTTTCTTTTGGTGGTCTGCTTACCTTTATGTGTCTCTTATTAGAATGGGTGTGTTCCCAGGAAAGTGAATTTCTAGTAAGAGGTGAGCTCTGTCCTCCTTACTCTTCGTGAATCTTCTATTTGGTTCCATTAATGCCATAACTATATCAACTCTCCCTTTTGCCATGGCCTTGTGCAGTCTCGCTGAGGCAGGTGTAGAGTTATTCTCCTCGCAGAATTTTCTGAAGCTTGTTACGTTTAGCTTTCCTGGTTTCTTTGTTGTAAGTGGTAAGTGTATCATTGTAGCTCTGTGCTTGGACCTATTATAAAGCTACTGCACTTCGGCTCGTAAGTTTGGCAGATGACGGTTCTACCAAGGAGCATTCCTACTAGTTCTTTTTCTTTGAATGGGGCAGCTTGACTCATATGCCTCAAGTATTACCGCATTTAGTTTTTCGAGATCGCAAGTGGGTGCCTGGGTCCTTCTTTTTTCTGGATACGTGCAATGTTTTGTTTAAGAATGGTACTTTACTAATAATAGTTACTCTGGTATTCGTTATTTAAGTGTTAAGAACGCTCTTCTGTCCTGCAAAAATAAAACACTTTTGGAGAACTTTTTTTCAATAATAGTTTTGCCCTTATTAGATAATCAATCAAGATAACTCCATGGAAGTCTCAAGAAATCTATCCACTATTCATCACTTATAATGACTACAAATATATCTTCAAACTGAAAATATTTTGACAGCTGTGCTCGCTTCTGATTGACATTAGGACATTTGAGGATATGCTTTGCAGATATTTTACTCGTGTCCAAATCGACCGGAATTTAGACGCTTCATGTAAAATATTCGGCATCTCAAATAATTGGTATATTGGCATATTAATAGCTAAACGTACTAATCATATACATTACGTTATTTGACGCATCAAAGAAAGTGAAGATAATTATATTTGGACGTGAGAGGCATAAAAAAATAGGTAGCGTAGGTGTTTACGGCGCAATATTCATTTGCGGGCCAATTTTCTGGTAAAACAAGACATGGTTTCGAATCCTACGGAAGACAATGTGAATTTATTTGCATAGTTCTCTATAGGATTTGATGGATGCTGTATGAGCAGAAATTTAATTTTTGTTGATATGAGATCCAGATTATTAAAAATCGCCCTGTTTTACCGTTTTCGATGATATTGGGTAGGATTTTCCGAGTTTTCCTTACCTGTAAGTCAAATAGCACCATCAGTCATCTTTATGTCGCCCCGGAGCACCACGGCAAATAATAGTCATAATATCCGTCCCTTTCCCCGGAGAAGCTCAGCTTTTGGGGTTAAAACTCATTCGTAAGGGGGTGAACTAGGGAGAATGTTATAACCACGCCCTTTCTCTGGCATAGGATATTGTAGTTGGAACTCGGTGATGTATATACTATTTCTATCTAATCAGTAGATTGTTTTTATATCGATCTTCTGGAGCAAGAAAGTTAGCACATTTTATATCTTCGTAATTTTTTTATTTTCACTACTTTTATATATCAATATTTAATTTTTATAATTTTAAATAATATTGCACAACTTTGAATTTTTGAAATGAAATCTCTAAATGAAAATAATTATGAGCTAGTAATCTTTTGTTTATTAAAAAATAACTAAATATCAAACTACCCTTGTAGAGAATCAAATTTTGTCCTCTAAGGATATTCGTTAGCTTTCCTTTTAATCTTTTAATCAGTTACTTCCTTATCAAATTAGAAACAAAGTTTAGATAATGGTAGATGCTTTAATTGTTATATTTTTCTAAACTCAAGTAATACATATAATGTACATGGCTTGGCAGTAAATCTATGTAACACTTTGCATTATGATCGTTTGACACTTCCCAGTTGTAATAGTGGAACATCGCATCGGGGATAGTTGGTCACACAATCAGAACATTGCCAATGGCCGAAAGGTCAATATTGACAAGAGTTTAATGAACGGGCATGCAGCTACTCTTAGTCCGGCTGTCAAATGTCAGAGACTAAGGCGTGCAAACAATGAGTCTAGGGCGCTTGTTTAATTTTGCATTTGAAGCAAATTTACCCATTTCAGTCCTGTTGGATGGGCACAAGAATTGATTAGGCCAATATTTTGTATATAAATTGAGGAGCACTGTAGAGGGTGATTACTTAATATTGAAGAATTAATTAATTTGCATTCTAATATTCTGAATAAAATATTACGTTATTCGTAAGTCAATAGAAGATAGTAATGACTGATTATTCAATTAGAAAGAAAATTTCACACCTCTATTTTATAGCCAATCAAATGCTGTTATTTTAAAATGTTTCCATGACAACCAGCAACATTTTCGGAAATTTTTCTCTTGGTTGGTACCCTGAACGATATTACACTGGAAAGTTTTTATTTGAAAAGCTCTTTCATTCACATGATAGTACGACTCGATGCGATGGTGTGATTAAATAGAAATACACTACATTTATTTTAAGTAAAATAATAATTAGATTTTTCACGTCAATTAAACAACTTCAAATATAGTTGGCATGGAAAATTTTACAAATTTGATTTTATTCGTTTTTAAATTTTAATATTTCGGCATAAAATTTTCTTACCGAATGCCATATGTGCCTAAATTATTGTTCGAAATTTTTTGCACACTAACGAATATTTTAAAAAAACTATCGTGTGTTTGAAAAAAATTTTGGAAATAATTTAGGTACTGTGTTATATATTTATAGGGTAAGGTTGCCAAATTTGGACCAGTTCTGACGTTTTTTGTTATAGTAATTACAAATTTTAGAAAATGATAGTTTAAATTGCTCCATAATTTTTATTACAGTTTTGAAAACATTATACATTTTTTCAAAATTTTAGAATAATATCTTTTGGTTCAAATTTAACTTTTTTAAAACCTTTGGAAGTGGTATAATTAAGGCAACCGGTTGCCTAATTTGTAGCAGATGGTTTCACAAATTGTGCTATCCTTTATTACATGCATAATATTTTATTTTGGATTCAAATAATCAATCACTAGTTTTAATAGTTTATTAGTTCAGTAATATTGAAAATAAAACAACATTTGAACAACAAGAAAACTTTTAACGACCTCCTTTGCTGCAATATGTTTAAGAGCACATATCACATATGTAATTGTCTGAAGCATGTCATGTACCCATTCTTTACATCTTATGCATTGAATCATATCTTATATTAGGCATTCCTTACAAATCTTGCTGTACCATTTTACTTTTGTCATAATTTACGGATACTACAATATCTTTATTTGTTGATGATGGTGGTTGTTGTAAGTCGTATTGTATTTGAGAATTTTCTTTTTTTGGCCTTTTTTTTCCTTCCGAAATTGATTTTCCTTTTGCTGGTTTCTGTGCCATATTAACCCCAAAATTTCGTTTAACAGCTGTTTTCTTCTTCTCTTCTACGGCATTTTGTTTTACTTTCAGTTGTTCTTTATAGGAAGTTGATGTAATAATTTCAGCCGCCTGTGCGCTCTTACGCATTTTCTGTTTTCTAGCTTCACTAACATCAGGTAAAGAAAGGATATCTACAACTGACACATTTAAATTTTTGCTTACCTGTGTATCGATTTTTTCAGTGTCAGCTGCTTTGTGAACATCTACCAAAACTTGAATTTGTGGTGGCTCTCTAATATTGGAATTTTCTTTCAAAATTTCGATTGGCGTCGTCTCAATTGAAATATTTTCTTTATCTGTCAATAGTTTTGAAGGAGAAAAATCAGCATCAGATAAAGCATATCTATTTACAGGCCATATCCCATATTTGCGAAAACCGTTCATACCATTTATAATAGAAGCAGCTTTGCCATAAGCTTCATTAAGAAGGGAAGCAACATGAAATTGCATAACTCCCATTCCAGCATGCTGTCTTAACTACTTTTCAATGGCTTGATTATAATATGTTTCTAAAGGCTTGGAAACCGAAACATCTAGGGGTTGAAGCCGATGGGTCGTGTGGCCTGGTAATTGTAAAATAATTAGACCATTGTCACGGGCCAAAACCATAGCATCATAATTTTTAGAATGGGTAGTATGACCGTCCAATACCAAAAGAACTTTATGTTCCTTTGTAGGCTTAACCACTTTAATAAAAAATTTTAACCAATTAACAAATAGCTCAAAATTAATGTAGCCCTCTGATATTTCCACCAAACAGCCAGGTTGTGCTCCAATGGTCAGTTCTGCTGACATTCGTTATCTCTTAAATATAATCATTGGTGCGACAAATTGACCTGAGGCACTTGCGCAAACAACGATCGTAGTGTTAACACCTCTTTCTCCGCTGGCAATAGTACCAACTTGATGTTTGCCCTTTTTGGCTAAAATTTGTTTATTAAAGAAATCTGTAACATTTTTTTTTTTGTTAAATCCTCTGCAACGTGCTAATGATGTTGATTCTGGTTGCCTTAATGAAAGGTTTGGGTGGAGTTTCATAAAATTGTGGTACCACTTTTTCTTAGCCATGCCCATTCTTTTACTAAAATTACGTTTTATATTATTTTACTTTGTAAATTGAAATGCTGCTCTTCAGGTGTCCTTAATGGTAAGACCAAAGAATACTTCCTCTAAAGCAATAATATGTTTTTCCAGCCCTGCTTCCACCTCAACAGAGAAAATTGTAGACCTACCTAATAGTTTTTTACCGTTTAAGGCCCTTATATTCATTGCTGCTCTTAAAAGTAGGCTTACAAACTTCGTCCATGGTACATATTTCATTTAGACCATATTCTCCTGTTTTATATTTCGCAATGGCTTCTTTCATATTTTCCTCTGACCACTGACAATATTTTTTTCTTTCGTTTTCTAAAAAAAGCACTTTAGGCAACTAGACAAAATTGGAAACTTTTATTCACAATTCGTTAAGTTTTTGAGGTTATATTTTAAATTTGTACGAAAAGGTGCTAAATATAGTTACTTTTAGAATAATATTAATCAAATCGTCCTAAATATTATATATTTTGTTTTAAACCTTAAGAAAATGTAGTCAAAACTTACTTAAAATAGGTATAAACTATTTAATCACTCTTTGCTCTTCGAAACCGATGCGGAACGCCACTCTGTTTAACTACTAACCTTTAAATACATAAAAGTACCTCGTGACAATAAGAGATGGCACCAGTTTACTGTATAGGTATAGTCCAGGCATTTACTTTTATGGAGTTTGTATAGATTTCGCAAAACAATCAGAATTAAAAAAACACTTAACTGATTTGCATATTTTAAAGGAATAATAAATGTGTTTTAAATACATTTATTAGCTTTTGTTAAATTCATATTAATAATAGAAATAAATAAATAAAAGTAATTTAAAGATCAGATACATAAATTTTATTTAATTTTGAAACACAATGAATGAATAAAAGATTATTTGTAATTAAGTGCTTCATCTAAAAAAATATTAATAATAAAAAGAATTTAATGACAATTTCACAAATTCTTTTTTATTATTATTATTATTATTATTATTATTATTATTATTATTATTATTATTATTATTATTAATTATTTTGTTAGATTAAGCACTTAATTACAAATAATTATCTTTTATTCATTTATTGTGTTCTCAAAATAAAATAAAATTTATGTGTCTGATCTTTAAATGTCTTTTATTAAAAAAAAAATTGTTATATAAGATATTTCAAATATTATGTTTCCGAGTAGGAAATTACAAGATCTATCAAAATCAAGAAAAAGAAATTGGGGTTACTATTTAAAAAAATTGTCAATGACGTCACTGCCCAAAAATGTGAAGTGGGAGAAAATTGAATTCTATTTAAAAAATTGCGCTTTGAGTAAACAAAATTGACCTGTCTGAGCATTTTTTCGAAAAACCAACTACTTCCATTATAATGAATTTATTCCTTTCATTTGAACTATACTGTATATTAAATGACAATAAAATTAAAATTTTCAGTCCTTTTTGGTAAGGTCAGTTAAAGAGGCTTTAACAGAAGTTTTAGGTGGTATACTTATGAGGCACATCTTGTTTTATTGTCAAATTTTTACCCATAATTTTAAAATGGATCCAGTTTTCTTCATATTCTTCCATCTAAAAATAATGCAAATTAATTCGTATCTTAAGACTCAGTGAAAAGGTAGGCTTATTGACCTACTAGTTGATCAACTAGGTACGTTATATAAATTTATATTAAATTGGAAACAAAAACAATGGGCCATATCCATGGGCCATGTCCAGGTGTAAGATATGCTATTATATAAATTTTATTGTAATAGTCACTATATAAGTTATTTAAAATATTCAGTGTGTTAAAAAAGCTAAAAAATTTTAAAGTAAAACCATTTATAATTTAAAATTTGAAATGTGTATATCATCAGAAATAGACCAATCAGCTTGTGTCAAAGTTTTGTTTGTTATACAGAACCACGCCAATAAACAAACCGACACATAGAATGTTGAAGTGAACGCACATCTTACTGACACCAACTAGACCACCTAACCTAACATTCGTTGTTGTTTTGTTTATTTTTGTTTCTCGATTATTGATTTATTTCTTTTGTCTTTGCTAATTGGTTTAACTTTTTTTATTAAATGAGCTTGTCAGCTGGATGTATACAAACTGATTTAAGTGTTTTACACATTGTAAACCAAGATATAATTACTGCATTTTTTAACAATACTCAGTTTATAAGTGCCAAAGTTAAGCCTTTTAAGACAGAAAGGTATATATCGACCATTCACTGTTGGGTATTAATGAACAGTGCTGTTCCTAAAGTGGCGCTGGGAAACAGTAACAAAGCCTACACAAAACATACTTATCTCAAGTCATTAGGTCTCGAACACTAACAGTTTTTCAAAAATAAACATTTTACCTTTACCATTTACCTTATTTATATGTATAAGAAAAAAATATTTTTTTTATAATATATTAGTGTAAACTAATATCCACAAATATAACACTAGAAATTGGGACGATATATCTGTACCTTGAAGCAATAAGGGCCAATCTCTAATTTGAGCGAAATAACAAGGTTGGTATTATTTCTATAATTAGAAGTAAAAGTATAATTATTATGCATTACCTGAGAAACAGGAAATTTTTATTGTATAAAACGAGTTTATATAATATTTTGTCTACCACAAAAATTAAAACTAAATAACATCTAAAACTATTTAGAAGGGCAATGTACAAGTACTTACTGCAATACTGTTTTTATTTGGCCGAGGATTACCTACTTGTCATTGTAAATAATTTAAGTACATTTTTGTGTATGAATGACTACTTTTTGTAAATATTGTTATGGTAAATTTTTCATTTTTAAATCAAATTTCACATATTAGAATTATGCAGTGACACCCTGTATAAGAATTTAATTTGTAATCGAGTCTTTGAAAGATGGAATATTGATATGGGGAGAAAAAAATGAGGGTTGTGAATTTTGAATTTTGGAAAAACTGTAACAAAAAATTTTAAAATAATAATAGGATTGTAATGTAAAAGTTATGTATGAAAACTTAAACAAACTATTAAAGGTATGGTGTAAAAAAGTAATATAAATCATAAGATTTTATGAGAGAAGGAGAAGAAGAGGAAAGTATAAGAAAGTTGATAGGCGTATGAAATAAGGGCGACCTGGACACAGCAGTGACCTAAAAGTGAATATGGTATTTATAAAACATTTTTATTTGTTTTTGTGCAACTACAAACTATTAGTTATGAATGGATAATCATAATAAGTTCTTCGTTTTAAAAAGTAAATAATTGTAAATATAATTATAGTTTAGATTTTAAATAAATGGGCCAGTGATAGCCAAAATCTAACGATACTAATTATTAGATTTTGTAATTTTTCTTTAACAAGAGTTATTTATTTTTATTTAGTAGGTGTAGTAGGCTAGTTATTAGTTTTTTTTTTTAATTTTCATTTATGCCAGGTATTGAATACCTGATATTTGTTCAATTTTTCAATAGTGTTTATTAAATTAGATTCGAATTTGTAAGAGTTTGTTTATTCAAGCATCTAATCGCTCAATATTATAAATATAGAAATCATTTTTTTTTGTCTGGGGTCATTTGCATAATTTCTAATAGAATCTAATAAAACTAATAAAAAAAATAATAAATAAAATATAAAATGAAATTAAAATAAATTTAAATTAAATAAAAAATTAAATAAATAAAAATATAATACATAAAAGAAGATAAAACAAAATAAAGCAAATGTTATTTTTAATAATTTTGAAGCACCCCTGATATTAAGAAAATCTTTTGTTACGAATTATAAGTCACAGTGGCGAGCCGAGGTAATTAAATTTCAAAATTGAATTAAAATAAATAAAAAAGTGTATGATATACAGTATGATAACATTTCAAATGGCGCCCAACGGGGGCAATAAAGCTGTCAAATTGACACAAGTGACAAAGTGAAAGTGATGTCATAATATAATATAAAATAGTGTTGTGACAATTTTAAAGTTGAATAAGGCAAATATTATGGAAAATAACATGGTATTAAGAGGAGGAAAGAAGGTTGAGCAAGGAGAAGAAAAGAAAGATAACAATGATATAGGACAAGTAGATATATCTAAAATAGATAATCAAAGTTTAGGAGAAAACATATTTGAAATTAACAATAATAATGGAGAAGGAAAGGAGGAAGCAGAAGCAGGGGAATTAAGCATTATAATAGATAATGGACATAAAATTAAGTAAAACAATAAAAAACTTGAAAATAAAATGAATGTAATGGAACAGAATATGACTTAGAGAATAGAAAACAATATTAAAAAAATGGATGAAAAATTAGAAAATTTTGATAAAAAAATAGAGTCTAAGAAACAGTTGGAAAATTTAAGTCTAGAAACAAAGCAGACAATTAAAGAAAAAATGGTAGGAAGAATAAGTGACGTAGAAGAATTTATGGAAAAAAAAAATTGAAAATATTAAAGAAGAAGTTAAAGAAATAAAAATAAATAAAAAAGATGTGATAGAAAAAATGAATACGTTTGAAAATAAGTGGATAAGTACTATTACTGGAGTTGACAATAGAATGGAAAAGAATATAAAATAAACAGAAATGAAGAGAATAGACAGAAATATAATAAGCAATATTAAGAATATACAATTAGTAGAAAACAGGATTAAAGAAGGAATACAAGTAAACCTAGGTATCGCGGAGGAAGAAAATAAGAAAACGATGAAGGAATTTAAAGAAGAAATACAAGATATAAAAAGTTAAATAGGACAACAAGAAAGAACAGGAATAGGGGAAAATAGAATATGTGGGAATTAGAGCAGTGTAAGGTGGAATAAATCACAAGTTTGATGGAAACATAAGAAGATTGCATCCTAAAATATTTGTACGAATTTTAAAGAATAAGATAAGAGAAACAACAGACATAGAAGATATGAAAGAAATTATAGGAGACCATTTAGAGAATCACTCTCTAATGTGGTTTGCTGCCAGAGAAAAAGAAATAACAAACTTTAGTGATTTTAAAAATTTATTCTGGGGGGAAAATGTACAAGCTACAATTAGAGAAAATTTATGTTTTGGGAAGTTTATAGAAATTAAAAATACCAGTATGAATAATTATGCAATTTATTTACATGCCACAACTCAATACCTCGAACCGCCAATACCTGAAGAGGAAATTGTTATGTTTATATCTAGACATTACAAGGCGGAAATAGCTGAAACAATAGCTTTACAAAATATTCGAAAAGTAGATCAACTAACTAACTATCTACTAAGAGTAGAAAAAAAACTTAAATAGATATGAACAAAATAATAATACTCAAAACAATGGAAGTAATTATTATAGCAATAATTCAAATATGAATTAAAATTATAATAGAAGAAACTTTAACAATAATGATAATTACAATATTAAACAATACGTTAGTAACAATAGTAGAAATAACTTTAATAACTCTAACAAAGATTATAATAATAATACAAACCATAACTGTAATAGAAATAACAGCAGCTACAATCAAAGATACGCCAATAATTATGACTCAAACCGAAACAAACAGAATGAAAATTATCAAACACAAAGGGGACATGAAAGAAGAAATTCAGAAGATAAATTAGGAAGGACAAATGAAAACGGATGAACAAGGAGACTAAATTATCAAAGAATTAAAGAAAGAAGAACAAGAAGCAAGCCTGAAGAGAGTGGACAAGATGTCTCAAGAATAAATGACATTGAAACTGATTCTACAGATACACAGACAGGACAGACAACAGCACAGATACACGAGTCATTCTTTTTAAAGACGCACTCACCAAATAAGCAAATTCTATATATTTGCGCTTTCGAAAACCCAATAGAATTTATTAATTTAGATGAAAATACAGAAGTAAATGAAAACAATGGGTTAATAATAATAAATGGTTTTGTTAATAATGTTAAATCTAAATAAATGATATACAGTATGATACCATTTCAATATACATAATAAACTCTTTCTGTTAGAACTATTACATGTCTAGTATTTACATGAGTAAATCTACGATAATATTGCTAAATTGAAATAATAAAAAATATGTTTATATTTTATGAAATAATTTGAAACATAGAAAAATAATAAAAATTAAAAAAAAAATAGGAATCCATAACAATGTATTCTTGAAAATACTAAAAAAAAATCATCACTTCATGAAATAATATTTTATTATTTTTAGATCTGTAATGCAAGTATATGGAGATAAGGCGATTTTTAATGAATAACTTGAGAAAAGCAGGTAATTACACATACATTATTTTACATTGTTTCTCCCACATTTGAATTAAGTAATGAGGTAGATAATTAGTTGAATTTGATAATGAATCTTTAGAGAAAATTATTGTTTTGGCTTGTATATATTATTATTTGTAAATAAAGTGTATTTTACTTCGTTTATCTTATTCAGATACTTTTATTTTTTAATAAATACAATTTTCACAGATATCACATTTTTGTTTGTATATGTTACGGTTAAAGTGTTTACTTGGCCAGTTTATAGACTAGCTGTATAGTATACAAACATACCAAATGGCTGATTGTTTTGATGGAAAATTATATTTCTACTAAAAGAGCTATGAATATTGGTATATTTGTATATTATCCAGGTAGTTTATAAACTATACAAGATTTATCGCTAAAGCGCAAACCACAAGAAAAGTATACAAATTAACCGTTGTTTTTGACTAGTTTACAAACTATCCAAAGTATTTGGATAGTAGTTGGTTAGTATGAAAACTGACCAATTCTATTTGGTTAATTTAGTTTAGGATAGTCAAAAATAAAGTTTATTTGTAGGTACAACGTATCATTATTATAACTATTAAAAACTAAGTAAAATAAAAAAAAGTGACATAAAAATACTAGGTTCACTATATCAATATTATCACTTCCAAAAGTAGGTTTTTAAATTGTTGCTGTTGATTCATTTTCAATAGATAACTATTCTTAAACAAACTTTGCAAGACACCCCTGTAAACAGCACAAAACACTTACCATAAACATAACCTCACTTTTCTAATAAATTATTCAAAAAGGATTGGTCAGTTTGCATACTAAGCGACGAGTTGATTATTATGTATTACTACGAATATTAAGTTCACACCTGATCCAAATACTGTGGATAGTTTGTAAACTAGCCAAAAACACCGGTTAATTTGTGTTCTTTTCTTTGTGTGTATGTACTTTGTACGTCATAAATTTTAAAAAATTAATAACTCTGGCAAATTAAAAAATAAGAAAAAAAATTTAAGCTCTATTTTGAACTGTATTATTCATAAAGAAAACAAACTTCTTATAGGGACCAAGTGCTTGAAAATATAACCGGATATTTTTGTAATAACGCAAAATTAAACATATTTATTTTATCATACATTTTAAAAGCAATTTCAATTTTAAAATTCTTGTATCATGAGAAAATAAATCATCATAATTTTAGTCCAATTTTAGAAAGAGATAACAATCATAAATGTGACAATTAGAAAAAGATAACGATCAACTGAATGTGTTATATGGTATCACAGATTCTCTAGTGACTAATATAAATAAGCACTTCATTATGACGCGATAGAGTGTTTTAAATAATTGATTTAAAAGTACTATAACTTTATTGTTTGTTAACTATTTAAAGTATTTATTGCATATAAAAAAATTATTTTTGTACTTAAACAGTTAATAGCATCAGATTCGTTTACACTAAACACGCGCATTAGAATAGACTATTCCAAAGTCTACTTTGTGCTAAACTGAAATACTATGGTTCAGATAGTATTGCATTATTATTTTTTAAATCTTATCTATGGGAACGTAATCAACGTGTATGCATTGATGGTAGCTTCTCATTTTCTAAATTTATCTCTTAAAAAATATTATTTTATTCAATCTACTACATAGTGAATAAATTAGGTATCGTTCTTGAATGAAAACCAACATTTCGATATAGAAACCAAATCGAACTTCCATAAACTAAAACTACGAAAACCCAAAGTAGGCACACGGCCTCGAAATAGCGAAATAGGGCAGCACCTAAGGGCGCAAGTGATTTAACTATGTAATGGCAAAGACGAATAACGCAATTTGTAGGCACCAAAACTAATTGCAGCTCGGACAGTGTTTTAATGAGAAGCGGCTAGAGTGGTAGCCCTGACACCTAGGGGAATATGAATTGCGATTGGTAACTCTGACATATCGCCGTTTCCGCTTTCTAAGAGACTTCGGAACCCCCATTCATTACGCTTCGATTTCAATCTGAGTCTTTGCTAATAGTTATCCGTTAAAACCCGTTGTTTTGTTAAATTTATTATTGATTTTCTTTGTTATTAATGAAAGAAAATATACTGGTATATATAATTGTTGTCCAAAATTAATATTATTATTATTATTATTATTATTATCTTTTCTGTGTGTCATTGGCTTCAACTACCAGGGTTATTTCGCATCGTGTTATGTGTAGGCTTTGTTACTGTTTCCCAGCGCCACTTTAGAAAAAGCACTGTTATTTAGAACCCAACAGTAAATGGTCGAGTAAGGAATCCTACCAAGGCATCAGAATTAATTTTAAATAAATAAATTAATTAAAAAAATCCTGGCTAACGGTGGGATTCGAACCTGGGACCCTTGGATCCGCAGGCAGAGACTCTACCACTGAGGGTGGGTGACCCCGCGTATTATTATTATTATTATTATTATTATTATTACCTAATTTGTAATGACAATAAGAGCTGGGCAGTACTCGAGTCAATTGTGCTTAAAATTGTTATCAGGTACTTAAAATACTCAATAATTGGTATTCGGAAGTACTTTCATCTCGATGGGATTCCTAGTCAAAAAATTTCGAGTACTTTATATTTTAGAGAATTCAGTACTTTTTATTCTTTTTACTAACTAGTAACGAGTACGAGTACCGACGCGTATAACCAAGATGTCCTTATCTTTTTATCCTAAACTATTACTAAGGACGTAACAAACTTCTGGATAATAATATACTTAATCGAACTAAAAATACATTTTAAAAATATTGTATTTTAGATTTCCTCTGTACCTGAAGATAGTCTAGGAATTTAAGAAGCAAAATAAATACTACAGTCTTGTCTAAAGAAGAATATATAACACCTGAAATTTTATAAAAAGTGAATCTACAGCTAGGTATATGGTACGTCTATATTGAAAAAAAAAAAACATCAGATTCAAGCAAGTGCAAAACTAGAAGAAAATTTGAGAAAAATCATAAACGATGCCCTCGAGCATACATCAGAATATCTTGCTAAAAAACATGAGTTGTTTTTTTATAACATGTTCATACTAACTTGGAAATCCATAGTTAGGCATAAAATTTGTAAAATTAAAAAAAAAATCAATACACCAACATTGGAGGTTTTATTTAAAACAACAAAGTAAGACAAAATTATCTAAAAATAAGTGCAACGATTTAAACCTGAGCATATTTTTTTAATTTCCATATAATTTCCTTCAATAATAGTTAAACAAGTAGGTCAATATGTTGTGGAAAAGTAAAATCATTTTATATAAAAATATAATTTATCCTCTTCTTATAAATTGTTATATATTTATTTTACATTATAGCATAAATTAAAATATTTCTAATCCACATGTAGCTAGAATAAAATAATTTTTGTTCACCTTTGTATAAATAATAAACTAACAAAATCAAAATATACAAATATACAAAAAACAAAGTTAAAAGATTTGATTTTAAAAAGATGATATATCTCTTTGAGTACAGGTAAGCAATCTGGGAACTCAGTTACCTCCTATACCTAGTCATTGTTGCAATCATCTATTATTCACAGATCTAGTTTTTTTAGCATCATACAATTGTCATCTTAAAACGTACCTTATATAAATACACTTTTGTATAATCGTTCACTGTTTAAGCTTTGAGTGAACCTTTGCAATATTGATACCTTATTATACTATTAAGCAAATTTTGTCCAATCGTTCAGTGCTTCTACTATCGCGCATGTGTAACTGCGTTTGT
Organism: Psylliodes chrysocephalus; assembly: GCA_927349885.1. Lineage (NCBI taxonomy): Eukaryota > Metazoa > Arthropoda > Insecta > Coleoptera > Chrysomelidae > Psylliodes > Psylliodes chrysocephalus. Next base: position 52,548,601 of record OV651816.1, read on the forward strand.
GATATACCTACCTCTACTTTTCTGATATTACTACTTGATTTCAATAATAAATTTATATAAATATTTTGTTTTATTTGAAATTTCCATGTCTCGATTGAGTTTTTGCTATACCTCAATCTCAGCCTCTCTGTATTACATTACACAAAGAACAATATAGTATGTCCATGGATGGACTTAATTATACTTATTAATATAAAATAAATATTTTCACAAGTATAGTTAAGTCCATCCATGGACACACTGTATAATACTATAAAACTAATTCACATTATAACATCTACAGAAAGTTTCAGAGCAACTTTCAGGTTAAGTGCCTTAAAAGTGCTAGTGTGATGTTTTCCGAACTTCACTTTGTAACCTCTGTGAGATGAGCTATAAAAGTCTTGCCGTTGCGGACAGTCGGTGGTTGCATGGATATTAGGGTTACATTAAAAGTACATCGCATGTGAGCTTAAAGAGCCTAAAATTGCAGCTTATTAACGTAGATGGGATGTTTTTGTGCTAGCTGGGTATATTATTTTTCTTTCATGTATGTAAATTAATTAAAGAATGTATAGATGCACATCAGTAGGTGTTGACTCTGCGTCAAGCGCCTACGGCGCCACGATAAGTCACTGTCTAATTTTTAATCATTTTGCTAGATTTCCTAACAATTTTAAATTATTGTTTTCATGAAATAAAATTATATAAAGATTATCTTGGCAACAACGCTAACTTAAGTAGGGGACTAGGTCATTGTGGTATTTTGAATACGTGAATATAGTGTCCGATATTGGTAATCTTTTGTAATGGCTTTCTTATTGATTATTACTTTTTTACATCTGTTTATACTGATGACTCTGAATAACATGCAAACCAGGTTACAATATTATGTATTTGTGTCATTACGAAGATTCAATAAAATGTATGACTTACAAATTTGTTATTTTGGGATTTTCTAAATGCGCTTATAATTTGGATTCCTATTTAAGATCTAAACGTAGCTTACATCATAATAAATTACCTCTTTTAACCAATTATGATGTTTACATCCTACACGAATTATTACAAATGTTTTTATAAAAAAAATCGAAGGTTAAATAAATTAAATCTACGAGTATTGTCTATATGTGGTTTTAAAGCAAGAACAATACGTAAAGATCCATTACTTTTTTTGTGAATATTTATAGAAATAATTATAGGAAAATATAAGATACTTTTTACGTCAAATATTGTGAAAAACTATTGGTATAGTAGGACCAAGAGATATAGTGTGACTTTAAAGCTAGCCGGCAACATACAAAAAAAACTAAGGACACCAATACATTAAATATAGTAGGGGAGCATTCAAGAGAATGAGTATACTTATTTTATTTTTACTTCCCTTGATAAAAGGAAAGTAATGTAATCGTGAAAATTTAGATTTTCAAGTACAACTATAAAAAACATGTTTTTCTCATTCCGTCGGTCTGTTCGCCGTCTGTTGTCCTCAGTCTGTTGTCTGCTGTCTGTCTGTTGGCGCGGTAGCTCAAAAACGGCTTAAAAGAAAAACTTCAAATTTTGTACGCAATTAAGGCTTCCCCTTGGCTCAAAACCGGTCAGATATATACAGGGTGAGCAATTAAAAAAAACATGTATTTTTAAAAGTCAGCAGATTTCGACTAAAATTGGTTTCTGATAAAATTGTTATCTTATCAAAGATAAACAGATCATGAATTACTTTTTAAAAATTCAAAATGACTTGCCTGTTGTTCCAATTTATACGGGGTGTTTTTTAATAGTATACTAATATTGTAGAATGTGATTCCTCAGGTCATTTTTGTTGCGGTAGATATTTCCAGTGGAAATAAGGCTCGTCAGTAAGTGTGTTCAAAAAGATTTTATTAAAATATGAAGGGACAGAATAATATAATATAACTATCAAAAATTGACAACAGTAAAAACAAACATCAACTTATCTAATATAATACTACCTAACTGATAGTGACTAAGTGCTAACTTTATTTAACATATTAGACTGATATCTTCAACACTTTCCCTTGTTAATTAAAGTTAAACCCATTTTCGTAGACAGAATCTGTATACGTTGTCTTTGAAGAGCCTTAGTCATTATATCAGCCACTTGCAGTTCTGTTGAAATTTGCTCAATTTCCAATATACCTTCATTGACTTTTTCTCGAACAAAGAAATGTTTCGTAGCTATATGCTTCGTTCGTCGATGAAACTCAGGATTTTGAGCTAGTTTTACTGCTGCAGAGTTATCAACCCGAAGGATAGGATTGTCGTTAAGTTTTACAATTTGCTTAAATAATGTGCTTAACCAAATCACCTCCTTCGTTGCTTCGCTAGCTGCGACAATCTCCGCTTCTGTGGTGGATGTAGCTACCATTGCCTGCCTTTGACTTAGCCATGAAATAGCACCTCCTGCATAAGTTACAACCACTCCAGTAGTTGATCTACCTGTTTTTGTACATCCTCCAAAATCTGCATCACTGTAGCATTCTAAAACTCTTTTATTTACATCCGACGAATATACTATACCAAGGTCAAGAGTACCTGCTAAGTACCTAAATACTCTCTTGACCCTTACTACGTCTTCTGAGGATGGATTTTCTAAATTTCTGGATAAAAAGATTACAGCGTATGCTATATCGGGTCTGGTACCCAGCATTAAATACATTAACGCTCCTACCGCCTGCCTGTATGGAAAGTTATGCTGTTTCTCAGACTCTTTCCCTGTTTTTGTAGATTCTGAAGCTTTTAGAATAGGAGTCGAAATTGGTTTACAATCTAAAAAGTTAAAACGTTCTAAAATTCTTCTAGCATGTGCTTTTTGACTAATTTTAATAAAACCATCATGAATTTTCTTAATTTCTATTCCTAAAAAGTACTCTGCAGATTTTGTGGTTATCTTAAATTCTGTTTGGAGCTCAGCCAGAAAATCCTCTAGATCACACAAATCAGTTGCCGCAGTTAGACCATCATCCACGTACAATGCCAATAAGAGTTTTCTGCCTTCTTTTTCTCTCAAGTAAAGGCAAGGGTCGGCTTCACTTACTATAAAGCCCAGTTTTTTCAGAAAAACACCAAAACGTCTGTTCCAACACCTTGGAGCTTGCTTTAGTCCGTAAAGGCTCCTGTTAAGTTTACAAACTCTATTGGTACTATCAGTGTAACCTCTCGGTTGGTTCATGTAAATTGTTTCCTCAAGCTCCCCGTATAAAAATGCTGTGGATACATCAAACTGAGCTAGATGCATTCTTTCACTAGCTGCAATACTTAAAATTGTTCTAATTGTGCCCAGTCTAGCTACCGGACTAAATGTCTGGTTATAGTCAATACCTTGTCTCTGATTAAAACCCTTAATAACTAATCTGGCCTTAAATTTATCTACGCTACCATCTGGATTAGACTTAACTTTAAAAACCCATCTACATGGTAAAGCCTTCGCTCCTTCTGGTAAGAATGTTAGCTGTCATGTTTGGTTTTCTTTTAAAGACGTCAACTCACTCTTCATAGCTTCTTTCCACTGAGAGCTTTGGCGACTGTTGACTGCTTCTTCATAGGTTTCGGGAGTTTTAATTGTATTAACAAAATCCTCTATAATTAAGACTCTCTCTCCGAAAAAATCTGGACTTCTTAACGTTGCTCTATCTCTTAGATTAGGTCTTGAAGATGTTGGCATATCTTCATAATAGTCTTCTTCTTTGTCAACACTTTCTTTTAGATCTGCTTCATATCCTAAATTCTCTTGATTTTCTTGATATTCTTCTTCATTGTCTTGACAGCTTTCTTTCTGGGTATTTTCCTTTTGAAAATCTCTTAATGACAATTTTATATACTCTGCGGATTTTTCTTCTTTATCATCTTCTTCTTCTTCTTTTTCTTCTTCTTCTGGGTTCTTTTCAAATTCTACCCTGGGACATTCTTCTGGTTTCTCTTCAAATTGTACATCTCGAGACAGAACAACCTTTTGAGTTTCTTTTACCCAAACTCTATATCTTTCGTCTCCATCATACCCTAGAAGGTATCCCCTGGTAGCTTTTTTATCCATTTTCTTTCTTTTTTGACATGGAATATGGACATAGCAACTTGAGCCGATAATTCTTAGATGCTTTATTCTAGGCTTGTGTCCTATCCATAACTCATATGGACTTAATCCTTCGATTGTCGACTTGGCTGTACGATTCAAAATATAGATAGCAGTATTTACTAATTCAGCCCAAATGCTTTCCGGAAATTTGACTTCTGGGTTCGTATACTTCAAGGTTCTAGCCATTTCAATGACGGTTCGGTTTTCTCTCTCACTTCCCCCGTTCTGTTCTGGAGTGTAAGGTGCTGTGAGTTTTTGAGTAATACCGTTTGAGGACAAAATATCTCTAACCTGCTTATTGTCAAATTCACCACCGTTGTCGCTTAAAAATTCCTGAATCGTATGTCCTAATATCTTAGCATGTACAATCATATGGGTTAAGGCATCTTTGACTTCTGATTTATGTTTAATGAAGTAGCCATATCGAAATTTAGTGTAGTTATCTTTAAATAATACTACATACTGTTTTTTCTGGAAAGACCCTTCAAAAGGACCACATACATCAGATGATATTAATTGACCAGGTTTGGTAGCTGCCTTTCTTGTGCCAAATGGATGACGATGAGCTTTTCCGTACACACATGGCTCACACAATTCGCTAGTTTGCTTTAATTTTATGCCAAACTCTTTTTCAAGCATCATTTTAACGTGGCGTTTGTCTTGGTGTCCCCATCTTTCATGAAAAAGCTGTAACAACTGGCTATTGGGAACTGCTGCATTAACTTCAGCTTTAACATCTGGTTCTATAACTTTTATATTAGCATTGTAGAGGGTTCCACCTATTTCTCTAGTTCCAGACAACACTATTTTCCCACCAACTTCAAGCCAGCATTTGGTTGTAGTCGACTGAAATACGCTATTGTGATTTTTTTCTTGTGCAGCCAACACCGAGAATAAGTTCTTAAAAATTTTTGGAACGTACCATACATCATTTAGGGTAATTTCTTGATTACATTTACCTACAGTAGATAAAAATCTAATGGTACCTCTTCCAAAAGCATTTAAACACTCTTTTCCAGCAGCCTGTATGCTATAAGGATACTCAAATTGTTCATAACTAACGAAATTCCCTGAACAATTTGTTACGTGTTTTGTTGCACCATTATCAACCCACCACTCATTTGAATCTGATTCAGCCAAATGTATCTCGTCACATACGGATATTAGAGCCACGGTTGCATCTGCTACATTACTAGTATTATCAGTGACTCTACTTCTAGACGGTCTTCCGTCGGCTATCCACTTTTGACAATTTTTAACCCAATGGCCTTTTAATTTGCAATAGTTGCAAACATCGTTACTTTTGCTCTTTTTTTTACTGAATTTATTATTTCTTCTCTCTTGTCTTTCTTTGTCTGATTTAGCTAATAATGCTTCTTGAACTTGATTGCTGCTATCTGCATTTCTTATAAAATTTCTTTCATGCATACATAGTTGTGTTGCTAATTCGTTAAATGTCTTATCATTATCTCTAGTTAACAACATCCAGCCTGATCTAAACGTTTCAAAGTTAGAAGGTAAAATTTGTAGTGTTTTACAAACTAATAATAGGTCTGGAAGTGCAGCAAGATTCTTAGCTTTAAGACCTGTATTTAACTCTGTCCACAAACTATTTAATTTAGCAATATGAGTGGAAACATCATCTTTTGAAATCCAGTTAAAGGCGAAGAAATCAGTGCAGATTTTAAATAATTGGTCTTGGGACGTAGCTTCAAATTGTAGTTTAAGTGCAATCCATACCTCGTGGGCTGTTTCTTTATCCATAACTTGTTCATACACTGCATCGGTAATTGTTGTCGTTATCATCGACTTGGCATAACAATTTGCCTTACGAAACAGATCAGATTTATCTTTATGCTGCTTGATCTGTTCTGCCGTAGCACCTGTAGATAATGGTTCAGGTTTAATTAACTTGCCATCGATAACATCTACTGCTCCTTCGTGATAGTCCAATAGATCTCTGATCTTCCTTTTCCATATTGGCCAGTTTGACTGACCGGCTAATGGTTTCATATACTTCGCTAATTCCATCTTATTATGCGTTTAACGATACTTCTTGGGACTACCGCTAGTGCTTTTAAATTCTTCTGACTTACAACACGACTGAGAGCAAGGCTGGGCCCATAACCTGTTGCGGTAGATATTTCCAGTGGAAATAAGGCTCGTCAGTAAGTGTGTTCAAAAAGATTTTATTAAAATATGAAGGGACAGAATAATATAATATAACTATCAAAAATTGACAACAGTAAAAACAAACATCAACTTATCTAATATAAAACTACCTAACTGATAGTGACTAAGTGCTAACTTTATTTAACATATTAGACTGATATCTTCAACAATTTTATGAAGAAAAGTTTATATGAACATGTCCCCAACGGCTTTAATTTTTTACTACAGGGAGTTGAAAATTTGTTTTATAAAGAGATATTTTTTAATATCTCTGAAAATAGTTTAGATATAATTTTCAATTTTAGCATGTGTTAATAGGATATAAAACCACATATTTAAGTAAGAAAATGTATTTTATTGCTCCACCAGTGGCGTCTCTGCAAACATGTCATCTGATATTTTCTACAAAAAAAGTAGTACGCCACTGACATTTTTTCATGTTGATATTTTTACTCATTTGACTGGTCAATTCTACATCAATACAGCATCTTGTATTTTTCTCGCCCGCCGCTCGGTTCTAGGATAAAATAATTAAAATGAATCGTCAATATTGCAAAGTGAAGAAATTTTCATTTAATTGATGCACGATAAGATAAACTCTACTGGTGAAGTATTAGAATAACTTTTTCGTCTAAAGTATGTGGTTTTATATCCTATTAAAAAACAAAAATAAGGGGGAAATGTCAATACAGTACGTCCATGGTATTCAGCAATACTATCTATGGCGTATTTATACTTTTTTTAAATGTTTCATCCGTAAAACTTTAAAGAAGTTTTTCTTTCTTATAGCTGTCTTGAAAATACAAATCATTGTCCATTAGAAAATTTTGTATATGCGCTTTCGTCATCGTGTTGAATGTACTCCTAAACAATCTGCCTCTTGACTAACTCGTTATCAGTTAAACGATTCTTATTCAATGCCTTTGAATATTCAAAGTTCAATGCAGTGCAGGTGGCTGAAAATACAACCGGCAGGAGCGGACTAGGTTTGTGAATAAACTTTTAGAAAATTAACTTAGTTCGTTGTACATTCTTTTCCTGATTTTTAAAATGTTTGATACAGAGGAAGTGCAACTAATGCACCCGAAGCTAGCCAAATTTTCTTGTATTTACGCCTTATGTTTGGAGTTATCTCAAAAATCTCAAAAGGAAAGAAAGTGTTAGACGTATCTAAATATTACGTTGAATATTATAAATCAAAACAAGATGTTGATATTGCTTAAACAGCATTTACTCGAGTTGCTTGAATCCTCATATTGGGTGATATAAATAAAAAATGAGATGTGTCCAACAGATGACTTTCCTATCTAGTTAGAAAAATTAGAAAAAGAATGTACAACGAACTAAGTTAATTTTCTAATAGTTTATTCACAAACCTAGCCCTCTCCTGCCGGTTGTATTTCCAGCCACCTGCACTGCATTGACTAAGGTTTGTTTAACTGCCGACGAGTTAGTCAAGACACAGATTGTTTAGGAGTACATTCAACACGATGATGAAAGCGAATATACAAAATTTGCTAATAGACAATGATTTGTATTTCCAAGACAGCTATAAGAAAGAAGAACTTCTTAAAGTTTTACAAACGAAACAATTTAAAAAAGTTCACGCCATAGATAGTATTGCTGAATACCATGGACATCCTGTATTGAGATTTACCCCTTACTTTTATTAAGACATAAAACCACATACTTTAGTTTTCTTTTTATGTTGCCGGCTGGCTCTTTAAAGCTTTAAAGTCACACTATATCTTTTGCTCGTACTATACCTACCTATATAGTTTTGTTCTAAAAAATATTTATTTCTTTTTTGCATCTTCGGCAATACAAAGGATCCAGTCGTACGGAACCCTGTAGGCAGATCCAAAATATTACAATTTATATAGTTTATTATAGATAAGTTTTGTAATTATCTCAAGAGGAAAGAAAATATAAGTAGAATGAAGATATAGTGCTTGGAATTCTATATAATAAACAGTTAAACAAACCCCTCAATTTAAATCAGATTTTATTCAGAATTAAAAGGCTTCCTCTCACCTATTAAAGCTATATTTTTCCGAAAGAATTCAAGTTGATATCGTTTTTGTTTCTGAGTAAGGATTTTATTTTAACTTTTTAATATCTCCTACTCGCCTTTTTTCAATTCTATGGTTTGATTTTTACTAAAAATATTATTGCTTGTGTATTGTTGTTGAATTATGATTTTTTAAATTTTAACCCCCTCTAGTACCTTTATTTTTAATCAGATTATTATAAAAATCAATCACTCACTTATTCATATTAGTCGAAGCATTGAAGCAAAAAAGTTTTTTAGACTAAGACGTTGCATTCGCTTCCAAAAATATTTTATCTTATACAAACCGGAAATTACATTACTGCAGCCAAAAAGGCATACAAAAAATGCCATTTTTTGGGACGGCTTTTGGAAGAGTCACAACTGGCCCAAATCATATTGCCAGGGGTTTTCGAGGTCGCTGATCACGATTATGATGTTCAAATTGACCCACAGCCGACCTGAAGCTCAGGAACGCCGATGGGACTCTCGGGGAAGGAGAGAAGCTCAGCGGCTGGGGCTTTTTTGGATCGCTGAATTCAATTATGGCATCGACAAATACCCCTTAGATACCTGGTATGCCTGAACCTGGATGTGGACGTCATGCCCGAGAATTTTCCTGACAAAATCGCCAAAACAACCAGAAAATCATTATGAGGGCGTTTTTTGGGGCGCTGAATCCAAATTTAATGTCGAAAATTATCCCCTAAACACCTGTGCACCGAAACCTGGACGCGGACCTTATCTACGTGAGTTTTCTTCACACAATCGAAAAAAAACGAACGGAAAATCGTTATGGGGTTTTTTGGGGCGCTAAATTCAAATGTGGCATCGGCGAACCACCTTATGACACCTGGTGCGAGAGTCTAGATGTGGACGTCATCCCCGAGAATTTTCCTAACAAGAACCCTAAAAACAACCAAAAAATAATTATGGGGGCGTTATCTTTGGGCGCTCAACCTAAATTTTACGTCGAAAATACCTGGTGCACCGGAACCTGCACGCGGACCTCATCTCCGTGGGTTTTCCTTACACAATCCAAAAAGACTAACAGAAAATTGTTTTTTTTTTGGGGCGAATTTCCCGTCGAAAACGACCTCCCCAAAATCTGGTGCACCGGAACCTGGCCCTGAACGTTATCTCCGTGGGACTCTCCCAAAATTCACGAAGAAAGGAGAGAAACTCAGCGCCCGGGGGTTTTTTGGGTCGCTGAATTTAAATGTGGCATTGTCGAACACCTTCCGTTCACATGGTGCGCCCGAACCTGGACGTAGAAGTCATCCCCGAGAATTTTTCTGGCAAGATTGCCAAAAACAACCCGAAAATCATTTTAGAGGCGTTTTTTGGGGCACATAATCCAAATTTTACGTCGAAAACGAACCCCCGAATACCTAGTGCACCTAAACCTGGGCCTGAACGTCCTCTTCGAGGGTTTTGCTCACATAATAGAAGAATACAAACCCAAAATCGTTATGGGGTTTTTTTGGGGCGCTGAATCCGAATTTACAAATTTACGAACCTCCTAATACCTGGTGCACCAGAAGCTTTATCTTGAAATCGATGTCATTCTCATACATGTCAACCAAACCTGATGTTTTAAAGACATACGTCAATACTGCAATAGCTATGTGCATTGTTGATTCTAGTTAAATTATGTGGGGAGGAAAGAAATCGAATTAATAGAAAGTCAATATTTGCGATCGTGTTTGGAAAACCCTCGGTGACGACGTTCAGCCCAAGGTTCTGGTACACCGGGTGTTGGAAGGGTCGTTTTCGACGTGAAATTCGGATTCAGCGCCCCAAAAAACCCCCCATAATGATTTTCAGTCCGTCTTTTTCGATTGTGTGAAGAAAACTCATGGAGATGAGGTCCGCGTCCAGATTCTAATGCACAAGTGTTCATGGGGTCGTTATAGACGTGTAATTTGGATTAAGCTTCCTAAAAAACGCCCATAAAATTATTTTCGGGTTGGTTTGGCGATCTTGTAAGGAAAATTCTCGGTGATGACGTCTACGTCCAGGTTCCGGCATATCAGGTATCCGGGGGTGTTCGCCGATGCCATATTTAAATTTAGCGACCTAAAAAACCCCTGGGCACCGAGTTTCTCTCCCTCCTTACGTGAATTTCGGGAGAGTCCCACGGAGATGACGTTCATTGGCGTTTCTAAACTGCAGGTCGGCTATAGGTCATTTGAATATCATAATCACTATCAGCGACCTTGAAAACTCCCGACAAACCGATTTGGGATAGTTCTGACCCTTATTTACAAAGTTCTTTAATCTTCTAAAAGACGTTGTAATAAATGGCATTATTATTTTTAAAATATAAAGAATTTAACAAAAATCCCAAAAATACCTAATATTTTTAATATCTATTAAATTAACACAACATACAATAAGTCGAGTTTCTTTTAAAATAATCACGTAAAGGTTGATATAAATAGAGAGTCAATCGTTGACACAAAAAGACTCAAGGGGCGGCCGTTGGGCCAAAACTGTGTGAGTAGTGATTTTGTTTCAAAGGTAATATCTATTTTATTTTTACATGTTTAAATTTCTTGTTTGGGTTATGTATTTTAAAACAGTTCATTAGTTTTTCTTCAAATGCCAATTCTTTTATTTTCGTCCCAAGTTTATTCATTAAATGTTTATCAGATTTAAGGGTTTTATCATATAAAGAGATTTACTATATTAAAAGTTTTGTGACATAAAAGGTTTTATTATATTAAAGTTTTATCATAGATTATATTATATTAAAATGGATTATCATATTAAAGATTTACAATTGTGGGTACTTAGTAATTTCTGTTTGTCTTATTTCAAAAATAAAGATTTTTCTGATTTATTGAAATTGTTAATCATTTTATTACTTATATTTTAAATATACATGTTTCTGTTAATTAACCTATTTTATTCTCAGCTCTTTCCAAAAACCAGTAAGAAATATTCCGAGCATGTTAAGCCTCGGCATTCCTACCCTTAAGGACTTGAGAGTCTTAAGCCAGTTGCCACACTGAGAGAAAAAAGTAGTTTATATTTAAAATATTGTAAGTTAGGAAGAAATTCTTTAAATATTAACTGAGGAAATTTATTAATACCATAATATTATAATTATTAATAAATATCTCACAAATACGAGTTTTTCTTTAACAAAACATTTGTTACAGTAAGGTATAGTAGATATTAACAAATATTTTACTCGGCAATATACGTATATTTAAAAATAACTATCATGTTTATCTAAACATTACAAATTTCTTAATATTAAAATACAACAATTTAAATATAACAATTGTGCTTTCGCGCTCTACGAAATAAATAAATTTTAATATACAGCTATGATAAATTAACTATTAGCAATAATATTTTTAATAATACCCAGACTCATCGTCCCCTTAATGCGCCGATCTCAACGTTGCCATTCACGTTTTGTTATTGCGCTTTCATAGGAAATGTAAACAATTCAAATTACCTATTAGGTACCATTTTCTAATATTTTTTCTATTTATCGTTAACATAAAACTAGCGTAAATTAAATTAAATGTTGTTTGCTGTATTACTAGTGGCCTATAACTAATTATTGTATTATAAATTTGAATATTTTTTTTAAGTGCAGTATGCAGTTCCAGTGGGTAGGTAATTTGAGTTTCACAAATTGGCAACATGGAACACCACGTTGTTTCTAATTGCCATTTTGTTAAGTACGTTCTGGTCTGGTTACAGTTTGCAGTACAGAATAGTTCTTTTTGTGAGTGACGCTGACATTAGCAGCTAAGTTTATTAAAAGTTTACAGTGATTTTTTATCCTAGAAAGTAATCATATTTATTTATTAAATTTTAATAATAGGTACGTAATATTTTCGTGAATATTGTAATTAATTAAAGTCAAATAATGAAAAACATTCTATTCATGGGATATTTGCCATGTTTCAACTCAACTAAGTAAAGCGTCTTTTCCGAAAGCTTATTGTTTTTACAAAATTTAAGTACCCACAGTCACTACATGTTTGGGAAACACTGTTCCATCTTCTGGTGCCAGTCAATATTTAATAACTGGCACCAGAATATGGAACAGTATTTCCGAAATATATGTAGTGCCCGTAGGTACTTAAACTTTATAAAAACAATAAACACGACCGAATAAACTTTTTATTTATATAAAATTCTACCGCAGTAAGAAAATTATCCTTAATCAAATAATAGAATAGTTATTTGTGTAACAAGGCCATAAAGTTGATATTTTCTGGCCGAATCTGAAGTTTGCTGCCGAGACCAAGCAATTTCTGGTTAGGTCAAAAAAAATTATACGGTCGAGGTGTACACAACATTTTTTATGCGACTCAAGTTGAGCCAATATTTTTTTCACATTCTTGTTTTTAAAAAGAGACTTAAATGCAAGAATTGTTTAAAATTTTTATTATTCGAATAAAATTCCATCGGTAACTAATTAAATTTGTATAACATTACTAATATAAGAAGCTGCCTTAAAATAAATGCGGCCAAAAAAGTGACACTTTAAAGATATTATTTTTCATGACAGTCTCCTAAAAAGTACTTTTTTATTAATTTTCATAGTTTTTCCAAGAAAAAAATGTATTGGGTTTGACCGAGATTCGATTGTGCGTCACGAAACACGAAATCCTTGTAGATAACACTTCCTGGTGGACCTGCCACTCACCTTATAAAATTTCAGCCGGAGGTACCATTGTACCACCTATCGGCCGCTACATTTAATATTAGTTTTTTTAATTTGTTTGTTTGTTGAAATTTATAAGCATGTATTGTTAACTTTTCAATTTAATAAAATATATTTTCTGTATGTATACCTTTGATTTCATATCCCTAATATATTTAGGCTAAATACTAACAAATATAAATTACTAGATTCAAAATCATCAATTAACAGATAAAAACAAATGTTAACATTTACAAATAATATGTTTAATAATAACATAAAACATTTGATAACTAAAATAAAAAGATGTCTTGGAAATCGAATAATATTTTATAAAACAATTAAAGTATAATATTAAACATACACAAGATTTCTTAAACTATACTGTTCTTAACTGTTAACAAACAAATTTTAACATTTACAATTAATATTTTTAATAATAAAATGTAAGATTTGATAACTGAGATACAAAGATGTCTTGGAAATATAGAATACTGCTTTATTAAATAATGAAATATAATACAAAACATATGTTTATCAACTGTTAAGAATCACATTTAACATTTACAAATAACGTATAATAATAAAATTTCACATTTGATAACTATGATACAAATGTTGTATTGAACAACTAAAATATAATGTTAAAACATATATTTGTTAACATTTAACATATTTGATTTATGTTAATAAATCTATTTTAATTTTAAACCCGTAAATAAGTTTAATATTAATATATCGGTGTTTATTTTTAACTGATGAGCTTTTAACTTATGATGTCGTTATAGTGAACTTACGTAAGTTCGGCCATATCCAAACCTACCATATGTTAAATATTAATAAGGTTTCTTAACATTAAACAAACGTTTCTCTCAGTGCAAAACCGCTCGACATATGCTATTAAGGGACGTTTTTTTGTATTTTATTATTTTTTTATTATTTTCTTTTGCCACTGGCGAATGGATGTTCCTTCAGTACTCCAGGACCCTAGGGCTGGTGACGGTGCTGCCTTTATCTCTCAATAGTATAATGACAAGTAGTTAAGGAATTAGCAAAAATTGTCCTTAAACAAACTGGTTGTTACAACTTCTCAAACAATGCATTTTTGTAATAAAAATAATAATGTCTGTGGCAAATGGGTTAATCCCGATGCCAGTCAACCACTGCACACACACACAATGCATTTTTTGAATGAATTTTTGGCTGCAGCAATGTAATTTCCTGTTTGTGTAAGATAAAAAGTAGGGTCATTTTTACCAAAATATTTTTGGAAGCGAATGTAAAAACCGCATTCTGATTCGTCTTAGTCTAAAAAATTCCGAACTTTAGGCCTTTTTACTGCTTCATCGCCTGGACTATATAGGTAATAAAGGTTTACAGATTTAACATTTTTGTACCTACCATTTTCATCAATTTGCCTTGTTATAACCATGTGAGATTATTTATAGGTCTGGTAACCAAATAAGCATTTATCTTTGGAATTTGTTTATTAATTATCTAAAAAGTAATACATACTCTTCTGCAAACAACACCAAATCATCAAAATGTCCTAACACTTATTTTTTCAAAATCCATTTGACAATATTTACAATTTTCTAGGAAAAAATACACACTATTTTCCTAATTTAATTATTGTTGTCCAGTACATTATAAAAATGATGAAAAATAGTAATTTCCTTGTTGTTTTATTTTTTTATTTCGTTTGTTATGTATATAGAATATAATTAGTAGAAATTAATAAATTACCATTATTAAAAAAAAGGATACAGACGTAATTTTTACTTAATAAAACCAAAATTATTTAAATTTTCTCACCTTCTCCTGACCTTTGGTGGATTTTTTAGTACTATGCACAGTTTGTTGCCATATTTTAAAGAGTTGAAACTCCTGTAAAATGTCATTCATCGTGCTAGTAAATCAATTCTACCTGTTAGTTGGTTAATAACTAACTAGGTGTTACCAAATGACATATTTTGCGAAAAAAATCCCCAACTTACAGCGACCACAAAAAAAAAAGTCGTAAATGAAGCTCAAAATCTAGAAAATAGCATAAAATTTCGAATTCGTTCGAGAATATGTGGATTGCTTGTATATTAATATACTATTCCATTTTAAAAATATTTACTTGCTTCATACTTTATCCCAACCCTGTATACTTTTAATATTTTATTTATAACATTTAAATTTTGTGTCATATTATAAAAGTACTATTTCAAAAGTCACTTGTATTTACCTCTTAGGCAAATATAAAATTCTAATTAGTAACACCCATATACTTTATTTTTAGAAACAACAAAGGAAAATTAAATTTCTTAGTAACTATTATGTTTAGCAATATTATACCTAGTGAATTCCCATTACAGTTAAATATCTGAACAAATAAAATTATTCACATGTAATACAACTAGAGGTTAAATTATATCCGGTTTTTATTTTAGCCTCGAGTGGTATTTGGTAAGAAAATTTCACATGAAGTTGCATTAAAATAGTTAAGTATTCCCAAAATTTATATTTACTTTGACAGTATAGCTTAATTGCATGTTTGTCTATATTTCTGATGTGTAAGCACTCCTAATGATGTACATAATTATTGTACTTATCAAAGTTATAATATATTTCTCTAATTCGGTCTTATAATCTGTAACTTTCGATTAATTTGTAGTAGTGGGTTTAATGTTAAGACGCTTTAACTGCGACTAGGATGAAATACCTACGCCATCAAAAGAAAAATGAAATCTTTGACGTACTCTATCTAGCAAAGAGATGGAAGATCTGAGTGATTACTGCTTAAACAAGAAGTTTTAGTTAATAATAGGTTGCAACTTAAATGCTCACTAGTTTAGCTGAGACAGTCAGGACAACAACGCTAGTAGTGAGTCACTGTATGAATATATAATGTATGTGGATACACACCTTGCTTTCTAAGCGAACAACTAACATAAATGTAGAAAATGTGAATACAGTAGGTTGGGAGGGGATCTCCACAGAGAGAGATACTATCACCTTTACTGTGGAACATGGTTCCTGACACCGGCATCAGCCACCTCAATAATGGCAGTCTCTACACAATAACGTATGCAGATGATCTGGTCAAATGGGAATTGTGAAAAAAAAAAATGCGAGTAGCTCTCAACATTATGAAATAGTGTTTGCAAGGACCATTCAGTATATATCAATCTCAAGAAGACAGAGATGGTCCTTCTCATAATAAGAAAAGCAAAAGGATAATAATGGTCCTAAAACCTCTTGAGCTCCTAATCAGAAAACTAAACTTTGCAACAAAAGTGTCTCACCTTTGACAGCAGGTTAAAATGGAACTTACAAACAGAGTCAAAAAAGCATACATCGCTTATTAAAATACTGCCGAACCGTATGGTAGACTTCTCTTCCAGATTCGCAACATGGACTTACACGGTCATCCTAAGATCTATGGTAACATACGGTGCAAGAAACTGGAAGAAATAAAAAAAGAACATGCCTCAACATAACAGGAGCCATAAAAACCACAGCAACCAGAGCTGTGAAAGTCATTCATAGTCTCATTTGATATTTGCATTATGGGGGTTGCTCTGATAATAATGACGTGACTCCGCACGTTAGGAACAGAACCTAATGTGGGACCTGGTGAGGAGAAACGTCATTTTTGGTGGGAGGTGATCGACGAGCCATATAAATTTATAACAAAACAAATAGAAGAACCAGAAGTGGCAATTACAATCACTTCTACACCGATGTATCTAAAGCAGAATATGGATTAGGATATCAAATATACTCCAGATCCATAAATCCAAATATAAAATGGATTGTTAGCAATAGTGTAGTTCAAACCGAGCTCACAAGCATTTTCATAGCAGCAAAGGAAATTACAAGAAAAAATATAATTGGAAGGAACATGCTCATCTAAACAGATAGCAGACAAGCGCTACTTACCAAGGACAGACCACGAATTTACTCATAATTAGTATTAGAATGTCACGAAACTTTGGAAGAAGTATCCATGAACAATGTGGTCACTTTAGGATATATCAATTATTAAAAGTAAACCGTCTTGCTAATTTACTAGCCAAGAAGATCGCTACTCAAATACTTTTTTAACCTGGCTTTCATTTGACTGACAATATCGGTAGTGACAAATCTATTTAAACAACATTCCCTTGTGAAATTAAAGGAAACGTGGGTTGCAGAGTTACAGAGTTGCCAGGGAGCTTTTCAGTTGATAATACCATAGCAAGCAAATACCTAACTATAATCTGCACCTAATCACAGACATTTTAACTGGAGCTTTTAAGTTATCCTGACTACACCTCAGAAAACAAACACTTAAATATAACTTGACAGAATCTGCGGCAGATCACTGATCATTACCAAGCACGGAATCATCTTCATAGCATGTTGGTATCAGAATCCGCACTCTATAAGAAAGGCGACCAAGAAGAATAAACTATCGAGCATATCCACTACGATTGCCCGACGCTCCCATTTATTAGAAGATTTGTGTTTGGAGAGTATTAACTGATAAACAAGTTTTGGAAAAACCCTTCTTACATACGTTACAAATACAGAGGAATGGTACAACAAACAATACAACAAATATTTCAGCAAATAGTACAACGATCAGTACAACGATCAGTACAACGATCAGTACAAAGATCAGTACAACGATCAGTACAACGATCAGTACAACGATCAGTACAACGATCAGTACAACGATCAATGCTAGATAAACGCGGATTGATCGCAGAAATTTAAAAATAAATCGAAAACTCATTTATGTTGTAGATTTTGAAATGTATTGCTTAGAATATTATTTTAATATAATATAATATAATATATAATATCCCTCCCATTAGTGCGTAATTGTTCAATATTTCAATTTGTGTTATAGACATGCAAACAAGTTTTAAATAAAAGTTATATGGACTTGAAAAATACAAATTTTAAAAATATTTTTGGATATACAATTTTTGCCTAGCAAGTAAAAATTTATGTTTTTTAAATAGAAATCCCTGCATTTTAATTTATTTTTAGAATTGTTTAATAATACTGTATTTAATCCTGAAATTTTTTAAAAAATATTACAGTCTTGCCAAGCAATTAATTTTTCTCTTGAAATTTGAGAATGTGAACGTGAGGTTACGATTTTCTCATTTTTTTTTTTTTTTTAATGGAATACCATGTATTAATTAATTGGTGGTATAATATATAGGGTATTCCATTTAAAAAAAAAAATAAGAAAATCGTTACCCCGCATTTTGAGACACCCTATATACAACTGAAATAATTTTATGGTATTTAGGCTCCACCTATAAGTTGTAATTTTTATATTTACCAACTACCATTGCTGCGGAGGATTTTCGGTTTGTTATGTAAAATTTCCTCTTAAGTACCATGAGAAGTCAACAGGGACTCACCTATAAAAGTGATAAACGGGCTGTGTGAGTCCGATGTCGACTCAACATGCTAGTTCGTCAAAAAATGTTGTGTAGCTATAAGTCAGCTTCTTGAACCCATGTAAAATACACAGAAACGTTTTGGGCTCGGCCAGATGGTCTCGAACTCTGTGGCATGAGCTTCAGAGAGGCAAACCCGGACTCACATGGATCATAATATTCATAACTAACAGGTTTGCTATTTTATAAGAAAAAGTAATTGGCCCATGGGGACGTTAAAATCTTCACCATTATGGCACTTTTCATATATAAACAGTTTCAGTTAAAACGATGTATCCGAATAAACAAAATCTAAAAACACCTAATTTTAACACCCATTCAAGGCAGATCAAAATTAATTATTTGAGAAAATTCTGAAAATATGACCCTTGAACGCTTGCAAACTAATAATTAATTATCCCTATAGAATTAACCAAACTTTTTTTTTAATTCTATATTGAAGCAGAATTGGAATTTCCTCATTTGGACTTTGTTTTCATAAAATGAAAGGAGCGAGCCTCTATTCGCTCAGTGCAAAGTCATGGTAGGGGAAGCAAAAGCGATACTAGCGCTAGCTGCGGATAATTCTTGAATTTTAGGGCAATATTTTGTAATTTTCGCATATCAACTACACGTATACATTTTACTTTTTTTCATAAAAATAGGAAAAAACAATACAATAAGCAACCGGAGTTGCTGTGTTGAAAATTGTAAAAATACTAGCACAAAAAAAAGTGTAAATTATAAAAATTTTCAGTAGCAAAGTGGAAATTTAATCAAAGAAATAAATAGATATGTATATGTCGTAGCCAAATTGTAAAACCCGTCGTTTTATAAAATATCTAGACATTTTACAAAAGGCGGCCAGATTGTCAAATTCTCGTCTAACATTCATTATTTTTCCAATCTGGCTAGTCGGTTTGAAAAATGACTAGATGTTTTATAAAATGACAGGCAACACGCGGCCAGATTGTCAAATTAGTCCATTTAAAATAATGGTAGAAGGTCGAGAAACGCCGCACTTGACGAGACCACTTGTCCCCTACGTATTTTGGGACCCTCATTTTTGTAATCAGCGCCCCAAAATACGTGGGGGACAAGTGGTCTCGTCAAGTGTGTAGGTTCTGTACCTTTTACCGTTATTTTAAATGGACTAAATGTTTATAATTAAATTCTGGAGGCTGAAATGTTTTAGTCATTTTATAAAATGCAAATTTTACTTTAAAGTTAGGGTCATAATTTTTTTTTATGTATATATTGGAATTAAAACATGTTAATGAATATTTTACATATTTTTTTAATAAACACAACAAATTAAATTGTAGAATAAATAAAACTGAAGAACAAATGAACATAAGATAAAACACTTGCTAAACTTAAGAGAACCAATAATAGTCTTAGCTCCGACCGTATCATTTCTACACTGTGTTTTAATCAAAATATAATTTCTATAGATAATTATTGATGGAGAAACACGGTTTTGATGGGTTGCCTATCAAAATATGGCATTTTAATATTACTTAAAAGTTTATTTTCGTTACTGTGTTATGATCATAGAAGAAACTTGTTTCAACCAGAGTTGTTCTCTATAATTTTGGTCAAATACACATGGACCGTAATAGAGAAATTTGAGAAAATGTGCAAAATTTTATTTTTTCAGTATTTTTGTTGGCAATGAAGTTATAAAATAGTGTTTTAAATAATTTTTATCTGTAATTCGTAGTCTAAAATTTTTTTGATTTGAAGGGCCCCACTTAATATTTACTTCACAGAAACATTTGTACTTTTCCTCAAATTTCTAAATCATAGTCCATTTTAGAAAAAATATTTATATGACTAAAAGTACACGAAAAAAAAATTGTACAACAAATTTCTACAATTATACATTTTTTCTCTACAATAAATAGTACATATAGGGACAGGGACAATTTGTAGTAAACATTTTCAAATATTTGTAGAGAATGTATTGTAGAGTTATTATCTACAATGTGTAGTAAAAATATCCAAATGCATCACAAGAATTGTTCTACAAATTGTTATAATTTTTGCTATTCATTGTGTGAATTTATATTAAAAACGTATTGCGTTTCATGAAAATTAATATGAAAATTTTACACAATAAATAGTAAAAATTCATACAACAGAGGATAATATTAAATATTTGACATTCTGGCCATAAGTTGAGCGTCTTTTTATAAAACGCCTAGGCATTTTATAATCCGGCTAGTCAGATTGTAAAATAATGAAAGGTAAACGAAAATTTATAGAACGTCTAGGCAATTTATTAAACGACGGGTTTTGTAATCTGACTACGACATATACAATAAGAAGAAATATTACCTTTATTTTTGTAATAATAACAGTGATACTGGAAATAGTGGACATTAGAAACTTAAAAGGTTTTAAATAAACAATATATATACTTTCACGATGTTCTTCAACATCCCTTTAATTTTAAATGTTCATGCAGTAAGAACTAGATTTCTGCCTTTAATTATTGTGTGTGGCTGGAATGCAGTTTTGTGACTTACTAATAGAAAACCAGTTTTTATCATTCAGTCTATGTTTTCTTTCGAACAAAATTGAAAATATAAATAACAATAATTCTGTTTATACATTTTAACTTCACGCTAATTATTTAAAGATATTTTGACAGAATAAGTTAATTCTTCAAAGACCACTTATTAGATTTGGGCAACTTCTCATACATTTTCCTGTAAATTCTGTTGCCTGCCTTTATTTTATTATTGATTTTAATTAGATATACTTATTTTTTTTAGTTTAAGCGATAAAAATATATAATAATAATAAATTAGTGTTTTACTTATTTTACCAACTCATATACTTTTATTAAAACTAACATATATACTTTTTAATAACGAATTCTATTAAAAATTGTATTATCAGTATAGGCAGAAATAGTCCATTAGTACAAAAGTGAATTGGCGCTGCTGTCGCGCACGGAACGAATAGCCATTATCAAGTATTCTTATAAGTGGCTTTACTATATTTCTGGATTCTATTATGGACTTTTTTTCTTTAAATTAAAGCGCATTTCTATAACTTTTCATTTGGACAGGATGACAATACGGAATCAGACATTATTTAAAATGTAATTGTACTTCCCGCGGAGAGATAACAGGTTTGGGATAAGCCAATTTACAAATCTAGAAGGAAATGAATTTAAAATTTTAATTAAATAAATATGCGTGCATTCAAAATTACCTTTTCCGTTTGATATATTGTTTTATCTACTTGAAATATTAGTGGTTTAATTTCAACAAAAGATTTAAAAATGTTGTCATAGGCGGGTTTAAATATTATTTTTATTTCCTTATTTAAAATCATAATTTCCAAATCAGTGATAAAATTTGTATTGGGCAATGTATGAAAATCAGATGGTTTTTAATGTACAGGCTTCTGTCGCAATATGCAATAATAAACAGATACTGAAAAATAATTTGAAAGTATAGGTTTTAAAAATACCCATCATCCAATTTTACAAAATATTGGTTCCATATTTCCATTTACAATAATTTGGGTAACTTCTCGATTGGACCCTATCCCCTATGTTATAAGTTTTGCCAAATTCACATTTTTCTGACCTGTATTTGGTCGAATGCAATCCAATTTTGTTTCTAATTTTTTTTTCAAATAAGTTTTCTAAAGGCGATTTTTCTGAAGACAATGGTGTCACTCGATATATGAATAAGAAAATACATAATTTTTCCTACAGATCTCCCAGTTCATTTATTATACATTTAAGTTTAGTTTTTAACGCCTGGCAGTATCGTTCCACTTAACCAATTGTAGCAGAATTGCCTGGTGCAATAATACGTTGTTTAATGCAATTTCGCTAACAGAATTCTATAAATTCTTTGAATTTGAAAAGTAAAGAATTTTAACTTACTAACATTTCTGGAAGACTCAGTCTACTAAAAATTTTCCTGAGAAGGTTAATTGTTTTAGATGTAGTTAGACTGTACATTATCATCATTATTTCTGGCTATTTTAACTTTGCATCAACAAGAAGAATTTAGAAACCGGGCCAGAAAAATCAATATGTACTCTTTGCCAATTTCTTTCTGGTACTTCCCAATCATTTAATGAAGACTTAGGTGTTTTTTTTCTAGATTACAACAAGGTAAAAAACCTTTTACCATATTTTCTATATATGAATCTATATTCTTCCAGTAGCAATAGTTTCGGGCCAATGCTTTCATTTTCACAATCCCTAAATGAGTAGAGTACAGTTCTGCTAATATAACAAGTTGTAACGATTTAGGAATAATTACTCGATTGCCTCTGAAAATAATTCCGTCCTGAAGTTATAATTCTGGATCACTTATAGTTCCGATTTAAGTTTTGAATAGTTCCGGATTATTTTCAATTTCATTTGCTATTTCGAATAATGTTACAGTGTTTGTGCTGATTTTGTACAATAATTGGAGATATTAGTAACTCATGCGTAATTTTCCGAACCTTGACTTAATTTAAGCAGGTTTTTGGACGGGTAGTCTATATTTAAATGGTCTTTAGTATTCCAGTATTCAATATTATAGTCGAATCCTGATACTGAGCATAACGTATCATCCTTGTAGCCGATAATGTAGGCAATTGTTTCTGTGGATTTAAAGTGATACTAAGAGGTTATTATCAACAATTAATATAAATTTTCGTCCGTATAAGCAATGAAAAAGTTTTTTCCTTCGACCACTTAAGAAAGTGACACATATCACGCTATATAGTCCTATGGAAAGCGCCCTATATCACACGCATATAAATAAGAATTTACTTTTCACCCGTGTACGAATACGTTACTTTCCGCAGTAGCTGTCACAAAATGTAAAACACCTAATTTCTATTTTGATCTATCCCAGGCAGCACACTTTGGTATAAATTACGTATTTTTTTAGGTACTACCATACGTATGAATACGGTTGATGTACTACCAAATATATTCGTGAAAATGTCCGCCTAATAAACGTCGATTACTAAGAATTTATCCACCTATAATTAAACGTTTTTACTATACGTCTATATTAGATTTATAGTTGTAGTATATTTATACGAATTCACTTTGGTATAAAATACGTTTTTTATGTACTACAATATACGTATGGATACTGTTGATATGCCACCCAATATATACGTGAAAATGTCCGCCCTATAAACGTATATTTTTTTATTTTTTAAACGTCTAACATTACTACTTTATCTACCTTTAATTATCCTGTTTTACTATACGTCTATATTAGATATATTTGTATGATTTTTATTAATGTGTAAAATGCGTCTACCTGATATTGTTTTAAATGTATTTCAAACACAAATTAAATAAAGTGATCAAAACAAAATTTCTAAAAGAGACCATGGAAAAATGTTAATATTTCTTAAATGATAGTTTGGATTTTATCCATAGGAGGCGTGTATACACCAGAAATAGGCATTACTCGTGTTTCTATTTTGGTTGTAATTAGCCTAAATATTTAGAAAAAAATTTTGATCACTTATATGTACAGAACAATATTTAATTAAAAAAAAAGTAAACAATAAAATACTAAAAAATAAATAAATACAAAAAAATAAACACTAAAATACTGAATAACAAACTAAACGAAACTTTTCTTTAACTAACAAATATATATGAAAATAAAAATCTTAGCTTAACACTTTGGATGTGTTGTGTCCTAGACGGGCCTTAGCTAACTTAAGCTAATCTTGCATGGCACACCTAATCGTTCGGTCGGTCAAGTCGCTTGGTTCACCCCCATTTCTATAACCAAAATTTAACTAAATTTCAGGTAAAATATTTTCTAAAAACTCCGAAGTTAAATTTGTATTATTTTCTTGGAAATTATTATAAATAATAGAATCAGATGATATATTAATGTCCGAAGCCTTTTTAATAGTATCTTCATTGGGAATAAAAAAAAAATTGATTTGACTTTAAAGCATCTTGAACATTTTGCGCTATTTTTCTACGTAGATGACGCAGAGACAGGGTTATTTTAGACATTTTATTAAATAAAAAACAACTGATCAAAAAAAAAGGAAAATAAGTATGCTTGGAATAACTAGGTAACCTAAAAAATACGTATAAAAATAAAAGATACAAAAGTAAGGTTAGGTTTTGAAGTTTCTATAAGCTTTTAACACACTGTACGTACCTATAAAACAGTAGTTGTTGTAAAATGCAACAATTATTAAAGGAGTAGCTAAATTAAAACATTAATAGAAACTTACGTATATGCTTTTAATAAATATCGTAAAAGCCAGGACGCCAAAGCAACATGTAACAAAACGTGTACACAAATTAAAATGGGCCAACCGATGAACCTGCTTCCACAAACCATTCCCTACACTAAACTATAATACTACACATACGCATGAGTAGGAATGAGAAAAGACCGACCGTATCACTAGTACGTCATCCTCCATCCGCCATCTAAAAATAGTTCCATGTGTATGGGGAGTTTGTTATAAATATTACAGGTAATATAATTAAAAAAATATGGATGTAATGTAAATAAATATATCTATAAGCTGTTAATTTAAATAAACCTAAATATATACATATTATTTACTTCTGTCTACTAGTTCATCGTAAACTGGTATTATACGATTAAGGTGACTTATATTTAAACGTAGAATAATATAGGTATATTAACTAGTATCGACAAACAAAAGCGTTTAATTTATCTGTTAAAGAACGTTAAGTATAAAAATGGTAGATGGTAAACGTTTAAAAAATCAACCAAGACGAAATTTAAACGGGAATTATAAACGAAGAAAACATATTGTAATATAATGTAAATTTATACGAATTTAATTTAAATAAACCTAAACGTATATTTAGGCCCACGGTATATAAATAGTTCATCGCAAACTAAAAATAGTCGTATATTGTTAACTATATTTAAACGTAGAAAAATTTACAATTATATACCATAGGATGTATATAAAAAACGTATACTATATCGTTTAAAACACCGTATGTATAATAATTGTAAACTGTAAACGTATACGGAATCAACCAATACCAAAATTAAACGAGTATTACGTATAAAATACGTTAGTTATACTAATGTGTGCTGCCTGGGATGTAATGTCCATATTAATACTAAAATCGATATGATTATTAAATTATTGAAATTGTTGTAAATTAGATCCTAGATATTTATCTTTAACAATTATTATTAAAATAATTTTAAAATAATGTTTGCTCTTTATTCTGGTTAAATACATAACCGATTAGATTATTCAATTGACACAAGGGCTATTAGCTCAGTTGGTTAGAACGTCAAACTTATCAACTTTGCCACTTGAGACCCGGCGAGTGACCGCGTTCAAATCCTGGCGGGCCAGAATTTTTTTTTGTTTTTTTCTTTTTTAGTTTTTTTTTTGTTTAGAAAATATGAAAATTGAATAAATACGATTATTGTTGATTATTTTTTTAAATAAATTTTAATTATTATAGTAATAATAACCTTGGTTTTACATTTTTTGATATTATTTTGTGGTCGTAGGAAAAATATTGTACATCACTTGTGTGAAAAGTGATTTTCCACACTCGTGTGGTAAATTTCACTTTCGACACTCGTAATGTAATATACTATTTCAAAAGACCAATAGATGGCCGTGGCTTCCTTGTCTAACTGGCTATAATTTTGTTCCGTTCTAGTCAGGGACATAGATATAAATTCAATCGACCTTTCTGTTCAGTAAGATAAACGATGTGACAAAATTATACACAACCCATATGGACTAGCACCTGTTGCTAAGATAACTTCTGGTGTTCAGGTGTAATAGGCACCAGGACTCGTTCACTAGCCATTTCTTCTTTAGCTCTTTTAAAAGCCTCTTCACAAGCATTTGTCCATATAAAAGAAATATATTTTCTTAAAAGTTGATTCAGTGAGTACAGGAGAGTAAAAGTATTTAGTATAAACTTGGTATAATACTTGACCAGACACAGAAACTGTTGAACTCCCTCAGGTGATTGAGTTCTAGGTGCATGTTGCAAAGCATTATTTTTATTGTCGGATTTTTGAAGGCCTTTAGCCGAAATCATATGACCTAAGTAACTAATTACTTTATCAAAAAATCCGCAGTTTTTTTTTGGTGTGGTGTAAATTATATCTGCGCAGTTTTTCTAATACTGTGATTTACATTATTTAACAGTCAAACCCTGATGCAAAATACCGTCAAAATATACGGTTGTTTTGCCTTAATTTTGGGTCTTATTGTCCATTATTTTATGAAACTCATTTGTTGCGGTTTTAATTCTGAAAAATAACCTAAATTTTTGAAGTAATATCATCAACTGGAATATGGAGATAAACTTTGAAAATATCTACTGTTCAAAAATATATTTCATATCCACTCTAGGTATTAAAAACACTTCAAAAAAATTAAATTTACCAATCATAATTCATATTTTGGACACCCAATTAAGTACTATTATTTTTATAATTTTAAATAATAACATTTTTATTTTTATTTGGTCTACATTTAAAAAAAATTAATTTTAATCAAACTATATGAAACTAATTTAGTTGCCAGTGTTAATAAAAGTAAAATCTTAAATTTGGAGGTGGAATTGAGGGTACGGCATCTGTCTTCTACTTAAGATACCCGGGTGCAAATCTGGGCGGGGGACTAATTAAATTAAATCTTTCTTATGTTTATTTTATTTTATAAATTAGTAAAAGTCGTAAATTCTTTTAAAATTAGTTATTTTGTCTTAATAACCTAAAACAATGTACTTAAATTTGTAGATTTTTGTTAGTGAGTCGTTGAAAAAATATACGGTATAATTCGAATGGATTTTCTATATTGCACTTAGACGATTGAGCACTCTGCCTATGGCGTCGTGCTCAGTGTCGGCTTGTCTTAAGGGGCCAAACGGCCTTGGCACTGGCGCAAAATTTATAAATATTTCGATCTCTAAAAATATTACTTTTTATATTAATTACAATAATTATTACAATTGACGGATCAAATTATGGCTAAACGCATTTGGTACATATTTATAAGAAAATTAAAACACATGAAAACAGTAAGGCCCATGTAAATAATCATCACATAAATAATTTGATTCCGTTGACAAAACTTACGTTGTATTATTCCTAGACACAACAAATTTATTAATTCAAGCAATTGACTGTCCGCCGTCTATCCGAGCACATCGACCAGTGGCCCGGCTGCTTACATATCAATCCATTGTAAAAGTATACATTAAAACGGGGCCACGTTTTAAGCGGCTCGGAATGATTAGTTAAAATAGTATTGTTTCAATTGCCTGTTCGGCGAGTTCGGCGTATTGCATTTGATATTTTATGCGTGCTGAATTTTTGTTTGTTAGGTAGTTAGTTTTTAGAGTATAATAAATTCAAAATTATCTGAGAGTCCGAAGCAAAATGAATAAAATAAGCAATCTGTTACTGAAACCTTTTTTCACGCACTCGCTCGAGGAAAAAAGCCAAATAAAGGAACTTGGGAGACCTTTTCCCGATTTGGAAATAACAAAAACGCAGTAGGCTTCCACCTCAAGTTCGTCAAACTTCAAAGGTCGGACAAGAAGGTTTAATTAGAATTTGTACTGAAAAAATAACTGGATTTGTGGATGTGATGAAAAAAAAAACGCATTTTTTTGATTTGTGTGTGTTTTGTTCGGGGACGATTCTTCGTGGACGATGCCTGTAACTGATTTGGTACGAGAAAATTAAAACACATGAAAACAGTAAGGCCCATGTAAATAATTATCATTTTTAGTTATTCTTTGCTTGGAAAATCAAATATACTGACTAATTAAATTCGGCTTATAGACAAAATATTATTACCCACAATAAACAAGTTGATAAAAACAGATATATTTTAAACATCATTAAAAACTGTATTAGATTTTGTGGTGCATTAAAATTAGCATTGCGCGGACATGATGAAACCGTAAAATCCAAAAATAAAGGAGAGTTCCGAGATTGATAGATTTTAGTTCTGAATTAGATGCAGATTTAAAGGAACATTTCAACAAAGCAACAGTATTTAAAGGGACCTTTAAGACCATATAGAACAAACTATTGTACTGCATGCTTGGCGTTTACCATGAAGAAGTGGCTAAAAAAATTTAAAAAAAAATAAATTATGTAGCTGTAATTGCTGACGAAACTACCGATATTGCTAACAAATTTCAATTGTTTGTTATTCTACAATACATTGCCTCCAGTAAGCCAGTAGAAAGATTTTGAAAATTTTTTAATCCTCTCGGACACAATGCCATTTCAATAGCAAATTGCATTTTAAATGAAACTAATCCATTAATTAATGAAATAAGTTGATCGCGCAGAGTTACGACGGAGCGTCAGTCATGAGCGAGGTTATGAATGGAGTACAAAAAATAATTGAAAATAAATATTCTTTAGCAAATTATGTTCATTGCTATGCACATCAGATTAACCTTATATTGAACAGTGCAGGTTCAATTAATGCGTCTATTCGTATTATTTTCGCTCATTTAACTGAAATTTGTGATTTTTTTTCTACATCACCTCAGAGAATGATATAGTTCATAGATGATTACTACGCTCATAACAAACGAGATGGAATTTCCAATCACGAGGAGTTAATACAGTTTATGAATACCGAAATGAACTGATACATATTATGGATATTTTAGAGAAAGACAAAGATATTAAATTAAATTCTACGATTGAGCAAGCCGGTGCTTATAAACTTAGATTACAAGACAGAGATTTCATATTTTTGTTTTTCGTAAAGTCGTGCCACATGTTGAAATAATTTTTAAGCAACTGCAGACGATTAATACCGACCCTATCAATCCTAAACAAGATCTAAAAAACTTTGAAAATGCAATGCAAAAAATTTGTAATGAAATGGATACAATTATTGACAAAATAGACTTGGAGATTTTAGAAACCGAAAATGAACTTTTTCCACAGAAAAGGCGACGTTACCCACGTTCCTATCTATCTGTTTCAGAAAGAAAATTTTATCAAATACCAAAAAAACTTTCCTGATGAATTGCTCTCTGATACAGTTAACGCATATCAATTTCTAGAAAAATATCGTCTAAAAACAGAACTGCAAGTACTTTACGAAAGAGAAGAGTTGCAAACCATTTCTGGAGCCATTCTTCTGTTATCATTAGTTTCGCAGGAAGATATGAAGTATACTTTTCAAGAAACTATTAAATTACTGGAAGTTTTAGTGACAACACCTATGTCAACATCTGAAGCTGAAAGATGTTTTTCTATGTTAAAGAGAATAAAAACTTTTTTACGCAACTTAATGAAAGAAGAAAGACTAAGTACGCTAGGAATGTTATCAGCTGAAAAAGTGTTTCTAAATAACACTGACGACTTTAATAGACAAGTGATTGACCTTTTCGCTAATAAAACAGAACGTACACTAGGCTTCAAATATCGTTCAGTGTAAAATATTCTTTATTTTACTGTGTAGGTTTGGAGTGCAAGAAATTTCTATTTAAAGCTAAATTCTGGAAAAATTTTTATGGTATTTATTATTTTGTAAAAATGATAAATGTGCACGTTAATATACTTTAAAATATTACCCAAAATATGCTTTTTAACGACTTCGAGTCAAAATCTAGGCTAGGCACTCGAAAATGTTAATCCGTGGCTCTACCTATGTGCTTAGGCACGAGCCGCCACTGGTCGTGTTCAAACTTCATCTTCGTGCGATATGGCAATCATATCCACTTTTGTTGCACACACTACTATTAAAGATGGGATTTTTACATTCCACCAAATCGAATTAAAATATCGAATTCTAACCCAAATAAACAATAACGTAAAGTACCTTTAATTAATAACATAATTTTTTATGTTTATTCTCGTAGTTAACTCTATTTTGTTATCATGGACGCAGTCCATAAAAAAAGAAGAAGATTTATTTTGAATTAGAATACCTACGGTACTGGCTAAAATCTAGGTATTTACACTTTCATTTTCATCAACTGCTGTCATGCCGAATTGGTCACATGAGACACAGGTATCGTTGAAGACTCTGTAGCTGTTATTTAGCAACGTATCCATGGTAAAGATTTAGCATATATTGTGAAACTGCATTAAAAAGGCACAATATTTTAATATTATAAGGACAATAATATTTAAAAAAAAAAATATTTGAATATTTTTTTTGTCATCGGTTTCAACTGCTAAGGTTATTTCGTCTCTTGTTCTGTGTAGGCTTTGTTATTGTTACCCAGCGCAACTTTAGGAACAGCACTGTTACTTAGAACTCAACAGAGAATGGTCGGGTGGGGGATCCTATCAAGGCATCAAAATTAATTTTAAATAATGAAATTAAATGAAAAATTTCCGGCCAACGGTGGGATTCAAAATTTGAATATTGACAATAATTTAGCTAAAAAAAATATTCTTAGTTTTGTTTACCTTATTTACATAATATAATAATGGAATTAGGAAGACGAGAATATGCGATATTATCTTAGGTTTCATTAAAAAAAAAATTTAAACAGTCAATTTTTCTTTCAATGTTAAATCTATTTCGCAACTCCTTCCGTTACTACGCCGCTGCTATATCTCTGTCTTTATATTAACAACAGATTCCATAAAGTTGTTCAGTCCAATGACATCGGTCCATTCTTTACAATCGTAACGGTCTGCAAGTATTTAAACAAACTATAAAAATAATGTATGTTCTTACAATATGTGCGTTTTTTCTGTTGATAATATGCGTGTCGGGTACCGGCCTTAAAGAACTATTCTCGTGGACGAGAATAACTTACGAATGGCCGGGAACCACTGGAGCGGGTTCCAGGACTAAGCGGTACGCTCAATCCGTGGTCATAGAAGACCCTAGTTTAATAAATAGTGAAGAAAGATTATTTGGAAATAGGGGAGATTATGTGATAGATGCAAGTAGTAGTGCTCCTGATGGGATCGAGTATAATTATGGTATTTATTTATAATTAATGTTACTTTTTATTAAATTTTAGTTAAATTATAAAATTTTGAAAATTTTGATTTACACTAAAAAAGAGCAAATTCGACAACTGAATTTGACATTCATTTTATTATAGAGAACTGAAAATTTAGTTATATTTTCAGTAATAAACTCCCCAAAACATAAACATATTACCGTTTTTAATTTAAATTTATAAGAAAAAAATTACAATAAATTAAAAATATATGTCTATCACTGTCTTAAATAAACAAAAAACAAACTAGAAGAAATCAGTAATGAATAATATTGATTATTATTAATTAAAAATAAATATTGATGGCCTACATTTAATAATCTATATTTTAATTAAGAAAATATAATAATTATTATATTTTCTTCGAAAACAAGTCCACTTTATCAAAGTTTTTGGTTTTAGTGCACATTATGATACCTTATATGATATGAAAATGTAAATTTAAATTGATGAGTTATTAATTAATACTTTATTAATTAAATCAAAAGGTATGGTCTAAATGAAAGATGATAGAGACCTGAAACAAAAACGAGATAGAATTAAAAGTTATTATGATATTTTTGTTATAACAATATGCACTTTACTTGAGACGTAAGATAGAGGAAGTTACTATCTTTAAATTTTTTAATGGAAAGTAGTATTATGTGATATGTGATACCTTATTTAAAAGATATTTTTAATATCTTTCTGCGTCCTCACTGTATAATGCTTTCCTCTTTTTGGTTAAGAAATCAGATGCATTGTGTAGCAGGATATTTAATTTTATTGTCTGATGATATAAATAAATTATAATGTACTTATCTGCAATTCAATGCAATTCAGAATACCCTCATTGGTTTAATAGAAGTATAATCTCGAATTTGAGGAAAAAAATCATCTTTTTATCGTTTGAATAGAAGGACACTAGAGGCTGAAATTTTAGTTTAGTATTCTTAGGTCAAAAATTAAACGTTACATTTTAATAAATTACAGGAATTATTTGACAAATATTGAGAATAGAATATCTTCTAACCCCAATTATTTTTGGCAGTATATAAATTCAATGAAAAACTGCAGTAGTATACCAAATGTTATGACTTTTGATAATAATCCTTTAAATAATTCACAAGACATTGTCAATGCATTTGCTACATATTTTTAGTCATCTTTCACTAATTCGTCTAAAATTGATATGTCTAAACTAGATAATGTTGTTAATATTAACAGTTGTAACATTCTGCTACTTACAGAAGAAGATGTCATTAAAGGTCTTAAAAGATTGAAACCTAAAAATACTAGAGGGCCAGATAATATTCCGACATTTTTAATAAGGGATTGTGCAAATATTTTAGCCAAAGCTTTAACCATGGTCTTTAATATGTCCTTACGAGAAGGGAATTTTCCAAGCTACTGGAAGATATCTAAAAACTACAGACCTATATCCATCCTTTGCAATTTTGGAAAAGTTTTCGAAAATATCATTAATGAAATACTTTTCGCTCATATTAATTTATATCTACGGCACAGCACGGCTTTTTTCCAGGCAGATCCACAGAGACCAATCTGATATGCTTTACACAATATATTGCGGAAAACCTTCATAGGGGTGGCCAGCTTGAAGCTATATATACTGACTTTTCCAATGCCTTTGATCGCCTCGATCATAGTATACTTTTGAACAAGCTTTCCAATGTTGGACTCACTATGTCGTTTCCGCGTTTCTTTGAATCATATTTAAGTAATCGTAAATTGAAAGTTGAATACCATGGTTTTCAGTCAATTTGTATAAAAGCTTCTTCCGGTGTTCCTCAAGGTTCAGTCCTAGGACCACTTTTATTTTCCATTTTTGTAAATGACATTACTGAAAACCTATCATATAATACTCTACTTTATGCCGATGATTTAAAATTGTTTAAATCACTCTCCAGTATTGATGACTGTTTGATTATGCAGGAGAACCTAAATAAATTGAACCTTTGGTGTAATTCTAACAACTTACCACTAAACATATCTAAGTGCAATTCTATCAGCTTCACTCGTAAACTAAATCCGATTGAGTATAATTTCACTGTCAATAATATTAACATCAATAAATGTCTTTCTTTTAGAGATCTTGGTGTTCTTTTCGCCGCTAAGTTAAACTTTTTGAACATGTCAATAGTATTCAGAAAGAAGCATACATAAATTTGGGTTGTGTCATTCGAAATGGACGCCAGTTCTCTTAGCCTAATACTTTAAAAACTATTTTTTACGCTTCTGTACGTAGTAAACTAACGGATTTTTTTTGCGTTTTTTTATGATGGTTAAAACGTTTATTAAACTATTTTTTGATTATATCGTCATCAATATCACGAAGTGACGTAATTTGAAAAATTTAAAGTTGAGATAAGTCACATATTATGTAAAAAAGTATGCTCGATATTTTCACGAAATTGCGTATCTCAAGTCATTACATTTATTAAAATAGCACGTATCTAATTGTGTGTATCTGATAATTTGACGAAAAGACGTAGGTAACTTTACAAAAAAACTTTAAAACACTCTCTTGTAAAGTTGTGAAAATCGAGTTACGTCACTTCGTGATATTGACGACGATATAATATATTTATGCTATTATTAATATGTAATATTTTGTTATTATTTTTATGATGTAAATTATACTATAATTGTAATTATTTTTGTGCCCATCCTGTAATTGGTTTTATACTGTTGGATGGTGTAACCCAAATAAATAAATAAATAACACAAAATAGGCAGTCATTCCCTAATTATTTAACTAGAATCATGTGTCCGTTGTAATTTCCAACATTTAAATAATTAACTAGAAGAGATCTATCATTTTAATTCTAATATGTATAAAAACTATTTAAAAATGGCCACTAATGCCACCGTCTTATAGCCATAGAAAAATGTCAATCCTCAGTCTGCTGGATGAATAAAATAATAAAATTTCATATCCATTTTAGTAAGGACATAAAATCTACCAATCAAAGTTCATATTTTTAGTGTCCGACCGACTCTTCTTTTTTAAATATTAAACTAATTTTTCTTAATGATTATAAATAAGCGATTCTTGTTGATTATCAATAAATAAAGGCAATTTACTATAAAGGGTGTTCCATAATTATGTTCCAATATTTTAACAAGATGTACCATCCATTTAGAACGGGGTTTTCGGTTTTCCCATAAAATTTTGTAAATTGTTGGTCCTTTTTTTATTTAACGGGTTCTCTTTTATTAAAACGTAAGATAAATTGTTTTTCCTACGACCACTTAGGAAAGTGACACCTATCGTACTGTTTAGTTTTATGGGAAGTGCCTTATATCACACGTGTGTGAATATTAATCTACTTTCCGCATAAGCTCTCAAATAAATCAGACATCTTAATTTATATTTTGATTGATGTAATGTCAATTTTAGTAAAGTCGATTTGATGATTAAATTGTTAACATTAATTTTTAAAAATAGATCATAGATATTTCTTTTTAACAAATTATTAAAATAATTTTAAAGTAACTACCTACATTATTTTTGTTTTTTCTGATTCACATACATATTTAATAAGATAAGCCAAATCACACAGCCATGATAGCGTAAATGGTTTACCGTCTGACTTTTTTAAATTATCATATTATAACCCCTACAATATTTTGTACAATTATATTTACTGTTAAAAAAAAATTGTGAGTAAAGAAGTGAGTAACCATCAATAATAAAAAAATTTTTGTTCACGATTGTTCAACTTATTTATTTAAAACAATTGTAACTAATGTTATTTTATCTTCATGATCCTATTAAGGAGGTCCTTTCGCCACCAATATTAAATAAAAAATATTAGATTATGACTAAAATTAATTTTTTTCTAATAGTAGATGTCCTTGTTTATCTAATAGTGAACTTTTAACTATACCTTACCGTGCAAATTTTTGAGAAAATTTTTTTTTAAAAATGTGTGTGTTTGTACAGTGTCTTATGAGAAAGTAAGACTTCAACAACAATTTTCGAATTATAATTAATTTTACTATTATTTATTGATTAGATGGAGTAGAAAAAAACTAAAAATAAGGTTTTTGAAATATTTAGGTTTTGTTTTTTACAATAAAATATATAATATTAATTGAGTAGTACGTATGAAGTTTTTTATTACCTTTATAAAAACTTATATGACAACACTTATTAGCATTTAAATGCAAATTGTTATCATTACACCAAGTACATAAATTGTTTAAATCGTCCTTGATTAAACTTTTATCCTCTAACGATGTTTTATGCCTGAAAAGCTTTTAATCATCGGCAAACATTAAAAAGTCACAGTTTTGGAAACATCTTGCAATATCGTTAACAAATATATTAAACAATAATTAAACAATGAGTGCTCTGTGGTACACCAGAAGATATATATATATATATATATTGTATTTGATTTAAAACCTCTTATTTTTACCTGTTGAATGCGACCAGTTAAAAAACTCTTGAACCAATGTAAAGATTGATCCGAAAAACCAAATATTTTTAATTTTTTCAATAGAATGTTATGATCTACTCTATCAAAAGCTTTGGAGAAGTCCATATAAATCGCTTCCATCTGCCATTTCTTTTCCAAGACATTTAGTATTTTTTGTTCGAAGACCAGTAAATTTGTAATAGTTGAATTATTCTGTAAAAAGCCATGTTGATTATTAATTAAATGTTCTTTGCAGTAAAATTTTAACTGGTTAAATATCAGATTATCGAAAAGTTTTGGCAAAGAAGATTAATTGTATACACTACGATAGTTTGTTATGTCTTGTTTATTTCCTGACTTAAATATAGGACGAATATAAGACTGCTTCCAAAACGTAGGAAAAATCCAGATTCCAGCGATAATTTAAAAAGTATATATTGGATGTGTTAGTGTATAAATACAATTTTTAGGAAAGTAGTCAGGAACCCCATCCGGGCCGCTGCTCATTTTATTGGGTAAAATCATGATTTCATTAAAAATATCTTCAACAGAGATGAAAAATTAGGCATGGTGAAATTACTATTATTTCCAAATGCACTGAGGTCAGTGAATGGCGATTCAGGTGAATAAACCGTGGAAAAGAATTGAGCAAAACAATTTACAATGTGTTCTCCATGCTATAATATCTCCGTAATACATTGTATCTGGTACTTCACAGGACGAACGTTTACTGTTTACATGTTTCTAGAAATATTTTGGATTACTGCGTAAACTATGGTATACCTGATTAATATAATTTTTATAGCAACTGATACATTTTTGCATGATCTTCTAAGATCTGAAAAGACTTGATAATCCTGTAGAATAAGAGTATTTAGATATTGTTTATGTGCAACTTTCTTCTGCTGAAATAAAGATCGTAACTCTGCATTAAACCAGTTTGGATAGCTGGATGTTTTAAATTTTTTTACCGGCACAAACAAAGATACTGTCATATTTAGTATATTATATAATTCTGCTACTGCTTCAGCAATGCTTGATAAGTTTAAATGTTTTTTCCAAATGATACTAGCGAAATAGTTATTAAGACCAATATAATCAGCATTTTTAATATCGTAGTAGAATTCACTATAACATTGAATTATTATTGTTCTTGTGTAAAGAAATACTAAAAGTATAACTGATGTGATGATAACTATTTTCAAAAGTCGGATCAGATGCTTAAAGTAACTCTAAGTTACAAAAATTTGAAAAAACTAAATCTAAAAATGTATTTCTCTTATTAGGAATGTTTATCAATTAAAAAACATTTGCAACCAATTTTCAAAACTATTGCAATTTTTTTACAAAATTAGAAGAAAATTATTTTGATATTTTTACAAAAAAAAATATTTCCGTGCAAAATAAAAGGTTGCAAATTGGAGTAGTTGTTCCAAAAACTTGTATGAGTTATGTGATCGGTTTGCAGTACTATGATATAAACAAAAAACAAATCATATTCCGGACTTTCAAAAAAGTTGCAATCTGATATAGTATTGAAAATAATACAATATATATTGCTTCAAGTTTGCAGCACTTTTGCAATTTTTTTAGAAAGTTATAATAAATTTTTATTTTTTGCTATTATTATCTTCCAGACCTCAGAAAAAGTTGCAAAATTAAATTTACAATTATATCAATTTAATAAATATTCCAACAAAGTTTGAAAACTTTTGTAATTCATGTGAATTGATTATCTCTAATGCCTGGCCTACTTTACGAATCTAAAGCTCTCGTCTAAAATAAAAATCTGTGTCCAACACATGACTTTCCTATCCTATTACAGGCTTTTTCCGGTTATTTTGTACAACTTATTGCAGCACATCCATAAATGTTTAGAGGATAAAATAAATATATACATTTTCCACATACATCTACCTCGAAACATTTTTCTATAGATATTCATTGAAAATGAAAATACTGAAAAATTTAAACTTAGCACTTTTCCTACAATTTTTCCATTACGGTCCATTTTAGAAAAATCATGTAAAAACAAAAATTATAGAGATCGATATCGCAAACAACTTTTATTTTAACAATTTTCATAAAAATCAGAATTTTGCACATTTTGTCAAATTTCTCGATTACGGACCATTTCAGAAAATTTTAACATGAAGCAAAAATTATAGATAATATTATTAGAAATAACTTTTATTTGAACAATTTTTTTTTCCAAACATAAATAACATATATTCCATAAAATATAAAAACGCCCCCCCCATAAAGTACCCCCCAGATGTTCCGACTTTGTCCAAAATCTAATCATTTCACGTCAGGCCGAAGTAAAACTTAAGTTTAAAATTTAATGTTTTTTCTTTATCCGTTATTGAGTTTTCTTCAAATTTCGAAATATACACATTTTCTCAAATATCTCGAATGCTGTCCATTTTAGAGAAATTATGTATGGGTTAAAAATTATAGAGAATTATATTGCAAACAACTTTTGTTTGAACAATTTTTATAAAAAAATATTTTATTACATTTTGTCAAATTTCTCGAATAAGGACCATTTTAGGAAAATTTTTTATAAAACAAAAATTATAGATAATAATATGAGAAGTAACTTTTACTTAAAGAATTTTCTTCTCCAAACGTAAATAACAGATATATTTCATAAAATATAAAAATGACCACCTATTAAGTACCCCCCAGATGTTCCGACACTGCCCAAAAACTAATTAGCACATTGGACGCTGGAACAAAGCTAAAGTTTACACACACACACACACACACACACACACACACACACACACACACACACACACACACACACACACACACACACACACACACACACACACACACACACACACACACACACACACACACACACACACACACACACACACACACACACACACACACACACACACACACACACACACACACACACACACACACACACACACACACACACACACACACACACACACACACACACACACACACACACACACACACACACACACACACACACACACACACACACACACACACACACACACACACACACACACACACACACACACACACACACACACACACACACACACACACACACACACACACACACACACACACACACACACACACACACACACACACACACACACACACACACACACACACACACACACACACACACACACACACACACACACACACACACACACACACACACACACACACACACACACACACACACACACACACACACACACACACACACACACACACACACACACACACACACACACACACACACACACACACACACACACACACACACACACACACACACACACACACACACACACACACACACACACACACACACACACACACACACACACACACACACACACACACACACACACACACACACACACACACACACACACACACACACACACACACACACACACACACACACACACACACACACACACACACACACACACACACGCACGCACGCACGCACGCACGCACGCACGCACGCACTCACGCACACACACACACACACACACACACACACGAAAATAGTCAAAACGGATTCAGGGGACCTCAAAACGTAAAAATCCGTCGAAAACTCGAGGTCGAAAAAAATCATGATTCCTATACTTTCGTTATATCTGTATTCTGTATACAGATAGGAAAGTAAAAAGTGGGGTGCATAAATGTATATTTGATACGATACAATGCTTACGAATTTATCATTTTTACTTTGGTTAAAAATGTTGAAAACGAAATTCGTTAAGGTGATTATAGCACCCCCTTATAATTTTCGGACAAGGATATCTCAAAAAGTAATTAATTAAAAAATTAAAATTTTGGCAAAATATATTATGCAATAATATCTAGAATATGCATACATTTTAAAGTTTTAATTCATTCCAGTTTCCGAGAAAAATAATCAAAGGGCTTTAAATTTTGAAATATTATAATGAAAATAAGCACTATTCTTAATATAATTCCCAAATTTAAGCTCTTAATCTCTTGTTAATGGTTTTTTAAAATTCGCCGAAATTAGTGACTAAAATGCCTCGTTAAGTGCTATTTTCTGGTGTAAACTGGTGTAAACTGGTGTAAACGGGTGTAAACTGGTGTAAATCGTTACAAGAAATGAATGATGACTCAGAGTGTGCGATGCGATAGTTACAGACGCGTTACACCAGAAAGCAGCACTTAACGAGGCGTTTTACCCACTAATTTCGGCGAATTTTAAAAAATCATTAACAATAGATTAAAAGCTTAAATTTGGGGATTATATTAGGAATACTGCTGGTGATAAATTCATTTATTTTTTTTATGATATTTCAAAATTATAAGGGGGTGCTGTAATCACCTTAAGTTTTAAAAAACGGCTTATCCCAGACCTATCACCGTACACAAAATTTAACTGATGACAACAACATTGGCTAATATTTTTGGATAACTGTAATATTTATTTTAAAAACTACTATGTCATGAATATTTTCGACCACTATTTACATAAATACTTAGCTCTAAAATAATCGTAACTCACAGTTTAATTAACTACTAAATTTAGTAGGTATGCAAATATCTAGGATTAAAAAATGTATATTTTTTAGCACACCTTTTAGATATAAAATACCGTATATTTAATTTACAATCTTATATTTTTGCAAAGGTTAATCAACCGTTAGGTGATATATTTTATATATATATATATATATATATATATATATATATATATATATATATATATTGTGTTTAGATTTTAAATTTGATAAGAGTAGATGTCAACTTATTTCAATTTAGCAAACTGTTTTAGGTTCTATTTCGTATTTTTATGGATTACTTCAGTGGTATTAACATTTCCCTTAATGTTTAATTTAAAAAGTGACTATAACTCTGTTTTTAAACTAGGAGGAGCGAATTGAAAAGACGCATTTACACAGGGAAAAGTAACTAGATTTGTTACTAAGAGCGAGTTTCGAAATATAGTCGTGTTCAAAATTTATGAAATAATTATCTTTGTCGGCCTTAGTCGGTAAACGGCTAATGAGCGGTTAAGAAACGAATAAATGTCATAAAAGTAATTTTTTAATTGGTCCCAGACAACGGTCGCAAATTTCACATTATTTTGATCTGAAATGTGTGTCTAAAACGAAATGTCACTGTCAAATTAAAGTCAATATGGTTGTTGATTGATGTCAGAAATACTTTTTTCTTCCTTTTGAAATCGACTTTTTGAGAATAACTATGATCTTTTTAAAATGGATATAAAATATTTAAGAAAATTGTTAATGGAATATCCAGATGTATCCAGGTTAGTATAAAATATAAAGATCTGTTCACATTTTGAGGGATATATTTGTTATAGGTATAAAAAGTAAAAGTTAATCAGTGAATGACAAGTGGATCACACAGTAACTGGTATCTCTTCTATGATTAATGTGGATATTATGGCTTATTTAGTGTTAACCAATGGTTAATGCGCTAGAGAGCAAATAAAGGCATTCAAAAGTTTACAGGCCTATGAGTCAGAATTTGTTTTGAAAACTGGAACCAACATTTTCATCTACATGTCAACATAAATTTTTTAAAGTGAACTATTCATACATACCTATGTATTAATTTTAAGTATTTTTAAAATATTTTTTGTGAAAGTAATGTTAACTCATTGTGCCAAATTAAGATTATCCCTAAAGTAGTAGATGGTGTTTTAAATGTTATAACAATTTTGTAAATAGTTTTATTCTATTCTAATAAATAAAATTTGCTTGAATAGTTAGTTACATTTTAATCATTTTGGTTAGAAATTCATCAAATTTTAGTTTTAAAAAATCAGTAATAAAATTATTTTTTCTAAAATACTTCGGAATTCATCTCTTCATGGTAATCTCCCATCTTTTCACCTTCAAAAACTAATAATGCATTTTCTACAAAACCTTCAGAATCAGCATGTAAAATAATAAGGTGTCTTCCCTTTCTTGTAAGGCTTTTCAGGAATTGCTACCTTTAATAGTACTTAGTGTAGAAGGATCCATAATTGTAGATTTTTAATACAATTGCTTACTGAAGAACTATTATTTACGAAATAAAGTAAAATACTAAGTAATAGATGAGATATCAAATTATAAAATGTCAGAACTGTCAACAATATCAATTATTAGCTGATGTTCATGCTAAAAAGTAATGTGTGAAACTGACTGTAATCTGACCAGTCAGAAGGCTACAGAATTGCCAACTTAAATTCAAATCGCTCCTCTTAGTTTAAAAACAGAGTATAGTAATAGTTATTTACGTACCAAGTCAGCAAAGTGATTCTTTATCGAACCAGTCTGATATTATGAGCCGAGGGAAAAAAACGAGCGAGTCGTGTAATAGGCGTGTTCGATAAAGATACTTTGCTGACTTGGTCCATACAAACTTTTATCGCCAACCGTTAATAATTATAATTAATAAAAAAGGCGATATTATAACATCACAATTTAGAATGACAAGATAAACAAAGTACAAAACAAATCAGTCAGACGGCCATGGCTATACTGATAAATATAAGCGGCAGTGTTCGTTTACTTCCGCAAATCGGTATGGTAATGTATGGCTCTATCGACTGTTGGCGACAAAAAATAATATTTATTTTAGAAATATTAGGTGAGTATCAATTCAAAAAATATTGTATCATATAAAGATACGGAAATCTGAACGCGAACCGTCTATTTTGCAATGAATTGATTGAGATATAATAAGACCCGCCGGCTTTTGGCGAAGACAAACTTAAAAATATTATTCAATGTCGCCGGCACAATATTGCTAGCGGCCACATGTCGGTAAAGATAAAATGATTTTCTGCGGGTTATGCTAGCAAACACGTGTTTTCAGTCACTTAATGTCTGTATGGAATGGTACGTTTCGCGAGGTGCGTGAAGTTGCCTCCCCCAATGATATTTTTCAAAAAAAAAAAACTATTGCACCATAATTCATTAGTGATGCACCAATATGCACCACTAATATTTTTTTTTGCACCACCTTCCTTGAGAAACTACAGCCATCTCTTTGTGGGGGGGGGGGGCAAATAAACGCTTCCCTCCCCTGGTAAAAATTTTAAGATTTACTGTCATGCACCAGTTAGTCATGCACTCAAATACACCACCAATTAAACTTTTTGCACCCCCTCCCTTTAGTACCTAAAATGCGCCTTAGATGAAATTTACACGATTTTACCGCTGCTTCCCAAATGCCTCCCATGCGTGGCGCCTTGGCAGATATAAAGAAACATTTAATTTCCTCTTGGGCTAAGTAATCTGATACTTTAGAATTATGATCTTTGTGAGTAAGTAGTTTATGAAGCTCTAGAAATTTATTGTGAGCTCCCAAAAAATTGGAGCCATTATCAAAATGGATTTCTAGAGGTTTACCGCGACGTGAAATAAATCTTTTTAAAGCATTTAAAAAACCTTCTGTTGTCAAATCCATAACCAATTCAATGTGAACTGCGCGAATAACCAAGCAAACGAAAATACAGATATATGATTTGACAAATTTACTATTTCGAGTAGTACCTTCCTTTACTAAAATTGGTCCAGCATAATGGACCCCGCACTTTGAGAACGGTCGCGCTGGTGTAACTCTACACTTAGAAAGATCACCCATTAAAATTGGAGTAGGTTTAGGATTCACCTTAAAACAAATAATACATTCTTTAATTATGCGTTTAACTAAAATCTTACCCTTTAGAGGCCAATATTTAAGACGTATAATTGACAACAATAATTGAGCTCCAGCATGTAAATTTCGGATGTGTTCAGAACGAACTAACAATTTAGTTAAATAGTGCTCATAGGGAAGTATGATTGGATGTTTATGTTCATAATCTAAATTGGAATGTTTTA
Source organism: Psylliodes chrysocephalus (assembly GCA_927349885.1). NCBI lineage: Eukaryota > Metazoa > Arthropoda > Insecta > Coleoptera > Chrysomelidae > Psylliodes > Psylliodes chrysocephalus. The sequence goes on from OV651816.1 coordinate 52,592,309, forward strand.
ATCTTCCACCTACTCTTAATAAACCATCTTGATCGAGAAACGGGTTTAATTTCAAAATTTTACTAGACCTTAATATTGGTTTTAAGACTCGTAAGGTCTTAATTTCATCTGAAAAATACTGAGATTGTGCCATAAGAATCAGCCTCTTTAAAGCTAATTTTAATTCATCTGAAGTTACATTATTACTTTGAAAACGTTTTTTATTTAATGATATTTCTTGTTACGGTTTCACCGCAACAATATTTTCAAATCAGAAAGTCTAATTAAAATAAATAAGTAACTTACTTAAATTAAAAAGCAAACCATATTTACAAACTTTATTTACAACTTCAGTCATCCCATACTCTCAGTTCCTGATATAAATAAGTAGATAATTGATTTGTTTACAAAAATTGTTTGTACATTGTTATATAGGTTAGGTAGTTCCAATCTGCTATGTCAACCTAAGTACTTCTTCTTTTATTTTAGTCCTTGGGTATCTTAAGTAATTTCACTTATTGGAAGGTGACTAATTGTCTTAAATGGTATAAGCTTTTGGTCTGGGAGAGGAACTTCTAGAAGCTTGATTTTTTCCTCTAGTTTTTGTGGAAATTGTTTTTTTTTTTTTTTTTTTTTTTTTTTTTTTTTTGCGGTGCATACATTTATTGGATAGACAATCTGTCTGGTTAGTTTCTAGCTTATCGTGATATTTGGTGACATTAATTTTATATGCAAGGGATACCCAGTACCGAGGGTTGCCCCAATTGGACCAATTGGTTCACACAGAACCGTAAGTTAATATATTTACATTACATAAATTTTAGGTACAATTATTATCACACAAACAGTTTAATTATGAATTATTTTCGTTTCAGCTCAACCACCAGTAACAAAGATACAATAAAACTGGAAAATTCTTACTTGCAATCAATTTCCAGGCTCAAGATGCAGGCACTAAACAGCAGGCAGGCTCTAGCGAACGAAACCGAGCTGGTAAAATAGGACGAATAGCAAATAAGCAACATGCAGGAAATAGCATCAACAGCGCTGGAGGACTGCGGCAAGCAACAAGCAGCATGCATTAAGATCTTGAATTCTATCTGATGTGCCAGCAACGTCACCTTGAGTGTTACTTATAATCAGTTAAGTAGTTTTTTTCAATATAAGTACGTCTAAGAAAATAGAACGAAGAGTAAAAGCATAGAATAAGAGTAGGAGAAAAAGAAAAAGGCCTAAAAATAAAGAAACAGAATGTAAAATAGGTATAGGGTATTGTACATTTCACGAGGTACTTACCGAAGTTGGGGATCGGCCTTGGGAAATTCAAAGGTTTAAATTGAATTACGGGAAATCCACTTATAGTGCAAATTTTCAACAGAAAACTAGTAATTCAAATTTAACCAGTTTATTTTTGTTTCAGAGTATAAAATCCGTAAAACGATAACTGCAACCAGCACAAGATATACCCAAAAAAAAAAACAATTTCCACAAAAACTAGAGGAAAAAATCAAGCTTCTAGAAGTTCCTCTCCCAGACCAAAAGCTTATACCATTTAAGACAATTAGTCACCTTCCAATAAGTGAAATTACTTAAGATACCCAAGGACTAAAATAAAAGAAGAAGTACTTAGGTTGACATAGCAGATTGGAACTACCTAACCTATATAACAATGTACAAACAATTTTTGTAAACAAATCAATTATCTACTTATTTATATCAGGAACTGAGAGTATGGGATGACTGAAGTTGTAAATAAAGTTTGTAAATATGGTTTGCTTTTTAATTTAAGTAAGTTACTTATTTATTTTAATTAGACTTTCTGATTTGAAAATATTGTTGCGGTGAAACCGTAACAAGTGGTACTTTTTTCACGAATAGAAAAGTTGACCGTACGAGCCGTGAGGCGAGAGCGGCAATTCAATGCGTAAAAAAAGACACTTTATGTATATGTTGCACACAATATTTTTTCTACAACCCTATGAAAATAATAAAATCAAAATAGTAATTTCGAATATTTTAATTAAACTCCTTCAGAAACAATATTAGTTTAAAATATTTCTTTATATCTACATTATCATTAATAATTAAAAGCTTTAAATTTTTTAGACCTTCCTTCAAAAAAAAAAACTAATAGCAGCCACTCTGTAAAGCTATAAATAGTAAGTTACTTATTTATTTTAATTAGACTTTCTGATTTGAAAATATTGTTGCGGTGAAACCGTAACAACTCCCCCCTTTCCCGTGTGCTGGTTGCAGTTATCGTTTTACGGATTTTATACTCTGAAACAAAAATAAACTGGTTAAATTTGAATTACTAGTTTTCTGTTGAAAATTTGCACTATAAGTGGATTTCCCGTAATTCAATTTAAACCTTTGAATTTCCCAAGGCCGATCCCCAACTTCGGTAAGTACCTCGTGAAATGTACAATACCCTATACCTATTTTACATTCTGTTTTTATATTTTTAGGCCTTTTTTTTTCTTTTTCTCCTACTCTTATTCTACGCTTTTACTCTTCGTTCTATTTTCTTAGACGTACTTATATTGAAAAAAAACTACTTAACTGATTATAAGTAACACTCAAGGTGACGTTGCTGGCACATCAGATAGAATTCAAGATCTTAATGCATGCTGCTTGTTGCTTGCCGCAGTCCTCCAGCGCTGTTGATGCTATTTCCTGCATGTTGCTTATTTGCTATTCGTCCTATTTTACCAGCTCTGTTTCGTTCGCTAGAGCCTGCCTGCTGTTTAGTGCCTGCATCTTGAGCCTGGAAATTGATTGCAAGTAAGAATTTTCCAGTTTTATTGTATCTTTGTTACTGGTGGTTGAGCTGAAACGAAAATAATTCATAATTAAACTGTTTGTGTGATAATAATTGTACCTAAAATTTATGTAGTGTAAATATATTAACTTACGGTTCTGTGTGAACCAATTGGTCCAATTGGGGCAACCCTCGGTACTGGGTATCCCTTGTATATAAAATTAATGTCACCAAATATCACGATAAGCTAGAAACTAACCAGACAGATTGTCTATCCAATAAATGTATGCACCGCAAGTTTTGTTTTAATTGGGTGCATGAACCCCTTTTCGCTCTCGTAACAAATAGCTAGCCCAGAATACATAAGTATAGAATACAAACTTGTAATATACAAAGGGCTGTAACAGATTTTGGCGCCCTTCCGCGGATTATTGTGGTAGACATCTGCTTGGTATATTGTTCTGCAGTAGATGGATATTTTCAGTTTCATAATATAGCCAGAAATTGTATTTTTTTTGCAAAATAGTTCAAGCTCAAAAGTCAAGTTTTGACGTTGACAGCTCTTTGACATCACCGTTTGACGGAACACAACTTTTGGGTTCTTCTTCTTTTAGTTATCTATTTTTGAACTACTTTAAAATTAGTTCTTCTTTTATTTTGAAGTGGCCTTTGATGGTATTGGGCAAACAGTGCATAATTGAGTACTTCGATTATTCTTGAACATAGGAATATTCTGAGGGTGTGTAAATAAAGGTGGACTACTTGTATTCACTTTACATGGGGTTTTAATAAATAAATTAGTTTTTACATATGATTTTTTTTACTTTTTATATTTTCCAAAGTTTGAGATAAAAACAATTTGAATACATATTACATTAAATTAATTAATTTAGGTAGTTTTTAAAGAATATTTTCTTTGGGGTTACCGTTTTATAATAGGGTTAGAAAAAAAAAATACAAATATAAATATTTTTAATATAGGTTCTATTAAACTTCGTTGTAGGATAGGAAGAAAACTTTTTAATTTTTTTTTCTTTATTTACTATTATTTTTTTCTTTCGCAATGGATGTTTATCGCTTACTGGGTGATGAACTTACCTACGAGTTGTACGTACGTGGACAACCGATAGGAAACACAGTAGCGGAAAAGCGTGTGGCACTTGGCCATATTCTTAGAGAGGAAAGGGAGAATCCCCAGGCTTATGTAGCTAATGTATATTTGGAATGCAGTGACGAATTGCGTATTTGCGCTCAAAAATTAAATGTTCTTGAAGCAGATATTCGAAATTATGATCATCAAAATAGAGAAAATGAGTATCGTAGAATAAATAGCCGAATAATTCACTTGTCTTTGCGTTTGGGTCGTCTTACTGGAACAAATGTCGATGATGAGATTTGGAGATTGCGTTTAGTGAACAAGTGCTCTCAACTGATGGGAGATAATAGTTTACTTCACCAAGGTATTAATATTACTCAGGTTGCTGACAACCCTGCAGCATTATTGCAAAATAGTAGGGACAGTTTTGGAAGAGAAGTGCGGAACGCAATGAATGGTGGAGATCATATTTCTCTTTTGGATACACGCACTCCAGTTTTGACAGTTGATCCTCCATTGCTTCCATCACCTGAGGAAATTCCGATTGGTAGTTTGGTAGAACTCGGTCCCAGAGATGAAGAAGTGGCACATGTAAAAAGAGTTGCTTCTAGATGGTCGGAACCTTTGTTTCGAGAAGCAGGGTCTTATGATCAAATTCTCAGAGATTACGCCTCGGCTATTGAACTGCCTAGAGCAGTTTCGTCACCTTTGGCTGACGTGGATGGTCGACGTTTTGCACCTACTTTAGGTCCTTATTATAAAAGATTACTTGAAGAACCGAAAGAGGAAACCTTTATGGGAAATACTTTTCGTCCTTCTAGTACTAAGGTCTGTCTGAACCCTGAAGAGTCCGGTACGGAATCACAATACTCAAGGAGAGCCACCATTGGTGATAGGACACCCAGTCTTTATTCTCGTTTGGCAATTTTTGGAGATTCAACACCCACATTTAATCGAGAAACAGCTCAAGTTGATACGATGAAGGATCTTAATGCTGAAATGGCAAAAATTTCTATTCCTGGAATGCAACACCCTTCACTAGGCCAAGAACCTAACGTAAATAGGTATGATATGTATCGTTGGAATGTAAAGTTCAACGGGAAAACTAGTGTCAATGAGTTTCTTCAGAGAGTTGAAGAGCTGCGAGCATCACGAGGAGTTCCTAGGGAAATGCTTTTGCGATGGGCCCCAGAATTTTTTGCACAAGAAGCGTTACTATGGTATCGCACTCGCACATTTAACTCTTGGGATGATCTAGTAGATCAATTGAAAGAATCCTTCCGTCCCTTTGATTATGAATATAGTCTTTGGGATGAGATTCGGAAAAGAACGCAAGGGGCGCACGAAAAAGTACTTACTTATATTGTCGCTATGGAGAATCTATTTGGCAAGCTAGATAAAATTCCGCAGGAGGAAGAGAAAGTAAATTTAATTCGCAGAAATCTTTTACCTTACTTGCAAACGGGTTTAGCTCTGCATAAAATCACAAGATTAGAAGACTTGCTCAAGCTTAGTCGCCTGATGGAAGAAACCGAACGCCGAGTACAGAAATTTATCCCTCCCTCAACAGCTTACAAGAGTTTGTTGGAACCTGAGCTGGCATATCACAAACCTCAAGGTCTAGGTCCTATTCAACAGTCGGTGACTGCAATTTCCAGTAGCACCTCAGCTCCACCGTCAGAAGTGGGCAAGCCGTCCATAATTAAATCGCAAGGTAAATCTTCTCAACTGTCAAAACCTTCATGTTGGAACTGCTTGGCCGAAACACATAAATTTAAAGCATGTTCTCAACCTCTAAAGAAATTTTGCTTTAAATGTGGAAATCCCGATACCGTTTCTTATTCCTGTACCCGTTGTTCAAAAAACGGGGGGAGAAGTCAGAAGTAAGCCGGTCTTCTGATCCTTCTTTCGATTCGGCTGGTCAGAAATCTCAAATTCTCCTTGCATATATAATCGATCATGCCAAAGATGATACTCGACCTTACCTCCAAGTTTCGATTTTCGGTTGTGAACTTTTAGGATTGCTGGATTCCGGAGCCACGCGTACGATTTTGGGTGGACCAGGTTGGAAGCTGTTGCAAGATAGCTGTAAGCTTAGGGCTGGTCCCCAAAACAGTTGTACGGTAGCGAATGGAGAATCAGTAACAGTAGATGGTGTCACAACGATATTGGTCAAACTTAGAGAAAAGATTAAATTAATAGATGTACTAGTCATACAGTCATTACCACATGAGCTCATATTAGGTACTGATTTTTGGAAAAAGATGGAAATTATACCGGATCTATTTTCTGGGGAGTGGCATTTTCGTCTAGATGGAATAACATCAGGTTTTTCTGAATCCACTGTCATTGGAAGTGATATGCTTTCAGATGAACAGAAGCGACGTTTACATACGTTAATCGAGAAAGCCTTTGAAAACGTGAGCACCAGGTTAGGATGCACACATCTTGTCCAACATGTGATCAGGACAGACCATCCTCCGATTCGTCATCGCTACTATCCTTTATCCAAAGCTCTTCAAGATCAAGTCATTGTCGAACTTGAAAAGATGCTACGGGATGACGTCGTTGAGCCGTCAAACTCGCCTTGGGTCTCACCGATTTTATTGATTCCTAAGAAGGATGGCACCTATAGATTCGTGGTCGATTTCCGACAGTTAAATAAAGTCACCATTAAAGATGGTTATCCATTGCCCAATATCGAGAATACCTTGAATATGTTGAAAGATGCGCGCTACCTTACCACATTAGATATAAAAAGTGCATACTTCCAGATTCCGCTGGCAGAGGAATCAAAGCCTTTAACCGGTTTTGTGATACCGAATAGAGGCCTTTACCAATTTAAAAGGTTGCCAATGGGTTTACATTCGGCACCTGCAACGTTTCAGCGGTTTATTGACCAAGTGGTTGGAGTAGACCTAGAAAGATTCGTCTTTGTATATTTGGACGACATCTGTATTTGTACACCGACTTTTGAAGAACATCTCCAAGTACTCGAAGAGGTTTTGTCTCGTCTAAAGAAGGCTGGTCTCACTCTCAATAAGGAGAAATGTCAATTTGTCAAGCCTGAGCTTAGATTTCTAGGCTATGTCGTAGGTGCGCAGGGATTAATGGTAGATCCCCAAAAAGTAGAAGCCATTTTAAATATTCCTACTCCCAGAAATGTGGGAGATGTTCGTCGTTTTATCGGGATAGCGTCTTGGTACCGACGGTTTGTGCCAAACTTTTCTACGTTGGCAGCACCGTTATGTAACTTGTTAAAAAAGGATGTTAAGTTTGATTGGACTAGTGCGTGCGAAGATTCGTTTATCGGTCTTAAAGAGATTTTAGTCTCGGCACCTATTTTATCTTGCCCAAATTTCAACTTACCGTTTATTGTACAGGCCGATGCTAGTGATTTTGGCGTAGGAGCTACTCTGTCACAAGTATGGGAAGACGGAGAACATGTTATAGCCTATATGAGTCGGTCATTATCTAAAGCTGAACGCAAATATTCCACGACCGAAAAAGAGTGCCTTGCTGTTCTGCATGCCATAGAACGGTTTAAACCATACATCCAAGGTACCAAATTTAAGGTTATTACTGATCATTACAGTCTTAAATGGTTGAATACCATAAAAGACCCGGTGGGAAGAATCGCCCGATGGGCGGTGCGTATGCAACAATATGATTTTGATATCGAGCATCGGAAAGGCAAAGATCACATTGTTCCAGACGCTCTTTCCCGTTCTGTACCTTGTGTGGATACAGTATCCACGACGACAGTTAACGAAGAAATTAAGGACAAATGGTATTTGCGTATGCGGGAGCGAATTGTCCGAGCTCCTGACTCTTTTCCTGACTGGAGAGTTGAAAATAATCAACTTCTTAAATTAGCCCAAATTTCATATCCAGACCTAGTTAGCAGAGCCAATGAATGGCTTATTGTAGTCCCTAAAGAGAAACGGCCAGAAATCATCCATATGCATCATGATATGCCTGTTTGCGGACATATGGGCATATACAAGACTCTAAACCGAATTACACTTAAATACTACTGGCCTAAGATGAAAGCCGATGTCGCGCGATACATAAAAAATTGTACATCCTGTATCATGTCGAAACCTGAGCAGCAACCAGCTAAAGGTTTAATGTTAAGCGCTACACCTACTACCACTCAACCCTTCGAAATATTAAGTGTTGATATCGTCGGACCCTTGCCCCGATCAACTTCTGGGTTTTCTTATATACTAACTGCAAGCGATTTGTTTAGCAAATATCTTTTACTCTTTCCGTTAAGAAAAGCCATTGCGTCCAAGATTGTTGAAAATATTGAGGATCATGTAATACTTATGTTTGGGGCACCTAGAAAAATAATAACCGATAATGGGTCGGTCTTTAAGAGTAAAGATTGGATTGGTCTGTTAAAAAAATATCAGATTGAACCTGGCTACACATCTAATTTTCATGCCCAAGCCAATCAAGTCGAACGTTACCATCGCACCATTAAAACGATACTAAGGTCCTATGTTACTGATAATCACCGGTTATGGGATCGATACCTCCAAAAAGCTGCGTGCGCGATTCGAACTGCTCGTCATGAAGTAACCAAATTGTCCCCGAATTTTATTACATTTGGACGTGAATTAACCTTTAATGGGGAACGAAACTCCGCTGTATTATCTGATTTACCTGACGTATTTGACCCTCACTCTCGCTGTACCGCGTTGTTGGAAGTTTTTAAAGATGTTGGTGCTAGATTAAAAAAAGGATTTGATCAATCTAGGAAACGCTACAATCTTCGTCGGAGGAATGTTATCTTCAAGGTTGACGACCAGGTTTGGAAACGAGCCTACGTGCTATCCGATAAGGCAACAGGTGTTACCTCAAAGCTAGCTCCTAAATTTGAAGGTCCCTTTAGAATCTGCAGAGTTCTGTCACCTTGGTCCTATGAGTTGGTAGATTCGGCTGGGAAATGTCGAGGCGTATGGCACGCCAAGGACCTTAAGAGTCATCCACCAGATTCTGACGATACCTCCATTGTGAGCGATAGCGATTAATTAATTATGTAAATTTTATTTTCCTTTATCTGTTTTTCTGAAATAGAGATTTGTATATACTATAGGTATAACTTCTCGGGAAAGGGGGGAGTTGTTACGGTTTCACCGCAACAATATTTTCAAATCAGAAAGTCTAATTAAAATAAATAAGTAACTTACTTAAATTAAAAAGCAAACCATATTTACAAACTTTATTTACAACTTCAGTCATCCCATACTCTCAGTTCCTGATATAAATAAGTAGATAATTGATTTGTTTACAAAAATTGTTTGTACATTGTTATATAGGTTAGGTAGTTCCAATCTGCTATGTCAACCTAAGTACTTCTTCTTTTATTTTAGTCCTTGGGTATCTTAAGTAATTTCACTTATTGGAAGGTGACTAATTGTCTTAAATGGTATAAGCTTTTGGTCTGGGAGAGGAACTTCTAGAAGCTTGATTTTTTCCTCTAGTTTTTGTGGAAATTGTTTTTTTTTGGGTATATCTTGTGCTGGTTGCAGTTATCGTTTTACGGATTTTATACTCTGAAACAAAAATAAACTGGTTAAATTTGAATTACTAGTTTTCTGTTGAAAATTTGCACTATAAGTGGATTTCCCGTAATTCAATTTAAACCTTTGAATTTCCCAAGGCCGATCCCCAACTTCGGTAAGTACCTCGTGAAATGTACAATACCCTATACCTATTTTACATTCTGTTTTTATATTTTTAGGCCTTTTTTTTTCTTTTTCTCCTACTCTTATTCTACGCTTTTACTCTTCGTTCTATTTTCTTAGACGTACTTATATTGAAAAAAAACTACTTAACTGATTATAAGTAACACTCAAGGTGACGTTGCTGGCACATCAGATAGAATTCAAGATCTTAATGCATGCTGCTTGTTGCTTGCCGCAGTCCTCCAGCGCTGTTGATGCTATTTCCTGCATGTTGCTTATTTGCTATTCGTCCTATTTTACCAGCTCTGTTTCGTTCGCTAGAGCCTGCCTGCTGTTTAGTGCCTGCATCTTGAGCCTGGAAATTGATTGCAAGTAAGAATTTTCCAGTTTTATTGTATCTTTGTTACTGGTGGTTGAGCTGAAACGAAAATAATTCATAATTAAACTGTTTGTGTGATAATAATTGTACCTAAAATTTATGTAGTGTAAATATATTAACTTACGGTTCTGTGTGAACCAATTGGTCCAATTGGGGCAACCCTCGGTACTGGGTATCCCTTGTATATAAAATTAATGTCACCAAATATCACGATAAGCTAGAAACTAACCAGACAGATTGTCTATCCAATAAATGTATGCACCGCAAGTTTTGTTTTAATTGGGTGCATGAACCCCTTTTCGCTCTCGTAACAAATAGCTAGCCCAGAATACATAAGTATAGAATACAAACTTGTAATATACAAAGGGCTGTAACATTCTTTAAACCTTAATATTCGAGCTACAACTCTTTGTAATTTATATAAATTTGAGAATCTATTTAGATCATCGCTTTCAACTGATGACTGAGTTACTAAAGTTACTGAAGTTGATTTTAATTCTGGTAACTCTGTATAATTTGATAAGACGGAACAATGTTCATCATTATCATTTCGCTTTAATAAAAACTGTGGTCCATGCCACCAAATATAAGGGTCGATTAATTGTTCAGGAGCTATTCCGCGTGAGATAAGATCTGCGGCGTTATTTTCGCTTGATACATGTCTCCACTCATAATTTTCAGTTAATTCTATAATTTTAGCCACCTTGTTAGCTACAAATGTTTTTAACTTATTAGTATCAGTTTTCAACCACGCGAGTACAATTGTTGAATCCGAATAAACTTGTTTAAGCTCAATATATAGAGAATTTATAACTAAATTGGCTAACTTTGCAAGTAAATATGCTGCTAACAATTCAAGTCTAGGCAATGTAAGACACTTTAAAGGTGCTACCTTTGATTTTGCACATAACAGGTAAGACTTTCGTTCACTGTAACAATTTTCGGATACAAGGTAAATGCAAGTACCATAAGCCTTCTCTGAGGCATCGCAAAATCCGTGTAGTTCGATTCTTACAAAATTAGCTTCTACAACGTGTCGTGATATCTCAATATTATTTAAACAATTAAGTTGCAAGAAAAATTGCAACCATTGGTTCGCTATTTCATTGCTTACAACCTCGTCCCAATCTAATTTTAACTGAAATAAATGTTGAATTATTAATTTTGCCTTAATTAACGCAGGGCCAATTAATCCTAATGGATCAAAAATCTTAGATATGGTTGAGAGAATTGTTTGTTTCGTGATTATTTCATGAGTGTGTACATTAACTGAAAACTTAAACTTATCTGATTTAGGTATCCATAAGATTCCTAATGTCTTAAATTCTTTAGTATCTGTATTAATTATAAAATTTTCAATATCAAGATTTTCTTTCGAAGTAATCTTAATGAATGATGAATCATTTGAATTCCACTTTCTTAGTAAAAATCCTGCACTCGAAAGAATTGTATTTAATTCATGGTAAACTGCTAATGCTTCTTCTTTTGTATCAAAACTTGCAAGTAGATCATCCATATAAAATGAGTTAAGATTTATTTGACATGTTCGAGAATATTTACATTTAAATTCATGTGCTAATTCGGCAAGACAACGCGTCGCTAGAAATGGGGCGCAACTAGTACCATACGTTACCGTTGCCAATTTGAAAATCTTTAAAGGTTCATTTATATTTGATCGCCATAAAATTAGCTATTTTCTATCATCGGGATTAACTAAAATTTGACGATACATCATTTTTACATCTGAGTTTAAAACTATCGGTCTTAACCTAAATCTTAACACAATTGAAAATAGATCATCCTGTATACTAGGACCAGTTAATAGCAAGTCGTTTAAAGACCAACCAGAACTGGACTTATGAGAAGCATCAAATACAACGCGACATTTAGTAGTGAGGCTAGTTAATCGAATTACAGGATGGTGAGGCAAAAAGTAACCCTTAGTGTCTGAATTTCCGAGATTTTATACATAGCCATTAAAAGTCATATGATTTTTAAACTTTCATACTCACGCATAAATTCAACATATTAATTATATAATTGCTTATCTCTTTTAAAACGCGATTCAATACCATAATACCATTTTAAAGTAGACGTTTTAGAATCCCCAAGCTCCTTCAATGAATTAGTATAAAATAAGTTAGAAAATGGTAAATTTACTACAAAACGACCTTCATCATTTCTGAATGTAGTCTTTTTAAAGAATTGTTCGCAAAAAGTATCTTCTCGTGAGAGTACCCTTTTCTGAGGAACTTCATCAAGTTCCCAAAACTTAGTTAACTGAGAATCTAATTCGGCATTTGAAACTATTACATTAAAATTACCAACATTGTTAGCGTTAGATTCCAATTGTTTAAATTTCCCTGTTAGAATCCATCCGAATTGCGTTTCTATTAAGTCAGGACTGTTTTTGCCCAATTTCAATTTTCCATTTAGCAAAATATCATAGAACATTTCAGCTCCTATTAAAATATCTACTGGTTTAGACTTATGATATTCTATGTCTGCTAATTTTAACGTGGACGGGATTTTTAATAAATTATTTTTAAATTCTATCGTGGGTAAATTTTCTGTAATTTTAGGAAGTACAAAAAATTGTAAATTGGCTTTAAATTGATTCAGTCGTGATTTAATATTAGTTATAACCTTGTATTTAATGTTTGTTGACGTTTCACCAATACCTGCTATTGGTACAAATGTATTTTCTCGATGAAGTTTAAGTCTTTTACATAATCTTCCCGTTATTAAATTTAATTGACTTCCAGAGTCCAATAAAGCTGTACACTCTACTGGATTACCTAAATGATCGTTAATTAAAACCGTGGCCGTAGACAATAATACTTGAGAACTATCGCTAATGTCATAAATTTGAGATATCTGAGCAATATTTGCTACCGTATGTGAGTTCCCATTTTCTATAGGAACTATTTCGTTTTGTATTACGTTTGAATTATTTGTGATTTCTTCACGATTTGACTGTATGTAATTCTCTTTCCAGTCATTCGAATGTAATGTCGTGTTGTGTTTATAACCGCATTTTTTGCATCCTCTAGATTTGCAGTACATTTTTTTATGACCTGAACGAAGACAATTTGTACAAAGCCTAAAACCTTTAACCTTGTTATATCTTTCAGTTACTGGTAAATTTAAGAATAAACGACAACTGAATAAAAGATGATTATTGCTACACATTTGACATTTAAACTTTTCCGAAACTGTGTATACTTGCTGTACGTTACGGTTAGTTTGAAAATTATGAAAATTGTTATCCCTTATCCTAATATCTTTACCACGTGGCTGTGAGTTGCTCTTTTCATTATCTATATAACGCTCTTCTAATCTAAAGAATTTTTTATTTAAGAAACTTATTAGGTCTTCTAATTTTGGTAATTTATTTTCATCTTGTAAATTGTCCCATTCATTTTTTGTGACGGTATCTAATTTTTTCAAAATTATTAAAACTAACAAAATGTCCCAATGTTCGGTTTATTGATTCATTTTATTCAAAATATTAATGTAATGATCAATCGCGTCTAATAATTTTCTAAGTGACTGGCCGCATTGTTTTGTAATTTCTGGTAAGTTAAACAATAACCCTTTAGCATGGTGAATTACAATGTGTCTCTTATTTTCAAATTTTTTCTTTAACAAATTGATCGCTAACTCATAATTGCTTTCAGTCGTGTCAATATCTTCTATTGTTCGAAACGCTGCACTTTTACAACAACCTTTAAGATAAATGAACTTCTGTGTGTTACTTAAATCAGATCTTTCATGAACTAAAGACTTAAAAACATCATAACTTTGCCAGGTTTCTATAGTACCATAGAATTTTGGCAATTCAATGTCTGGCAATTTAACTGTCGAAGAAACTGATTGAATTGGTTGTGGATTCATAACAGAGGGAACTGATTGTTCAATTTTTGATTGTAACAAATCAAGTACGATACCTGTGCATTTAAAATACCTGTTTTCAATATCATCACGTTCGTTTGAATCTTTTTCGTTATTATCTAAAAATTCTAATTGTGATTGTACACCTTCGTACTCTTGGTACGCGTTTTCTATTGCCTGTAATCTCCGGCTTAATTCGGAGAACGCTTTATGATTCTTTTTATCTGCCAAGAAACCTTCAAAACGAGTTAATTTTCCCTTAAAAATACCCCTTTCGTGCTTGCATTCAGCGATTTTCTCTTCTTTTGACATTATCCCGTGTAATCGAAGCTTAATTAATTACGTGTCTTATAACTTGTAATCCCCTATCAATACATGAACTTATACAATAAATAATAAGAACCAGAAGCGGATCAATTTGATTTAATCTTCCTTTTACTATTCGGCTTTCGTGGATTCTTTAAATTCTAACGAGAAATTATACTTTTAAAACGAGAATATTACAACATCAATACGTGAAATACGATAAACTACTTTCTTTAACTACGAGGAATTATTTTAAATACGAAAAATTACTTTAAATACGAGAAATTACTTTAGATACGTGAGTAGGTAATGGGGCACCTTGGCCTGGGAACCAAATTTTCCTTTGATGATGCCGACAATGATGCCGCCAAAGGTCATTAATCATTTTAATTACCTGTCAATCATTAATTACCTTATGCATAATTAATGACCTGTCAATCATTAATCACCTCGTCCATAATTAATGACCTGTCAATCATTAATTACCTATCAATCATTAATAACGTGTTAATCATTAATAATTATTTAATTTGCTAAATGATGGTAAATATAACGCGGCTTCGAACAAAGCGGCTAGTATTGTAAATATCACTCCGCGGTTGAAGAAGAGGTATCTGATTCCAGGTAAAAGGGCTCGGCTCGTAAGGGTCATAACTAATAGTGAGACGACATTTGAATTAATTGCTTGAATAGATAAACGTGTTCGTAGCCATGTGTTTTAAATATGAAATGAGATCACTGCAGTTAATGCAATAAATATTTGTTATTAATTTGGATTTTATGAATATACTTATGAATACCAATGTTAAACTCTAGTGAGAATTAAACTGAAGTACATTAAATTATAAGTATATGGGGTATGGTGCGACTACAAATATTCAACAAATTCAAAATACATCGACACATGATCAGGTTAGACAAGAATGTATGTATTTAGTTACTTATACGACAACTTAATTGGGATTACTGTTCTAGTTATTGAGTTTATTTTTCGTTAACTGGTAACATCAATCTAAGGTGAGTTCGGTCTACGCACTCTTGTCACTATATTCACTCCTAAAGTACCTAAGGCGTTCGGGTACGGAAGGAGTTAAAATAAAAGTTCCTCTTTGACCGTTCGGAGATCCGTGGAGTGAAGTGTGGATCGGGCATGCGCATAAGGTGATTTAAATCGATAATAAGATAATTGTGACTAATTCTTAAGTAAAAATGCTTTTTATTTGATTCCCGTGCATACCATTAATATGGAAAAAACTTATACGGTTATTACTGATAAGTACGATTAGGTTTTAAGTATTAGTATGTCACATTGACAACTGACATTGAACTCTGAGAGTAAAAGGAGTAAAATCATATGCGCACTCCGTTTACGCCTACTTACTCCACTTCACTCTAGAGTGCGCAGCCCGAACTCACCTCTAGTCACGAGCGTATTATTGAAGAATGCCGGACAGTTGCGAGATTAGTGTGCATCCACATTCTCGCAACAGTTAAGTCGTTGTCTTTCCGGTCACGCTGTGGATGCGCGACCACTGGAGGGCGTTCCACCAGGGGACGCAACACCATGGAACTTAGTCGATTAGCGTGAAATAAATGACGATAAATGAGGAGTGAATCAAGGAAATGGAAAGTAGTGGAACCTTAAATGGTGTTACAGGAAGCCACTTTCTGCAATGCCGACACACTACAGAATGAATAAAGTACAGTGGTGCCTCATGACCAAAATATTGGGGTTCACACTGAGATAATATAGATAGCAGTACATATTTAGGTAACCAAATTTCAGTGATGTAGTTGTGGTAAATCTATATAATACATAATTGCTATTAGTAGATTAAATGGGTCGTTGAATATACTTATAAATTCCAATGCTAAAAATTATGTTGAAAACAAAACAGAATTACATTAATTTATAGGTATACAGGGTATGGTACGAGTATAAAAATAATTCAAAGTGAATAGTAACCTACTACTTTTCTGTTTCATTTGGTAGACAAGTGTTATCGCATAAATACTAGCTAAATACTGGTTGAGTTCTACTTAAATACTACTTGAATACTATTTGAATACTACTGGAATAATACTTGAATACTACTGGAATACTACTGGAATACTACTGGAATACTACTTGAATACGATTTGATGGCTATTTAAAGATCCGTTAAACCAGTTTAAAAACAACCTAACACAGATTGAAGACCTACTAGAAATAGACCTATCTAGAAATACATAAAATGTTATTTTTAGATTATAAAAACGTGTTATTTATGTAAATATAGTTAATTTAAAATATCGCACCCGTTTTTTCAATAGTGCCATTCCTTAAAAAATTTAAATTGACTTTGCACAGTATACATTATGAACATGCCTACAATATATAAAAGTGCCACATCAATAGTTCTAATAAATTCCGCGCGTGGCACGATCAACAGTACTGCCATATCACAAACATTTTGTTGTTTTAGGCTTATCTTTGTACATTTCACATTACATTACATGTATCATTATTCAGTAGAAACATCTTTAATCAATATGTATACTGAATATCGGCTAACACCGACCGATATGAAAGAAGCATCTCTTGGCGGCGTTGTCACCTACATTAAATCTGTAGGCTGGCTCACGAGCTGGTGCTTATCATCTTAGAAGGATGCGCAATGAGCCTTAGTGAGGTTTAAGTGTCATGAGACCATCGAGCATGTCACCCTACGATTTATTAAAAGATTTGTATTCAGCGAATATAGGCTAACACCGAGCGATATGAAAGAAGCATCTCTTGGCGGCGTTGTCACCTACATTAAATCTGTAGGCTGGCTCACGAGCTTGGTGCTTATCATCTTAGAAGGATGCGCAATGAGCCCTAGTGAGATTTAAGTGTCATGAGGTAACTCACCCTCCATGCGTTACATGTGCCTTTCATACATAAAATACACCTAAAAATGTCAAATAACTGACATATAAAACTCAAAAAAGGCTAAAAAATAATTCATTTCAATACAAAATACACACAAAGATGGAAAATAGCATCAGAATAATTACAATATCTTTCTTATGTGAACTACACCAAAATTTAAATTTAAAACAAAAAAATAAAACGCAGACACATTGGCACACAATGTAATGAACCAAACTATCTATTATGTTTGTCTTTAGTGGAGATCTACGTATAATACGCAAACCTTGAAGTCGGGTAAAAAAAAAGGCCGGGTCGCCTAGGTATCTACTTGGACTGTGATTAGTAGAAATATGTATATTTTATGGTCGTCATCTATAACGAAGTTTAGGCAGTTGCGCTTTTGTCCTTCTAAAGTAGAGTGATGAGATTTAGTAGAACCCTGCTTTCAATAGTTTTCGGGATAATATTGTAGGTAGAAAACTACAATATTTTGAGAACAAAATAAGTAAATATTTGATGAAATAGTTAGCTGTATAATATAATTACTAAAATATCGAATCCATAGTAAATTAGTAGTCATTTTTATACATATGCAAGGCTTCTTTTAAATTGGGCACACAAAAATATCTAGAATCCATTCCTTTATAACATAGCAGATGACAAATAAATATTTAAATAAATCTTTAGATGTATATTATAATTACTAAAATATTGAAAGCATATTAAATTAGTAGTCACATATATTACTTGAAGGTGAATGACAATACAAATTTGCTATTATACCTATTATATTGGAAAATACAGATGAACTATGAACAATTTTTCATTAATACTAGCGTTTCAATACAATTAATCCAATTTAATTTTAACAAAAAACATACACATAATCCCAAGTTGGCCATAAATAAAGGGTTATAGAGGTAGATATTCTAAGAAAAATCAATAGATCGAGAGATCGACACGATACACCTTCGTCTCCTGATTTTCTTTACCAAAACTCAAAGCCGCTATTGCGATACCTACCTACTTAACCGCAAAATTATATTTTTGGCGTAGGTCTTTTTTGTATTTAGGTAAAAACAGTATTAAGTCCAAAAATTAACTATTGCACATATAGTTATGATTCCATTTTAAACGTCACGTCAAGCGCGAACCCGGCGAGATAAGTATCATAACTCTGTAATTTTTTTGTATCATTGTATTTATACACGTTATATGGGGGATGTTATTTCATATTGGATATAACAAAGAATAATCAACAGTGTAGCCATTTAGGGTGACAAGTTGCCAAAATGATGATTTTTTTTTGTCTCTATGAGAGTGTGACGGCGATTTTCAATAAACGCCAATTTTTAACGACTTTTTATAGGTGAAAAATTTTTTGTATTCATAGAAGCCTATCAATATTTCCATACACGTCTTATACAGTAGATAGGAAAAAATAACAATAATTATTTTTGTTATTAGGTACCCCTCATGGAAACGCGGACGTAGAAAGAGTATTTTCAAATAAGTTAGATGTAAAAAAAAACAAAAATAATAAAATGAGTATTGAATTATTGAGGGGCTTATTGGGGGTTAATTTATATTTTAAAAAATAAATAAAAATTGATGTTTTAGTTATGAAATCAGCGAGAAAAAATTCACAAAAAATGAATAATATTTATAAAGATGCATCAAAAACCAGGAAAAATTATATCAAGTTCAGATTCAGACGGTGAATCATATTAAAGCAATTTTTTTTATTAAATATTTATTCTTTGCGTATTATGCTTTTTTTCCCAAAACACATTTTTTTCTTTAATATTAACAGTTTTCCGACCCGAATATCCCAAAAAAAAAGCTGTAGTAGCAAAGTGGTGACTTTTCATACTGCTCGATAGCGACTTTTTACTTTGTTACTCTAGCAGCACTGATAGTAAGTCAGTCGCCTCCCATGGTCTCCGGTGGTTAGAAGTTAGGAGCTACGATTATATGAAATACCAAAAGCTAAGTGTTGTCAGCCGAAACATAAGTATGTAGGGTCTGATTACAATTAGAAAAAACACAGCTACGTCATCATTTGCCAAAGAAATTAATTGGTTACCGCCGCCTACTGGAGGTTTAGTAAAGTATTAATTTTATAGGAAATATTGTTTTATACCTGATAACTTAGTCACTTTTTATTTATTTATTGATATTTTATAGATATGTACTCGAAATTCAAAATAATGGTTATGACGTAACGGTGTTCTTCTAATTATAATCAGACCCTACCTATTTAACGCTTTACTTAACTTATTAACAAATTAGGTAGTCATTTTTAAATAAAAAGAAATGGCTGTGTTCGATTACTTTTTAACATTTTATCGCAATTTAGCACATAATGTTGGTAGACATATGCTATACTTGCCGTTGTTTAGGTACTCGGAATTACTAAGTAGGTAATTGACTTAATTGCCTAACAAAAATTGTACACATTTATTCCACATTTTTAATAAAACATACCTTTTAATATCGATACCTTTTCGGCAGACTATTATTAGGTCATTTGAACAAATGAGGGTTACGTTACTCTGGTAAAAAGTATCGATATAAAGAAATTTTACTTACTACCTACAATATAAAAACCAATTACTCATACTCATTACAATCCAATATAATGTACCTCTGCACCTTTAACAAAACAACAATACTTTTAATTGTTTAAATGAATACATAATTTTTTTATTTCGTTATATTTTATGATAAAAAATATGTGAAATTCCAATTTATTTCCTTATACTCCTCTTGAACGGTTTTTGATAAAAAAAAACAATAAATTTGAGGATAAATACAATATTTATTATTAAATATGCGCCTTAAAAGGTATGTGGGAACGCGAGGAAATTAAAAATCGCAGGCGTAAAAGTTGTAAAAATTGTTAAAATTGGTTTCCACCCCATTCTAAACATTTTTTTTACCTTCGTACGATGGTATGTGTACGGGATCTAGTGGTTGATTGGGGCGGTATCGAATGGGGTGCTGGGCGTACTATTTCTTAGCAATCTTCTTTACTAATTAAAGGATGTTTTGGAATGTAATTACATATGAGAATAATTAATTGTTCTTTAATGAGTAATCTAAGTACCTACCTCTCCGATACTAAATACTATATGGATTATAGTACATACCTATTTGAATTGTTTTTTTCATACTTAACGTCTACACTTCTCGAGGCAGACCATCTTACTGATACTGAGGATCTTCTTGCAGTTCTTACCACCCCTATATTAAATAAATTTGAGCATAATGTAATAAGCAGGGAAACCTTAGAATAAGTAGGGATTTTTGAGGATTTTTGTAACGCACATGTTTTCAAGAAAAGTCAGTTTTTTTTTTAGATAGCGGTAGCACACCCAGCATGACTTTTCTGTCTAAAAGTTTTGATGTACGAGGCGGCCTTTGCGCTATTTTCGCAAAGGCCGCGTCGCGTCTTTTATTTTTGTAAGACAGACACATTTCTAATCACAGCAACGCCCATTCAAATAACGATGACGCTACATTGTATGTATTTTAAATGGGGAATCTCAACTGTGACCTCCGCCAAAAATACTACAAATATCGGTTCGAGAAAAAATGGGAACATAAAAATTTGTCGGCGGAAGGTACACAAACTATGTGTTTTCATTAATAACATATTTATTTCTTAATTAATATGAGCATATAATACATAAAAAATAAGAAAAAAAGTGTGATCCTCATTGAAACAGAGAAAAAATGCAATATTTTTGACGTAGGAAAAAGCCGTTCATATATAATTAAAATACTCGACTACAACTAGACAGAATTTGTGCCCAAGTGATCACAGGCATCCTGATTGGTCATTGCCAAATAGAGAAACATCTCCATATCATGGAGTTGTCAGGATCCGCATTCTGTAGGGGGTGCGAACAAGAAGATGAGACCATCGTACGTATCCTCTACTATTGCCCAACACTCTCATTTATTAGAATATTTGAGTTCAGCGAGTATCGGCTAACACCGATCGATTGGCTACGTTGTCAAATACATTAATTCATTTTGTATGGCGAGAACGTTTCTATTCACGGTAATGCCATTCAAATAATATTGACGTGACAGCATATTTTAAACAGGGAATCTCAACTGCGGCCACTGCCAAACAAACATACTACAAATTTTGGTTAAAAAAAAAAATTAAAATATAAAAATTTGCTTGTGGAAGGTACACAAACTATGTGTTTTCGTTAATAACATATTTATTTCTTATTTAATATGAGCATATAATACTATGGCTACACAGAAAGATAGGAAAAATGGTTGTTTTCTTATTGAAACATACAGAAAAAATGCAATATCTTTGACGCAGCAATAATCCTTTCATGCATAATCAAATACTTGACTACGACTGGGCCATTGCCAAGTATGAAAGCATATTCATGTAATGGGACTATCAGAATACACAGTCTGCAAGAAATGAGAACAAGAAGATGAGACCATCGAGCATGTTACCCTACGATTTATTAAAAGATTTGCATTCAGCGAATATCGGCTGACGCCGACCGATATAAAAGAAGCACCTCTTGGCGGCGTTGTCACCTACATTAAATCTGTGGGCTGGCTCAAGAGCTTGATGCATATCATCTTAGAAGGAAGTACAATGGGCCCTGGTGAGGCTTAAGTGTCTTGAGGTAACCCACCTTCCATACGTTACAGGTGCCTTCCATATATAAAAGACACCAAAAAATTCAAATAACTGACATAAAATGAGTAAAGCTCAAAAACCGGCTAAAAATAATTCATTTTAATACAAAATACATACAAAAATAGAAAATAACATCAGAATAATTACAATATCTTTCTTATGTGAAAGACACCAAAAATATAAATTTAAATTTAAAACAAAAAAATAAGTAAAACGGGGATACATTGGCACACAATGTGTTGAACTAAACTACCTATTGTGTTTGTCTTTAGTGGAGATCTACGTATAATACGCAAACTTTGAAGTCAGGTAAAAAAAAGGGCAGAGTCGTCTAGGTATCTAGTTGGGCTATGATTAGTAGAAATATATGTTTTTATGGACACCACCTAAAACTAACTTCAGTGACTCGATAGGACATCGCTTTTAGAATGGTAGGATGGTAAGATTTGGTAGAATCCTGCTTTTTAATGGGATTTGTGCATAGAAACCTGTAATAAATTACCTATTTACAGAATCAAGCTAAGAATTCAGAATAGGTACTATCTATAAAAGTTTATAGAGGTACACATACTTTAAGAAAAATCAATAATTGTATGGCGCCAAGAGATTGACACGATACACTATTATCTCGTGATTCGCTTTACCAAAAATCGGAACCGTTATTTTGATATGTACCCTAACATTGAAATTATATTTCTGGCGTAGAGTTTTTTCATATTTTGATAAAAATAGTATTAAGTCCAAAAAATTTACTATTGTACATAATATATAGATACGATTCCATACCACAGGTTATGCGCGAACTCGACGAGAGTTCATCGGTTAAGTATCATATCCCTGTATTTTTTGTATCGTGGTATTTAGATACACATTATATGAGGAATATTATTTGATGTTGAATGTAACAAGTCAATTAGTCAGTAGTCTTCAGCAGTTAGATGTTTAGAGGTGCTACCATATAAATACAAAAAGCTTCTGCCGAACTATAAGTATGTATCTATTTAACGCCGCCACCACCTAGTAAACGTTCTTAACTGATTAACAGAGTACTCATATTTAGATAAAAGATGACTGTTTTGATTTACCTAATAACATTTATCCGCAATTTAATACATATTGTTGGTAGGTGTTTGCAATGCTTTTACCTATTGTTTGTAGCTGGTAACAGAGGGTGGGAGGGGCAAGTTGTACTATGTCCCGGCGGTGGGAGCGGACATGTGATCTCTGTTAATTTCAAAGTAAATTTGCATATCGATGGAGTTTGCTTTTTATTGATCTCGACGTCTGGAAGCAGAATTTATGGAAGCCTAATCTATGCTTCCAGACGTCGAGATCAATAAAAAGCAAAATCCATCGATATGCAAATTTACTTTGAAATTAACAGAGATCACATGTCCGCTCCCACCGCCGGGACATAGTACAACTTGCCCCTCCCACCCTCTGTTACCAGCTACAAACAATAGGTAAAAGCATTGCAAACACCTACCAACAATATGTATTAAATTGCGGATAAATGTTATTAGGTAAATCAAAACAGTCATCTTTTATCTAAATATGAGTACTCTGTTAATCAGTTAAGAACGTTTACTAGGTGGTGGCGGTGATTTTTCTTAAAGTATGTGTACCTCTATAAACTTTTATAGATAGTACCTATTCTGAATTCTTAGCTTGATTCTGTAAATAGGTAATTTATTACAGGTTTCTATGCACAAATCCCATTAAAAAGCAGGATTCTACCAAATCTTACCATCCTACCATTCTAAAAGCGATGTCCTATCGAGTCACTGAAGTTAGTTTTAGGTGGTGTCCATAAAAACATATATTTCTACTAATCATAGCCCAACTAGATACCTAGACGACACTGCCCTTTTTTTTACCTGACTTCAAAGTTTGCGTATTATACGTAGATCTCCACTAAAGACAAACACAATAGGTAGTTTAGTTCAACACATTGTGTGCCAATGTATCCCCGTTTTACTTATTTTTTTGTTTTAAATTTAAATTTATATTTTTGGTGTCTTTCACATAAGAAAGATATTGTAATTATTCTGATGTTATTTTCTATTTTTGTATGTATTTTGTATTAAAATGAATTATTTTTAGCCGGTTTTTGAGCTTTACTCATTTTATGTCAGTTTTTTTGAATTTTTTGGTGTCTTTTATATATGGAAGGCACCTGTAACGTATGGAAGGTGGGTTACCTCAAGACACTTAAGCCTCACCAGGGCCCATTGTACTTCCTTCTAAGATGATATGCATCAAGCTCTTGAGCCAGCCCACAGATTTAATGTAGGTGACAACGCCGCCAAGAGGTGCTTCTTTTATATCGGTCGGCGTCAGCCGATATTCGCTGAATGCAAATCTTTTAATAAATCGTAGGGTAACATGCTCGATGGTCTCATCTTCTTGTTCTCATTTCTTGCAGACTGTGTATTCTGATAGTCCCATTACATGAATATGCTTTCATACTTGGCAATGGCCCAGTCGTAGTCAAGTATTTGATTATGCATGAAAGGATTATTGCTGCGTCAAAGATATTGCATTTTTTCTGTATGTTTCAATAAGAAAACAACCATTTTTCCTATCTTTCTGTGTAGCCATAGTATTATATGCTCATATTAAATAAGAAATAAATATGTTATTAACGAAAACACATAGTTTGTGTACCTTCCACAAGCAAATTTTTATATTTTAATTTTTTTTTTAACCAAAATTTGTAGTATGTTTGTTTGGCAGTGGCCGCAGTTGAGATTCCCTGTTTAAAATATGCTGTCACGTCAATATTATTTGAATGGCATTACCGTGAATAGAAACGTTCTCGCCATACAAAATGAATTAATGTATTTGACAACGTAGCCAATCGATCGGTGTTAGCCGATACTCGCTGAACTCAAATATTCTAATAAATGAGAGTGTTGGGCAATAGTAGAGGATACGTACGATGGTCTCATCTTCTTGTTCGCACCCCCTACAGAATGCGGATCCTGACAACTCCATGATATGGAGATGTTTCTCTATTTGGCAATGACCAATCAGGATGCCTGTGATCACTTGGGCACAAATTCTGTCTAGTTGTAGTCGAGTATTTTAACTATATATGAACGGCTTTTTCCTACGTCAAAAATATTGCATTTTTCTCTGTTTCAATGAGGATCACACTTTTTTCTTATTTTTTATGTATTATATGCTCATATTAATTAAGAAATAAATATGTTATTAATGAAAACACATAGTTTGTGTACCTTCCGCCGACAAATTTTTATGTTCCCATTTTTTCTCGAACCGATATTTGTAGTATTTTTGGCGGAGGTCACAGTTGAGATTCCCCATTTAAAATACATACAATGTAGCGTCATCGTTATTTGAATGGCGTTGCTGTGATTAGAAATGTGTCTGTCTTACAAAAATAAAAGACGCGACGCGGCCTTTGCGAAAATAGCGCAAAGGCCGCCTCGTACATCAAAACTTTTAGACAGAAAAGTCATGCTGGGTGTGCTACCGCTATCTAAAAAAAAACTGACTTTTCTTGAAAACATGTGCGTTACAAAAATCCTCAAAAATCCCCACTTATTCTAAGGTTTCCCTGCTTATTACATTATGCTCAAATTTATTTAATATAGGGGTGGTAAGAACTGCAAGAAGATCCTCAGTATCAGTAAGATGGTCTGCCTCGAGAAGTGTAGACGTTAAGTATGAAAAAACAATTCAAATAGGTATGTACTATAATCCATATAGTATTTAGTATCGGAGAGGTAGGTACTTAGATTACTCATTAAAGAACAATTAATTATTCTCATATGTAATTACATTCCAAAACATCCTTTAATTAGTAAAGAAGATTGCTAAGAAATAGTACGCCCAGCACCCCATTCGATACCGCCCCAATCAACCACTAGATCCCGTACACATACCATCGTACGAAGGTAAAAAAATGTTTAGAATGGGGTGGAAACCAATTTTAACAATTTTTACAACTTTTACGCCTGCGATTTTAATTTCCTCGCGTTCCCACATACCTTTTAAGGCGCATATTTAATAATAAATATTGTATTTATCCTCAAATTTATTGTTTTTTTTATCAAAAACCGTTCAAGAGGAGTATAAGGAAATAAATTGGAATTTCACATATTTTTTATCATAGAATATAACGAAATAAAAAAATTATGTATTCATTTAAACAATTAAAAGTATTGTTGTTTTGTTAAAGGTGCAGAGGTACATTATATTGGATTGTAATGAGTATGAGTAATTGGTTTTTATATTGTAGGTAGTAAGTAAAATTTCTTTATATCGATACTTTTTACCAGAGTAACGTAACCCTCATTTGTTCAAATGACCCTAATAATAGTCTGCCGAAAAGGTATCGATATTAAAAGGTATGTTTTATTAAAAATGTGGAATAAATGTGTACAATTTTTGTTAGGCAATTAAGTCAATTACCTACTTAGTAATTCCGAGTACCTAAACAACGGCAAGTATAGCATATGTCTACCAACATTATGTGCTAAATTGCGATAAAATGTTAAAAAGTAATCGAACACAGCCATTTCTTTTTATTTAAAAATGACTACCTAATTTGTTAATAAGTTAAGTAAAGCGTTAAATAGGTAGGGTCTGATTATAATTAGAAGAACACCGTTACGTCATAACCATTATTTTGAATTTCGAGTACATATCTATAAAATATCAATAAATAAATAAAAAGTGACTAAGTTATCAGGTATAAAACAACATTTCCTATAAAATTAATACTTTACTAAACCTCCAGTAGGCGGCGGTAACCAATTAATTTCTTTGGCAAATGATGACGTAGCTGTGTTTTTCTAATTGTAATCAGACCCTACATACTTATGTTTCGGCTGACAACACTTAGCTTTTGGTATTCATATAATCGTAGCTCCTAACTTCTAACCACCGGAGACCATGGGAGGCGACTGACTTACTATCAGTGCTGCTAGAGTAACAAAGTAAAAAGTCGCTATCGAGCAGTATGAAAAGTCACCACTTTGCTACTACAGCTTTTTTTTTGGGATATTCGGGTCGGAAAACTGTTAATATTAAAGAAAAAAATGTGTTTTTGGGAAAAAAAAGCATAATACGCAAAGAATAAATATTTAATAAAAAAAATTGCTTTAATATGATTCACCGTCTGAATCTGAACTTGATATAATTTTTCCTGGTTTTTGATGCATCTTTATAAATATTATTCATTTTTGTGAATTTTTTCTCGCTGATTTCATAACTAAAACATCAATTTTTATTTATTTTTTAAAATATAAATTAACCCCCAATAAGCCCCTCAATAATTCAATACTCATTTTATTATTTTTGTTTTTTTTACATCTAACTTATTTGAAAATACTCTTTCTACGTCCGCGTTTCCATGAGGGGTACCTAATAACAAAAATAATTATTGTTATTTTTTCCTTTCTACTGTATAAGACGTGTATGGAAATATTGATAGGCTTCTATGAATACAAAAAATTTTTCACCTATAAAAAGTCGTTAAAAATTGGCGTTTATTGAAAATCGCCGTCACACTCTCATAGAGACAAAAAAAAATCATCATTTTGGCAACTTGTCACCCTAAATGGCTACACTGTTGATTATTCTTTGTTATATCCAATATGAAATAACATCCCCCATATAACGTGTATAAATACAATGATACAAAAAAATTACAGAGTTATGATACTTATCTCGCCGGGTTCGCGCTTGACGTGACGTTTAAAATGGAATCATAACTATATGTGCAATAGTTAATTTTTGGACTTAATACTGTTTTTACCTAAATACAAAAAAGACCTACGCCAAAAATATAATTTTGCGGTTAAGTAGGTAGGTATCGCAATAGCGGCTTTGAGTTTTGGTAAAGAAAATCAGGAGACGAAGGTGTATCGTGTCGATCTCTCGATCTATTGATTTTTCTTAGAATATCTACCTCTATAACCCTTTATTTATGGCCAACTTGGGATTATGTGTATGTTTTTTGTTAAAATTAAATTGGATTAATTGTATTGAAACGCTAGTATTAATGAAAAATTGTTCATAGTTCATCTGTATTTTCCAATATAATAGGTATAATAGCAAATTTGTATTGTCATTCACCTTCAAGTAATATATGTGACTACTAATTTAATATGCTTTCAATATTTTAGTAATTATAATATACATCTAAAGATTTATTTAAATATTTATTTGTCATCTGCTATGTTATAAAGGAATGGATTCTAGATATTTTTGTGTGCCCAATTTAAAAGAAGCCTTGCATATGTATAAAAATGACTACTAATTTACTATGGATTCGATATTTTAGTAATTATATTATACAGCTAACTATTTCATCAAATATTTACTTATTTTGTTCTCAAAATATTGTAGTTTTCTACCTACAATATTATCCCGAAAACTATTGAAAGCAGGGTTCTACTAAATCTCATCACTCTACTTTAGAAGGACAAAAGCGCAACTGCCTAAACTTCGTTATAGATGACGACCATAAAATATACATATTTCTACTAATCACAGTCCAAGTAGATACCTAGGCGACCCGGCCTTTTTTTTTACCCGACTTCAAGGTTTGCGTATTATACGTAGATCTCCACTAAAGACAAACATAATAGATAGTTTGGTTCATTACATTGTGTGCCAATGTGTCTGCGTTTTATTTTTTTTTGTTTTAAATTTAAATTTTTGGTGTAGTTCACATAAGAAAGATATTGTAATTATTCTGATGCTATTTTCCATCTTTGTGTGTATTTTGTATTGAAATGAATTATTTTTAGCCTTTTTTGAGTTTTATATGTCAGTTATTTGACATTTTTAGGTGTATTTTATGTATGAAAGGCACATGTAACGCATGGAGGGTGAGTTACCTCATGACACTTAAATCTCACTAGGGCTCATTGCGCATCCTTCTAAGATGATAAGCACCAAGCTCGTGAGCCAGCCTACAGATTTAATGTAGGTGACAACGCCGCCAAGAGATGCTTCTTTCATATCGCTCGGTGTTAGCCTATATTCGCTGAATACAAATCTTTTAATAAATCGTAGGGTGACATGCTCGATGGTCTCATGACACTTAAACCTCACTAAGGCTCATTGCGCATCCTTCTAAGATGATAAGCACCAAGCTCGTGAGCCAGCCTACAGATTTAATGTAGGTGACAACGCCGCCAAGAGATGCTTCTTTCATATCGGTCGGTGTTAGCCGATATTCAGTATACATATTGATTAAAGATGTTTCTACTGAATAATGATACATGTAATGTAATGTGAAATGTACAAAGATAAGCCTAAAACAACAAAATGTTATATGATATGGCAGTACTGTTGATCGTGCCACGCGCGGAATTTATTAGAACTATTGATGTGGCACTTTTATATATTGTAGGCATGTTCATAATGTATACTGTGCAAAGTCAATTTAAATTTTTTAAGGAATGGCACTATTGAAAAAACGGGTGCGATATTTTAAATTAACTATATTTACATAAATAACACGTTTTTATAATCTAAAAATAACATTTTATGTATTTCTAGATAGGTCTATTTCTAGTAGGTCTTCAATCTGTGTTAGGTTGTTTTTAAACTGGTTTAACGGATCTTTAAATAGCCATCAAATCGTATTCAAGTAGTATTCCAGTAGTATTCCAGTAGTATTCCAGTAGTATTCCAGTAGTATTCAAGTATTATTCCAGTAGTATTCAAATAGTATTCAAGTAGTATTTAAGTAGAACTCAACCAGTATTTAGCTAGTATTTATGCGATAACACTTGTCTACCAAATGAAACAGAAAAGTAGTAGGTTACTATTCACTTTGAATTATTTTTATACTCGTACCATACCCTGTATACCTATAAATTAATGTAATTCTGTTTTGTTTTCAACATAATTTTTAGCATTGGAATTTATAAGTATATTCAACGACCCATTTAATCTACTAATAGCAATTATGTATTATATAGATTTACCACAACTACATCACTGAAATTTGGTTACCTAAATATGTACTGCTATCTATATTATCTCAGTGTGAACCCCAATATTTTGGTCATGAGGCACCACTGTACTTTATTCATTCTGTAGTGTGTCGGCACTGCAGAAAGTGGCTTCCTGTAACACCATTTAAGGTTCCACTACTTTCCATTTCCTTGATTCACTCCTCATTTATCGTCATTTATTTCACGCTAATCGACTAAGTTCCATGGTGTTGCGTCCCCTGGTGGAACGCCCTCCAGTGGTCGCGCATCCACAGCGTGACCGGAAAGACAACGACTTAACTGTTGCGAGAATGTGGATGCACACTAATCTCGCAACTGTCCGGCATTCTTCAATAATACGCTCGTGACTAGAGGTGAGTTCGGGCTGCGCACTCTAGAGTGAAGTGGAGTAAGTAGGCGTAAACGGAGTGCGCATATGATTTTACTCCTTTTACTCTCAGAGTTCAATGTCAGTTGTCAATGTGACATACTAATACTTAAAACCTAATCGTACTTATCAGTAATAACCGTATAAGTTTTTTCCATATTAATGGTATGCACGGGAATCAAATAAAAAGCATTTTTACTTAAGAATTAGTTACAATTATCTTATTATCGATTTAAATCACCTTATGCGCATGCCCGATCCACACTTCACTCCACGGATCTCCGAACGGTCAAAGAGGAACTTTTATTTTAACTCCTTCCGTACCCGAACGCCTTAGGTACTTTAGGAGTGAATATAGTGACAAGAGTGCGTAGACCGAACTCACCTTAGATTGATGTTACCAGTTAACGAAAAATAAACTCAATAACTAGAACAGTAATCCCAATTAAGTTGTCGTATAAGTAACTAAATACATACATTCTTGTCTAACCTGATCATGTGTCGATGTATTTTGAATTTGTTGAATATTTGTAGTCGCACCATACCCCATATACTTATAATTTAATGTACTTCAGTTTAATTCTCACTAGAGTTTAACATTGGTATTCATAAGTATATTCATAAAATCCAAATTAATAACAAATATTTATTGCATTAACTGCAGTGATCTCATTTCATATTTAAAACACATGGCTACGAACACGTTTATCTATTCAAGCAATTAATTCAAATGTCGTCTCACTATTAGTTATGACCCTTACGAGCCGAGCCCTTTTACCTGGAATCAGATACCTCTTCTTCAACCGCGGAGTGATATTTACAATACTAGCCGCTTTGTTCGAAGCCGCGTTATATTTACCATCATTTAGCAAATTAAATAATTATTAATGATTAACACGTTATTAATGATTGATAGGTAATTAATGATTGACAGGTCATTAATTATGGACGAGGTGATTAATGATTGACAGGTCATTAATTATGCATAAGGTAATTAATGATTGACAGGTAATTAAAATGATTAATGACCTTTGGCGGCATCATTGTCGGCATCATCAAAGGAAAATTTGGTTCCCAGGCCAAGGTGCCCCATTACCTACTTACGTGAAATAACTTTAAATACGAGAATACACTTTAGATACGTGAAATAACTTTAAATAGGAGAAATGCTTTAGATAAATGAAATAACTTTAAATACGAGAAATACTTTAAACTATATGACGATCACTAGAAAGATGACAACGTGGAATGGACTCACCCAGCTTCAGCTTGCCCAACGCCGACGACTTCCAAGATAATTAATCTATATTCTTTATTAACAAGTCCATCCGGCTCGATCTGACCAACATGAATACGTGAAAGACTATTTTAAGTACTCGAAGGACCTTTAGATATAATTATAATTTTCTTTTTTATCGTTTTACAAAATATTATTTTGACATGACATTTTACAAATTTTTTTTTAATTGATTTTTTTTACTGACGGACGTATCACCATGAAAATGTGTAGTGTCCCTTCGCCATAGTCGTCTCATGAATGGATTTAAACACCCAGTTTGATGGAGCCCCACCTTAGATCGTCCGCGTTAAACTTTCGACTGTATATTGTTTGAAACCGTTAGAATTCTTAATCCTTCTAACTAAATCTCAAGGAGGTGGGTGATACAAATAAAAAAAGAAATAACTAAATAAATAAATAAATAAAACTACTAAATAATAAATTGGTTATTGATTTTAATTACGCGTACTTATATTAGAAGTATTATAATGCACATTTATATATCACCTCAATGATAGGCCTTACTTTATGCTAAAGCTGTACCTCTAACCATGCGACAGTTTCCCTACCTAAGTCTCGAGTCCCGTGGTTGAATGTAATAGAATACTTCAAATATGTCTTAATAAAATAAGGAAAATAACCTATAATTATAAATTTACCATGCGATATACAAAAAAAAAGGAAAATATATTAAAAGTAAAGAATTATTTATAAATTATTTACAATCAATGGTGTTATACCCCAATCAGTACTGTTTAGTACCCAATATCATGGTAAGTACATTAAATTTCAAGGTTATAACAAATAAAAGTTTCCACAGAATTAAATTTATGAGACAACCCCTCTTTCTATTAACATTTCAATACAGATAGTCCTACACAATTTTAGTTTAGCAAAGCAGAAACCAATTACTTATTTTAAAGTCTGTATATCTAGTAATTAGGCTCAACTTATTAGCTAAAACTTATTATCTAAAATCATAGAAATCGATCCTCGTCAAATCTATATAGTACGTTTAATTATTTGTTTTAAGGAACAACTGTGGGGTATATGCACTATTCTTGGTGGTGAAGCCGTTAAGGAAACTCCCCTTACCTTCAGAGGTATATATAACTGGTAGTAAAGATTGGGTTTGTCTTGCTTGCCTGCACTCCAGGTTCCTGGTACGGAACCGTCATCCTAAGGTAGGTATACATACACACAAATGTATCCTAGAAGTGGAGAGTATCTCTACTGGGGGTAGATCTTAATTTGATGAATATCGAATATCATAAAATACCCTTCTTGTAATGACTTACTGGGAAGATTGGGGATGCCGTATAGTAAGGGGACAAATCCGTACTGGGGACCACTGCCTGAGGACCTGTATGTCACGTTGATAGAGGAGTGGTCCGAATCTGAGGTAGTTCTAGAGCGGTAAGTACAAAACTATGCGAATAGCACATGTACTAATAGTAAAAATAAAAAGGTCTGCAAAGAAAATACATATATGTACACATAAAAATATTATTTTAGGAGTAGGTGAGCTGCTGCAGGAAGAAATAAGTTAGACTCACCTGAGGATGTTGGTTGACCTTAAAGAGTTAGTCTTTTTTTCAACGGTTAGTACCTTATATCCACAAAAAAGTGTTAATTGATCCCACGCTCAATTCTAAATGGGTTACTAGCAATAATCCTTGTTCTTTCAAGCTAAATAATCCGAAAAATCGAATGATTTCAATAGCACATGCTACAATCAGGTTAGCTTTTTAGAAGGACCGTAGAAAAAGTGTTCAAAAAAACTAGGAAGGAAGTTCCTAAGATAATTTGGTAAGTCACTGAGAGGTCTTTTACTAATTGGATGCAACTGAATAGGATAAATCTGTTTATTTGGTTGGCTAGATCATTAGGTGAATTTAAATCACCGTTAGTCTTGATATGAAGGTACGAAAAATAATAAAAGAAGGAAAATTATTCCAACTCAAATGTAACCAAGACGTATGATAAAATAAATAAAACACAATAAATAAAAGCCAATATATTAATAATTAAAATAAGACATGGATTATTATATTGAAAAGAAACACAAAAAACAACTCAAATAGATAATAAAATCAAAGCATATAGCCATGTAGCTAAAGGAAACACATATATGCCAGTCGACAGCATCCATGCTATTATATAAAAAAATCTCAAGAAAATGTTCATACAAGCCTCGTCGAAATGGGCTACTATTTTACATAATGCACATAAACCACGATACGAAATTATAGCAACAAAATATTATTCAAAAGCTGTTACTTGAGAGATACTGATGATAATGATATAAAAATATGTGTTATATCATTTGGAAAAAATAATCCCAACGTGAAAGTAAAAACTTCCTAAGTAGAAATTGAAATACTAGTTGAGGTTCTATTTCAGTTAAGGACAGTATTCATAGAGATACATAAAGCCTACATCAGCAAATTACTTATAACTAAAAAGAAATTTAACAACTTAACAGAGCTATGTAGAAATTTAACTATTGAGCCTCAGTACCATACAGAATATTTTTCACTTAAAAAACCAAAAACTGTACCTGACAATTTACCTAATACTGATGTATAAGAAGAATTTTAAAGGCTGTAACATAATTTTTAGTTTTAGTTTAAGGTTAAACCAAGGCTGCGCCCTATTTCTTATTTTTATGTTTTATTAGAATAATATTTTGGTTAGTAAGTGTTACTTTTTTGCAATTTTAATTTTCATAGTTAACAGAAAAGTTGTATTTATTTTTGTATATCGAATCCAACATTTTTTTAATAAACTGTTTTTATAAATCAATAAATAATTTTTCTTTTACTTATTTATGAAGCTTAGAATTATTAAAAGTACTTTAAGTACCACATAATTAGACTTAACCACCAAGTAATTTTACAAAAAAGACGTAAGCGATACAAAACTTATATTATATTTTTTGCGTAACTATTACATATTTTTTTTATTTTTGTTTTTATAATTACACTCTATTGCTAATAATTATAATCAGTAATAATTTTTTAAAAACAAACATAGTTATTTTAAGAGTTATACAATCTTTTTTTGTTCCTATAAAATTGGAAGGATTTTTGTCGAGCATACAAGTATTTCCAGGTTCAATTCTCGACTGCGACATGCTTTTTTCAAATCTACAATTTTTTTTTAATGGTAGGGTTCTTGGATGGTCTTGTTAATTAGTAGGGGAATTTTTAAAATGGTTTCCGAATTTTAAAACTTTTTTTTAACATTGCCAATCTCAAATAATATTACAAATAAAATGATTTGGTATAGCCACTGGTATAACCAAATCCTTTTATAATATCATAAGAATAAAAGGTAGGTAATGATTAGTTAAGGCATTTTTACATGGTAGACCATAATATAATATTAAAAGAAATAATGAATTACACGATATGTTATTTGAGATGGATGCGGTTTTGCTAAATTCAAAATTCATTCATTTAAAAAGTAATTTAGAGGGTAGTAAAATTATGTAAGGTGCCAAGAGGGCCGCCACAAGAAAGAATAAAGTTACAATAAGTAAATCGAAAACAAAACAAATTGGCTTTTCTAAAAAAATATTGTATATTAAGAACGTGAACTTTGGAATATGTAAAACTATTTTGTCATTAAGTATCAAAATCAGCTATTTGTATTTTTTTTACCGTAAAACTACATAATTTTTTATAATTTTGGTTTCGTTACAACTTCTCTATAGTCTATTTTTATGTATGAGAGAGTATTAAAATAATAAAGCGTTCGTAATCCATAGGCGTAGACAGTTAAAATATTTTTTGAAGTTATTCCTTGAGTATACACTTATATTTTCACCTAATTAACCTGCTTATAACTTCTAAACAGCTGAAGGTAAAAAAGTGCAATTTTTTTTAAATGTTTTATTTTTCCACAAGGTATGTTAAGAACATTGTGTCAAACGGGTTATGTAGGTATAAGGGTTTAAACTTTGACTTTTAAACAACGTTACGTTCATAAATAATAATTTTAATATAAGAACTACTTCTTACCTACAAATCCAAATCAGAATCGAAATCAGAAGATGAACTGTCGCAACCAATATTTACAATGAGTGGCTCGATCATTTCATCAGTAATATTGTCCAACTTCCACATTTTCTCTTCTTCTATAATCGTATGATTTACTGCATTTTCCCAGTTTTCAGGCTTCACATTATTTACAGCCTCCAAAAACAACTGTTTAACATCACTCATTTTAAAAGAATTATTTTTTTCTTGAAACTTCTCCCTTTATCTGTGCCCATATCAGTTCAATCGGGTTTACTTCGCAATGATATGGTAATGATCTAACCACCGTCATCCCACGATTTTTTGCAATTTTATCAATTTCATATTTTTTGAATTTCTCTTTATGAAGGGAACACAAATGATACAGTTCTTTTCTCACAGAACCGGGATGGAACTTAATATTCTTTGAATTTAGCCAATTCTGTAAATCTTTTTTTAACCACTTGGTTGTGGGCATTTTTTCTATAAGTCTCGAGTGATAACTTGCATTTTTCATTACTATTATACAGTTCTGAGGAAGATCTATAATTTGTTCGAACCACTCTTTAAAGACATCAGCATTCATGTCCTCATGGTAGTCACCGGTACAAGTAGATTCAAAAGTCAATAAATCACCTTTAACAAAACCGTTTGAACTACCGATGTGTACTATTATTAGTCTGCGCCCCTTTCCTGATGGTGGATTTAAATCAGTAGATAAATTATTTAAAAAAGCCTGTCATCAACTTGTAACAGTTTCATCTTGCCAAAATACATTTGGTTTATGTCCCTCGTTGATCCATGTTTCATCTAAATAAAATATATTTCTTCTTTGGTTTCTCATTTATTTTATAGTCCTTAGGTAATTTCTTCTCCATACTACAATATCGCTTCTTTCTATTAAAATAGACTTTCTGGAATGCCTTTTCCATAGAAAACCTATTTCTTTTAAAAGTTTTCATAGTGTGCTTCGACACATTTCAGGGTAATCCTTATCATCTCGAACCGTGGCAAGAACTTTGTCTACTGTCGGAAATTCTTTTCTAAAGAAGAACGCATGCACTTTCCTTGGAAGTCTTTCTTTCAAAAGATTTTTTAATTGAAATTTTGATTTTCCTGGAGCTTTACGTGCTGTTTGAAACTCGCCACATTTCTCGTCTTTAACAACTCTGTAAATCGTAGATTTCCCAACACCAAGCGTACTACTAACTAGTTCCACTGTGTCATCAACACTTTTACATAAATGTTTGTCTGTAAATGATTTAAAACAATTAAATATTAATGTTTTTTCATTAACTGTTAAAGGACCGATTTTTTGTCGTTTACGCGGCCCTTCCAAATTTTCCATGATCACACTAGATTTCACACTGCACCTTGCAAGTTGCAACTAAACGACATTTAGTAAACTGTCAAGAATACACAACTTGGAACTCCTTACTAAATGGAAAACCTATAATGGGATTTTCGGTGAAATTTGTTGGGAAGGTATTTATTTACTTATAATTCGATTACTGTAAGAAATTCTTGGAATTAAAATAAAACAAAATTGGCAAATAGGTACTTATTGAAAATAATCTTAAGATAAGAGTATGTAATCTTTAATACACAGGGCTTTTGGCCTGTACAAACTTTTTTCTATTGTTCTGTACAGCTTCTGTTTATAAAGGACCAATAAAAGACCCAAAACTTGTAATAGCTCAGGTACATTTATTACAATTTTAGGAAATATTTAGATTATTCTGTAAAAATATTTAAAATGACCGTACTAAGTTTTGCATTAGAAATGCTGTTTTATTACTTTCTCATACATAAAAATAGACTATAAACCATTCCCATTTGCCACACTTCATATATCTTACATCAAGCGAGATACCAGAGACTCAAATTTCGGGCTCACTATATTGTTACGCGCTCATTATATTGTTACGGGCTCGTTACTATAGTGCAACAGATTTCAAACAAATTATTAAAAGTTTGCAAACTTTCTTATAACTTACCTAATCTACGAAGTTTGTTGAATTATAATCTCTGCTTGATTAAATCCAATGTTATTTAAAATTGTTAAAGTCATCCATAACAATCTGAACAAATCTCATACTTGAATATTTTACATATTTATTAATGGCTATTTAAAGATATTTTTAACGTGACCTTGGTTAGAAAACATATATTTTATATTAAGAAATATTTGCAAGTTAAATTTGAAAATTATTATTATTATGACATAGTGCAACTTATATCAATATTTATTTTTAATACAGTTATATACTCATACAAGGTGATAATTTAAAAATGTATACTGGCTAACTTATATGCCATAAACTAAAGAAGATATCACAAAATGCTTAAAAGGGTTTCTAGAATATGAACGGAAACTTAACAAAAATTGTATTTGGACTCTTTACTTTTTGATCCTAATATTAAGAGCAAATATGAGTTCCATTCTAGAGCTCGTTAAAACTCAAACGAAAATCTTCAATGCTTCACCATATTGTATGTTGGTCGCTTAAGATTAATATGTATTTTAACTTCATACAATTAAAGAAATTTGATGTGCTAGTTTGGGCCTGACGGCGGTCATGGACTTAGGATGCATAAATGCATTTTTTATATGTACCGATGCTGTTTAGAGGTATTTGAAGATTTAAGAACAAGCTTGACCAACGCGCCGCCCGGCCCGAACTAACACATCAAATTTTTGTTTAGGAATCTCGACAGTCAATGTCGTGATGATTTAGAAGAAAGGGTACTTGTCTAGCATACAAGGTTTCCATTTCCGGTTGCGACAGGCTTTTTATTAAATCTCCAAGTATTTATTTCAAATTTAGGGTTCGGGGATGGTCTTGATAATTCGTAGGAGAATTTATGAGATTTGCTTACGAATTTTTCAATTATTTTCAGACACTTTTCGGATTTCTATTTGATATCCACAATTTTTCAACAATAAAAAAGTTTTATAATTTCTTATTTCTTAGTTACAAAATGTAATTTGTCTAAACCCGAGGTGAATTTATTTTTTAATTTTTAACTAGAAGCTAGAATTATTTTTCTGTTATTGCTGGATCACTAATATTTAATAGGATATTGGGATCATAGTTTGATCATATGGTTATACACAGAGGTGATAAGACCCATGATAACTAACCTATGGCGCAGTGGCGTAAGTGACCGAAACAGCGCAAGCAAGTACAAATATGCAACAGTGTTCCAGGCTGAACTAATAGCCATACAACACCGTGCAACACAAATACTAAATCACCAAATATCAGGCAAATCTATTTCCATATACTTTAACAGCCAAGCAGCTCTAAAGGTAATAATTCTCTCACCAGAAATAAAATCACGACTGGTGAAAGACTGTCTAGAAGACCTGGCAGAGCTAAGTAGTCAAAAGAAGGTGACACTAGCCTTGGTGACAGGCCATAAGGGATATCAGGGCAACGAAAAGGCAGACGAATTAGCCCGAGAAGGCTCAGATACGGCAATGACAGGCTCCGTACCCTTCTGTGAAGTTGCTAAGGCATTGTGCAAGTCATTCATCAAACAATTGATGCAAAAAGTATCAGGAATAGTGGAACAACTATCCAAGATTGAGACAGGCCACACAGTTAGTCAGTGAACTATCGGCCAAGTTCACGAAAGACCTACTGGTCAAATCGTTAGGATAACAGTAGATCTTCTTACTGGACACTGTCACCTTAAAAAGCACATAAGTGTCATTATTCCAGCAGAAGAAGAAACTTTCTGCAGGTTTTGTGAAGAAGAAGAGGAAACATCATTCCACGTTTTGTTCCAATGTGAAGGCCTGGCAGGAATGATGTTTTTAACTTTGGGTGAATAGAAGCCAAACCATGCAACTACATGCGGGAGCCACTGTTAAAGCTAGGTACTAAGTCTAATAAAAAAGATCAGTATAGATGACATATTCTAAAACAAACGGAGTCTCACAAGAGATCTGAAAAGGTCGCGGTGGACAAGGACAAACAACGTCCAACTCCTAATCTAATCTAATCTAGGATTATAGTTAAGTTGCAAATTTAAGTCGTCACTATTTTCTAGCAAAGAATAGACACACTTTCGAAGCATGTACTAAATGCATTCACTATCGAATCAAGATTCTCATTCCATTTATCATTATAGAAAATTTTACCGAAATTCTAGCAGTTTACTTTTTATTATCAACAAATTACCAGAGAAACTTTGGTTCATCAGATAACTTGATCAAAATATTTAGTAAATACAATGCATATGCTTCCTTGATTTTAAGTTTGATAATAACTCGGAGTCTACTGATTTCTTGGTAGTAGACTGGATATTATTGTTTGATTTTTTTTAAAAAATTGGAACATGTTAATCAAGGATTTCATAAAACTTATTACGCCAACATTAATATCAATAATATATTCCAAACGATTCCAATTATTAGTGTGTAAAAACTCATTATATAAAGACAGAATGTTTCCTTTTTTACAGATGTAAGATTTGCAATTATTATTTAAACTAAAATTATTTTGATTTGTAAAGAATCCGAAAAGTTCAATTGGTAGAAATGGATGATAGGCATTCTCATTAACCAATGGTATATAGTCACGAGTTACAGAACAGTTTATGCTGCTGACTACTAGGTTTAACAATTTTTCATAAGTATATAAAATGTTATTGTATTGTTTAAAATTTAGTACGACCAAGAAATTAAAGATTGAGTGAGTTGTGCGATCTTATAGATTGTTTCCAGTAAAATTCGCTTAATTAAAGTCTCCTAATTAAAAACTATTTTAGAAGTAAATGCATCCTATTTTTTAATAACCTCAAATTCTTTCAGAGACAAAGATGGAGGAATATAAAGTACTCCTATATAAAAAGAACGAAAATATACGGAACGCTTGCAAACCAAGAAATCAATTTTTGGAAAATGTTCTTCACATTAAGCATTATCAACAACTTAGGAATTTATACACATATCGATAGCGATCAATACACCTTCTTTACACGTGATATCTAGCTGATGAATTTACATTAGGCTTCAGCCACGTTTCTCTAAGAACAATAAAATAATATTCACAATCACTCAGATTCAAAGAAAACGTATCTATCTTGCTATCAGTCCTCTGACGTTTCAGTAGTACGCAGACACTTGGTTTGTGATACTGTTGGGATTATTTATTATCTGGACCTTAGAGCCAAAGAGTACTAAATCCATTTTACAAAATTTTACAAGAGAGCTTGTTGAAACTTTTGACTGCCTGTATTTTAAATGGTCTTAATATTGGTTCTAAAAATATATCTGAAAAACTAAAAATAATAGAACTTAATAGGTACTTACACGGAAATAAATTGTAGAACAAATTTCTACAATTATAGATTTTTTTTCTACAATAAATAGTACATATAAAGACAGGGACAATTTGTAGTAAAAATTTCCAAATATTTGTGGAGAATGTATTGTAGAGTTATTATCTACAATATTTAGTAAAAATATCCAAATGCATCATAAGAATTGTTCTACAAATTGTTATAATTTTTGCTATTCATTGTATGAATTTATATTAAAAATGTATTGCGTTTTATGAAAATAAATACAAAAATTTAACACAATAAATAGTAAAAATTCATACAAATTGTAGTAATTTTTAATAAAATTTGTAGTAGTATTCCATAATTATTATAATTATAACCTAGAAAAAATGTTCCTTAATAAAATATTCAATTTATTGTTTTAATATATAAGATACAAAGTCTTAATTACATTATGTAATAAATAACAGTAATAATAGCGCCCTCAGTCTCGGTTGGCTTTTCTGTACCTGAAAAATATGAAATAAAAATTAATACCAATTGAACTGTTCATACCCTTAAAACAAGGATATTTATCACCTTTACACTGATTTGGATATTAAATGACTAAGTCAGATAACTAACAAAAATGAGAAAGTAGGTATGTCACAATTAAGACAAAAAAATATCATTGAACTTAACACAAAATTCGATCGTTGGGCACAAAATTCGATCGTTGGTCACAACTATTTTTTTTTTAATAATCTACTAAGGGTATTTAAATTAGTTATCTAAATTATTCAGAAACAATAATAAATGTACTTACCACCAATAGAATTTATTATTAAAATTTTCTCAAACGCATCGGTGCTTATAATATAATAATGTGTTATAGGTACTCGTATATGTACCATGCTTTGTTATGTGAACATGGCGAACGGCTACTGCTGTCTGGCCATTTATGATCGACGTCAGAAAACATTGGCCAATAGCAGGATTCTGTTTTGTTCACATGACTTAGAATTTCTACAATATTATAGAATATTTTTGAACAAAATTGAATTTTTTTCATAAGAAGGGATGTAAAGTATTATTATTTTTTGTAGATAAAATTACTATTTTTTGTAGAGATAATTATTAAAATTTGTACAAATTTTTACAGAAGTTACTAGTAGTAATTACGATAATTGTAATAAATTTCTACTTCTACAAACAATAGTAAAATATACTAAACATTGTTGACTTCTTTCCTATTGTTGTAGCATTTTATTCGACAATTCAATTGCTACAATAATAAATAGTTTTTAACTATAAATTGTAGTCAAATTTTCTACAAAATTTTGTAGTCACATTTTTTTCCGTGTAGCACCAATGGAGGGAGCAGGAAAAATTATGCAGGTGTAACCAAAAACTTAAAAATAGAAAAAGGTGGATGTAATACTGTTTTGCTGTGAGGTCCAGTTATAGTTTAACGAAACAACTTTTGGTATTGCATTAAAATATTTTATTTTGCAGTTTGTTTCACCAGAATTAACTTTGTTAGTCAATTCTTGTCTAATTGTTCTGTAAT
Organism: Psylliodes chrysocephalus; assembly: GCA_927349885.1. Lineage (NCBI taxonomy): Eukaryota > Metazoa > Arthropoda > Insecta > Coleoptera > Chrysomelidae > Psylliodes > Psylliodes chrysocephalus. The sequence goes on from OV651816.1 coordinate 52,634,515, forward strand.
ATTTAATTTGTCTTCTTGTACGATCCTCTGAGACGCTTGTATTTTTATATTCATACTTAGTTTTTAGTCATTCGGAATTCCTCAAAACCTTCCTAGCTATATTATCATTTTCGAAAACAAAAGAAAATTTTTAATTTTTTTAAAAGACTCAAACACTATAACTTTTAAAAGTTTTTAAAACAGATCCCAGCTCAACATAAAATTCTCAAAAATATTCCTCCTTTAACCAACTTTGTTTATGAAATGGAAAATAATTCCAACTCAAATGTGACCAAGACGTAAAATAAAATAAATAAAACTCAAAGTCAGTATCACAGAGCGAACGTTTAACTTCAGAAAATAACTAATCCTTTGGCTAATACCGCAATAGGTATTGAATTTCTAAAGGTAGAGTGTTGAAATTTAATTTCTATCTCTGCTGTCTTTCCTTTGGATATAATACCTGTTGCGGTATTAGCCAAAGGAGTAATTGTTTTCTAAATAAAAACTGTTACTCGTATTATTATGTGATACTGGCTTTGAGGTTTGTTTATTTTAACTTTGTTTTTATTAAGTGATACTTCAAAATAGAGACTCGAATTTTGGACACAATGTATGGTCTAATCATCAGAAATTTATAAAACAATAGAAAACTCATATGTCCTTTTTTTCCATTAGCCTTTTACAAAAAAATAACACTTCGTCACTGTTTGTATAGATAATACCGTTGGCTTTATTCAGACAACGACAATACTACGCGTTTCCGTAAATAATGAAACCACGACAACTTTGGTGCTACATACCAACCAACCTGTTGTTGGTTTTGTTGTTGATTGTCTTGACCTCGACTTCCCGCGAGAATGATCTGCATTTAAAGATTGTAAACTATAATAAGTGCAAGGTTAAGAGTGCAGGAAAAGTATATCAGTAAATGAATATTTATAAAAATGATAATATGCGCGTTGTTAACGGTCATTATGATTTAAAACCACATTATATGAATATCATAGTGGAGCTTGTTGGCTATGTACACAATGGATAATATGTAGAAGTAAAATATGATTTTGTATTTCGTGTGCTATTTCGACTTTTGCTATCTTTAGTACTAAATGTCGGTATACAGTCCTGGCAAGATCAAACCTTCAATCGTGCTTTGAATGTGTCGAAGTAAAAAAGTAAATAGCGCTGTTATGTGCAGGAGAGGAAATGATGTGACATTATGATGGTTCTATTCCTGCTTATGCGAGTGCCATTTTCTATTTATTTTTCAAACTACGGATCCCGGGCCAAATCCGGTTTGCCAGTGTCATCAATTCGGCCCTCCGACAGCTAATGACTTATTGTTACTGTGATAAGTTGGATATAACTTAATAACAAGTATAATACGCAGCAAATTTAACTCAAGCATAATAATTAACAAATAATTTAACTAAATCCCACTAACATTATAAACTAGTGAACTAAGGAAGGAACTATTACTGAAAAACTTCCACCAAAAAAACCTTAACATCCTATACAAGCTTTTTATTTACAACTCATACCCATCTCACCTGGTCAGAAAACTTTTGTATAACTCTTCATCCATCTTAACGAATAATAATATAACCAATAATATAGAAAGTCAAAACAATAATGCAGAAGCTGAAAATGTACCACCGGATACTAACATCACATATGTCACTCTACGATACATCAGAGATATCACACCCAGGCTCATAAACTTGTTTCATTCAATATCAAATTTAAAATTTACAATTAAAACTGTTCTCACCGTTAATAGTGTATTCTCAAAATTTAAGGACAAAACACCAATGCTATCTTGGACTGATATAGTCTACAGTATCCCTTGTGTGGATTGTAACTCACTATACATAGGTCAAACTACAAGACAATTTAAAGACCGCATAACATCTCACAAGAGCGACTGCAGACTACACCCAGAACGTTGTGCATTAGCAAATCATGCAATTTCGAATAACCATACCTTCAACTTCCAGGATATCAAATTTTTAGAAAAATAGCCTCGCTTAAACAAAAGACTTTTCTTTTAAATGGCACATATTGCTAAAAATGACTGCAATAACAAAATATCTGATATTAAACATCGTAGTGAAGTTTTTACATATTTAATGTTTTTGGATAAAAGTCTTTCTTCACATACCAATTTAATTGATAATAATAATCTTAATTTAATTGAAATTTAACTTCTTAATTTATTTAATCACTAAAACTCTTATGAAAGCTTGCTTTTCTGAAAACTGTTTATCAAATTTCAAAAATAGTCCTTAACAATAAATGGTAACATTTCAATTTGTCATAAATTTAACATTCATTCTAACCACCATAATGTACGATAATTATGTCTCTCTCCGAATCAGAGGTTGTAGATGAGGAGTTTCGTTAGCCCCCCACTGTCCCCTTTACAAGTTTCAATACGTGGTAGGCCTCATTAACCGACCATTCATTGAACTCTCACCAGTTTTAAGGGATTCAGGAAACAGACACGGTTGTCGTCATTAGTAAAAAAAATTGGTACATGCAAATGGTGCTAAATATATTAGAAAAGATGCAAACCCCAGACGGTGTAAGGGCTTTCTATTTTTGGATGACTTATCCAACGATGACATTTTGCTATTATCAATAATGCAAAAAAGCATAAAAATGTTCATAAAATGTTTATTTAAAGAAGAAAGGAGAGGTGCTTTAGTACGCTAATAAGGAGACATTATCCCGTACATTTTGGTCCTTATATAATTTATGATTTAAATTATATTAACTATAGATGCGTTGACACTTCGTAAATTAATTTTTTGTCTTCCGATATGGAGAATCTGAGTCTATTACCTTTGGAGCTCATTTTGCATCAATAGTAGGCGATTAAATAAACGTGCGCGTTTAAATTGCCTGACGACCAATTTTGCTGTAAGACGCGTCGTCTTGTGGCGACTTAAATCGACTTATCGCTTAAATCAGATCATCATTATGATATGACTATTTAATCTATCGGCACGATTAAACGCTGCGTCTATACGTCCCGACTACCTGCCCAAAAGAGACCGTACCTTAAACCAATAAATATTAAAAAGCGGAAGGTAACTTGGATTCTCTTGTATTTGAATTTACTTGTACTTGAATTTACCTACATGAAAAAATCATCATAATTATATTACTAAAAAAATATACCTACCTATTAACGTATTTTTTTAACATATTACCCTGACAATACTGGTAAGTTTAAAACTACGCCACTGGCGAGCATATTATGGACACTGTTTACAACGTTGCCAGCCGGTCCAAAGAGATCTGTCTTTCTCTCTTCCACTCACTAACAATTTTAAAACAATAACATTCCGCAATTGTATAGGATTTATGAATGAAACATTTTGTCTCTATGTTGTAATGTCTTTGCACCTGGTTAATTCAATTGTAACCTTAAAATTTTTAAAAAATTTTGACTAAACAACTAGTTAGTTGCAAAAGTGTATATAATTTTAAAATGTTTTATTAATAATTTCAATTCATCGTCTAACATGTTCTTGTCATTTTATATCTAGTCTAGTTTTAATCACCATAATAATTTTCATCAATTTCACGAACCAATCTCACTAAGTTGTAAGTAAATACATTAATTGTTCATTATTCATTTTAACTGTTCTTTAATAAATATTCTAGATCCCTGAAGATAAATGTATTTACATTCGAAAGCTTGGAATAAACTTATAAGAGTACACATATCGTTTTGCTGTAAACCCAATAACTCAAGTTCATCAAAGACTTCTTTTTTGCGGTTATATCATGATATATATTACTTGATATAAATCCTCCGAACCCTGATTTTTACCACACATGTGTTGTAATAGATTTCAAGTTTTTTCCATCAAAGATTCTTTTTATTAATGTCATTTTCAACTCCCTTAAAAATATCTTCCCTAGTAGTCGTGTAATGAATACTATCAATATCAAGAAGTTCTTCATACACTTCATAGCTTTTATCTACTCCTCGAATAAAAATCAACACCTGAGCAGTGTCTGACACATCCGTTGATTCATCCAGAGAAAACCACTCAAGATGTCCTTTTTTGTCAGACAGTTGAGATGATATATTTTCTGCGATGTCTTGTACCCTCCGAGGAACGGTGTTTGCTGACACACTGACAGTTTTAAATAAATTTACCTTTTCGGGGCACATTTCTTTGGCAACTGCAATTACGCATTCTGTGATCATTTCTCCATCGGTGAATGGTTTTCCACGTTTTTAGATTTCAAAAGCCACACAAAAGCTGACACGAGTTGCAGCCTCTTGTACAATATTAACTTTCGTAAACAAAGATTGCTGCGATTTCAATCCGCTCTTCAAAGCTTCCTGTATATTTTAAGTAATTTTAAAAATGTTTCGTTTCATAATGACGTTTAATGTTATATTCTTTGAGAACGGCTATGGTTTCATTGCAAATCACACAGCGCCTTATTACTAGACTAAATCATGAAATATTGAAAGTTCTATCGATCTTTAAATGTTCTTCATTCGCTGTCTATTTTTTGCTCATTTTCCTTACTAGTAAATTACACACAAAAACAACAATCAAATCAAAATACTGTTACGTAAGGGCGTTGGTCGGTTCGAACATGTCTTTTAAACGCGGTTACTCACTACTATATTTTGCAATAGACAGCTTCGCTTCCTTTGCCTTCTCTGGACAGACCAACTCGCGTCACGTCACAACCCTTACCTTTTTATACTCCAGTATGAAGACTAGAGGTAAGGAGGCGAATCGGCATGCTAAAGATACGGTCCCAAAAATCACACGTCAATTGAGCTGTTATAATTAACCGCATGGGTGCTGGTACGGTTTACGTAGTTCAAAATACATGGCTTCCTATGGAAGTTATACATAATTTTCTCAAAATAATAAAAATAAACTTGTTTATAGCTAAATAAAGCACAGAACATACTGTTGTATTTATTTCTAAATAAGTCTTACATATTTTAATTGATACATTATTTACTATTTATTCCTATTTAAGTAAAATGCAAATTATTGATGATAAGTGTTGAAATTTGATGGGTAGGGCTAATTATTTTTTAATTAAAGCTAAATAGGGCTAAGGGCAAGACACGGTTTAAATGAAAATATTTAGTCAGGGATTTTACAAAATTTTATGAAAATAATAAAAATCAAATTGTTTATTGCTAACTAAAGCACAGAAAATACTGTTGATTTTAATTATTGTAAATAAGTCTTTGTTTTAATTGCTAAGTAAAGTACAGAAAATAATGTTGGTATTAATTATAAATGAGTCTTTATGTTAAACATTATTTACTATTCCTTATTTAATTTTATCTAAATAAAATGAAAATTAGGTATGACCAAATTTGAAAAGGTTTCTTATATGGTGAAATTTGGTAGTACAGTTTTGTGGTAATTTTGTATTCGACAACTACAATTTTATCATCCTGGTAAATAGTTTCTTCAGCAATAGGTTCAGTATTTTCTTCCTTTTTTTATTCTAAAAAATTCAGTTCGGTTCAATGGTGGGTTCGTCTTTTCCTAATACTGGACAAGTATGAAAGGAGATTCGGGAATATACATGGTATTGCTTCGTTTTTTAATCTCGGCCTTTCTTTTTTATTTTGTTAACAGTACCATTAAATAAAATAGTCTCATCAAATTTTAAAATATCTTCTAAAAAGTGTAGCTCGCAAACAGAATCATAACTAGACAGTACTTTATCAGCCCTAGGAATCACATGCTGCCATTGTTTTAAACGTTTAGGGTCCTATAAAAAATATTTGCAATGACTCAATTGAAGTTCAATAAAGAAAAATAACAGTAGTAACTCTTTATCTAACATCAAAAAACATAAAAAAGAAAATTTTCTTTTCTAGAAAGTTAAATTTAATTTGTAATTATTATTGTTTGTAAGTCAGAATTTATGACTTTATTATTTTTTATTATAGAATTTTGTAATTAAATAAACTAAGATACGGGTTGTGACTATTTTACAATAAATATATATTATTTAGAAATAAATACATTATTTTACTTACACTAGGAGCTTTAAAAAGACTTGGATTTTTATCTCCTTGTCTTTTCTTTAATTTTATATTGGATATATGTCCCGTTTTTCAACCCGCAACGAAGCAAATCTTGCTTTGCCGTTTTTTGTTACTCATTGTTACTTGTAGTCAGGTTCTTTATTTCAGCTTATTTTTATTCTTTTCACTAAATTTTACAAAAATCACTTTAGTTCCCATTGACTTGCACAGAAAATAGGCGTCGTTATTTTGCCACCCGCCAACTACAGTAGTTTTTTTGGACTCCATAAAAATAGGGACGGCAATTTGAAATTTGACCAAGGCCGATTCGCCTCCTTATCTCCAGTCTTCATATACTCCAGTTACTGCCATGTAGAAGTGAGTGGAATACACCAGAACTTTCCCGAACCATTCAGGTTATTCACGAATGTTTAATTGTTACTGCGATTTCAAAAGTACTACTAGCGCCATCAGTTATCCATAAAGGGCACAACTATTACCTATTTCTGCTTTTGACCACCAGATTTTGTCTAGTGTCACGGTCGTAACAATACACAATAGTAATTCAACAAGCGACTTTAGCAAGCGTACGCTCGGTCTAATCTAACTAAGAGGAAATAAAAGTAAAAATTGCTTTATTTCAATAATTTAGATGTCATAGATATTATTTATAACAACCATTGAAAATATTTTATTGTATTTTTTGTTTAACTTAATATTTTAATTTGGAAAAGTTCGCGTTTGACTGAACAATTTGGACAAGTTCGCGTTTGAATTGAACATCCCAGGACAAATTCGTTTTTGATCGAAAGCAATAAAAACACCATTTGGTTTATTTTAGTAATGTTTTTATTTTTTACATCAGAATAATATTAATTAGGTAAAAAACAAATATTTTTTCATTTTAAAATTGAAATCAAATTAATTTTCTGTGTTGAATTTTTCAATCTTGTCAGGTTTGCACCCCACAACAATCATCTTCTAAGCATTAACATCATCATCATCATCATCATCATCATCAACATCATCATCATCATCATCATCATCATCATCATCATCATCATTATCATTATTATTATTAACAATAGTCAAATTGTCATCATCAATAATGTATTTGTAGAAGTTTAGGTTATCTATTTATCTCCATTCGCCATATAAACCTGCCAGTACATTATTTTTATCTTTTTTCTTAGCATCCGAAATCATGTGAACCAACTGCTTATCTTCCAATACAAAAGAATCAGATCCCCACGACGACTCCTCTTCAGAAGTGAAATGTATTTTTCATATTCATGCTCGAATCTGAAATTTTCAATTGGTTTGACTGTAATATTAGTTTTTCCAGACTTTGTTGTGATTTTTTTAAGTAAATTCCTTTCTTATTGCTTATATTCTCTATGTTTTTTAGATGTGTAGAGATACTTTTGGTGTCTTTCAGTGTCCAATCTGTTCCCAACTGCATTACGGCTCCAACTTCTGTAAATAGCTCACAATACTATTCTTTTGTTACCATAGTAGTTTTCTTCCGAAGAAGTTTCTCTAACCTTCCAAAAACACGGTCGGCAGGGAGGAAACTATGGCCTCGAACAGGAAATGTAATAATAATCATAGGACCTTGGTGGATTGAAAGGAAGTACATTAATGTGTGGACACAATGTTGTTTTTGTTTTGTCCTCCGTATCCATCACAGAAGAGCTTCAATACTTTTTTTCCATTAAAATTAAATGTTTCCAAGAAGTTCAGGAGAGCTGAAGAAACTTCAGTTGACCCTCTCCCAGCTTGCTCTTCAGTCTAAGTGTAGAAGATTGGGTTAGCATATATTACATCTGTAATACATAGATGAAAGTTGCCGAGCATAAAATGCTTCTCGAATAGTAGTTTTATGTAACTGCTGCTCTTGTTGCATGTTAAAGCAGTAGATAATGTCTTCTTAATGTTCTTTTTCATGAGTTCATAAAAAGCTTAAGAACTTTTTTTATGAATTCTGAGTTGTATTAACAAGTTAACTTTGGCTTCTCCAATAGCATTTTTTATGAGGTGAAATAAAGCACAGAACATACTGTTGTATATATTTCTAAATAAGTCTTACATATTTTACTTACATTATTTACTATTTATTCCTATTTAAGTCAAATGCAAATTATTGATGATAAGTGTTGAAATTTGATGGGTAGGGCTAATTATTTTTTAATTAAAGCTAAATAGGGCTAAGGGCAAGACACGGTTTAAATGAAAATATTTAGTCAGGGATTTTACAAAATTTTATGAAAATAATAAAAATCAAATTGTTTATTGCTAACTAAAGCACAGAAAATACTGTTGATTTTAATTATTGTAAATAAGTCTTTGTTTTAATTGCTAAGTAAAGTACAGAAAATAATGTTGGTATTAATTATAAATGAGTCTTTATGTTAAACATTATTTACTATTCATTATTTAATTTTATCTAAATAAAATGAAAATTAGGTATGACCAAATTTGAAAAGGTTTCTTATATGGTGAAATTTGGTAGTACAGTTTTGTGGTAATTTTGTATTCGACAACTACAATTTTATCATCCTGGTGAATAGTTTCTTCAGCAATAGGTTCAGTATTTTCTTCCTTTTTTTATTCTAAAAAATTCAGTTCGGTTCAATGGTGGGTTCGTCTTTTCCTAATACTGGACAAGTATGAAAGGAGATTCGGGAATATACATGGTATTGCTTCGTTTTTCAATCTCGGCCTTTCTTTTTTATTTTGTTAACAGTACCATTAAATAAAATAGTCTCATCAAATTTTAAAATATCTTCTAAAAAGTGTAGCTCGCAAACAGAATCATAACTAGACAGTACTTTATCAGCCCTAGGAATCACATGCTGCCATTGTTTTAAACGTTTAGGGTCCTATAAAAAATATTTGCAATGACTCAATTGAAGTTCAATAAAGAAAAATAACAGTAGTAACTCTTCATCTAACATCAAAAAACATAAAAAAAGCAAATTTTCTTCTCTAGTAAGTTAAATTTAATGTGTAATTATTGTTGTTTATTTAGAAATAAATACATTATTTTACTTACACTATACTAAGACGAGCGATTTGAATTTAAGTTGGCAATTCTGTAGACTTCTGATTGGTCAGATTGCAGTCAGTTTTACACTTTATTTTTTAGCATGAACATCACCTAATAATTGATATTGTTGACATTCTGACATTTTATAATTTGATATCTCATCATAACTTTTTTTACTTTATTTCCTAAATAATGGTTCTTCAGTATTGAAAATTTACAATTATGGATCCTTCCACACTGAGTACTATTAAGGGTAACAATTCCTGAAAAGCCTTACAAGAAAGAGAAGACACCTTATTATTTTACATGCTGCTTCTGAAAGGTTTTGTAGAAAACCAATAATGTTTTTGAAGGTAAAAAGATAGTAGATTACCATGAATAGATAAATTCCGAAGTATTTTAGAAAAAACTAACAACTTTATCAATGATTTTTTATTAACAAAAAATTGATGAATTTCTAAATGATTAAAATGTACCTAAATGTTCAAGTAAATTTTATTTTTATTTATTAGAAAAGAATAAAACCATTTAAAAAATTCATATAACATTTAAAACACCATTTACTACTTTAGGGATAATCTTAATTTAGCAAATGAGTTTACTTTCACAAAAAATATTTTAAAAATACTTAAAATTAATACATAGGTATGTATAAATAGTTCACTTTAAAAAATATATGTTGACATGTAGTGTTATGAAAATGTTGGTTCCAGTTTTCAAAACAAATTCTGACTCATAGGCCTGTAAACTTTTGAATGCCTTTATTTGCCCTCTAGCGCATTAACCATGGGTTAACACTAAATAAGCCATAATATCCACATTACTCATAGAAGAGATACCAGTTACTGTGTGATCCACTTGACATTCACTAATTAACTTTTACTTTTTATACCTATAACAAATATATCCTTAAAAATATAAACAGATCTTTATATTTTATACTAACCTGGCTACCGCTGGATATTCCATTAACAATTTTCTTAAGTATTTAATATCCATTTTAAAAAGATCTTAGTTATTCTCAAAAAGTCGATTTTAAAAGGAAGAAAAAAGTATTTCTGACATCAATCAACAACCATATTGACTTTAATTTGACAGTGACATTTCGTTTTAGACACACATTTCAGATCAAAATAATGTGAAATTTGCGACCGTTGTCTGGGACCAATTAAAAAAATTACTTCTATGACATTTATTCGTTTCTTAACCGCTCATTGGCCGTTCACCGACTTAGGCCGATAAAGATAATTATTTCATAAATTTTGAACATGACTATATTTCGAAACTCGCTCTTATACTCTATTTTTAAACTAAGAGGAGCGATTTGAATTTAAGTTGGCAATTCTGTAGACTTCTAATTGGTCAGATTTAAGTCAGTTTCACACATCACTTTTTAGCTACTGTTGACAGGGGTTGACAGTTCTATTTTCGATTCTGACATTTTATAATTTAAGTTTTGTTATTGCTTTGATATCTCATCATTATTACTTAGTTTTTTATTTTATTTCTTTAATAACAGTTCTTTTCAAATTGTATTGAATTTCTACGATTATGGATCCTTCTACATCGAATACTATTATAACAGTTCCTCGCGGAGTCCATCAAAACAACGAAAACGAATGAGTTTAGGCTATTCAAGTCTCTCAGAAAAGCAGTAAATAATAAATATGTACAAATAAGTATTGGATAATAATACGAAAACCAAAATTGTTGATGTTATATCCAAAATTTCTCAAGCTACCAGTAAGTTTTACTCATTACTTTCAAATTAAAAATAATATTAAATAATCAATATTTTTCTTACAGGTCAAAGTCAACTACTTACCGATTATTGAAATAATTTCGCAATAATGGAACAATATCTAGTCTAAAAAGTATTTATGGAATAAAATTTTGCAAGAATTGAAATATTTATATTTGCCACAAATATATTATTCATCTTGATATACTTTCTTGAGATATAATAACTAAGTAAGTTTGTAACTTTGAACAGTCAAATGTACTGTTTATTTATTATGTATATATTTTTTTAGATATTTGAAAAGAAATTGTCAAAGTGTATTGATAGAACACTATATACGTAGATTTAAAATCCATCAAACAATATAGAAAATAAAACAGGCCAAGCTTCTACTTTGATGAAGATCATAATAAGGTTTATCAACAGGCCTGAAAAGCCAAAAGCAGGTGCCTTAATATACGTGCTAATTCTGTAGAAAATGCATTTACTTTGACGAGACGAAATCCGAAGTATTTTAGAATTGGTTTTCTACATTTTTTACAAAGTTTTCTAATTATGCTATGATTGTGATGGAAAATGTATTATATCATAGTCGAAAAGTTGAAAAAATTCCTCTGTTATCAAGAAAATCTGACAGGAATGGTTACAAAACTAAAAATATTAAATTTATTTAAATATGAAGTGATATAAACTTTTACACCTAATTTGGCAACATAGAGATGCACATAATTTTAATGTTGTCGATGTAAAGGCTAAAGAAACCAATAAAGTTGTGTAGTGGCTGCCCCATATTACTGCGAGTTAAATCCCATAGAATTGATAGAGGCACAAATAAATCTTCTGATTTAGATTAACATATTGAGTACTTAGTGTTTTTTGTTTTTAATTGAATGTAAATGTCAAGATGTACTTTGTCTTTTCACTTATTATGTTGTATAGGCACCTCTTATGTATTTTTGTTTTATTTTTCAAACTTTATTATTAATTAAAATATAACAAATTTCCAAAATAAAGATACTACTATTCATATGTTGTTTTTCTAGCCCATATTAAAAAAAAATACAAAACTACAGTGTAGTATACAAAAATTACAACTGCTCTCATTTTTATTGTAAAATTGTTGTACCTTACACACATTTAATCGCCACTCTGTATTTAACTTAAATAAAAATTCTTGTTCTGCAAGGTATGTGGTAAGAGTAGATTTGAGCAGCCGTTTTTGAGAAATTGGATTTATAAAAAAGGCGTCCTTTAAATTTTACAATAAAAATGGGAGCAGCTTTAAATATTTTACCCCACAAACCCTTCCTAACCAAATATTTTAAAAATACAATAAATATTAAAAAAATTATTTATGAAAAACTAAATTGAACTTTGTATTTCTGAAATCATCCACTTTTGGACTGATATAAGTTGGGTTAAATCGTTATATTTAAGCCTCAGGAATATATGGTAGCATTTTTTCCGCAATATTATAAATTGGTAAATATTGCTTTTTTGGTGTTCTACTTAAAAAAAAATACAACTTTATTACTAATTTTTTTTTAAACTAAAAATTAATGAATTTCTAATCAAAATGATTAAAATATAACTAAATATTAAAGTAAATTTTATTTATTTGAAAATAAACCATTTACAAAATTGTTAATTAACATTTAAAACTACAAAATATTTTGGATATATTTATAAGTGCTATTGCCATCTGAATATGTCCATAATTTGTGGCCTCCAAAACTTTCATTATTTAACCTAAAACAAATACCTTGTTTTATTATTTTAGCTTGGTACTTAAATAGTCAAAAGCATAAAGTGTTATTACTGTAACATTTAGTGTGGCACCCTTTTTTAAACATTAAATTGCTATATGTAAAAGGACTTTCCAAACAAGTGTCAAAAATGTTCTCTAGATATAATGTAAAAATTGCTCGTAAACGAAACCTTATTTTAAAATTTTAAACCCAAACTCAAGAAAGCAACTCAACTAAATGTAGTTTATAAAATAGACTGCAAAGATTATAACTACACTTACACATATTAAACTCTGCGAATGTGTAAAAGAGATTTGTCAAACGTGTATTTTAATCTTCGAGCATTATGCTCGAAGATTTTAATTTAATCAACTAGTTGTAAGCTACCTACACACTATCATAAAATATGGGTTTCGTCCATGATAATTTTAAAGTGTTTATGTCCCTAAATGTTTTTTTAAATTTTGAAAAGCTGTGACTGCACCAGAAGATTCCGAAACATTTGTAGTGCTGAATTATTAAAAATATCTACCGATCATACTAAACTCATTTTATTTGTTTGTAAAAAATATATTAAATTGGGAGTAGGAACTCCTTCTGCTGACACAAAGTTACAAATTACCTTTTTTATGCCTCAATAATTTTTATTTAATTATTTGTCTATACAATAAATGATCATACAAAATTAAGATAGATACCTGCAAATAAACATTTAGTTTTCGAAAGGCTTGAGGATGTCTCAAAAAAATATACCATCTGCTTTATATTGTATAAAAATATGTTTTCAAGAAGACCAAAGACATTCTGATACACAATGTGGAATTTAAGCAACAATTATAAATCATATCTACAAAAAAACAGGAGAATGATAAAAACCATTATTATTATAGTAAAAGCTGGTACCATTGCACTTTCTTGGACTTCTACATACATTTAATAAGCTATTGCCCACAAGTTTACACTTTCGACTGTTGAATATAACATCTTGTTAGTGGAGACAAAATTCGTATAGATTTGATTTATTTCATTTCAAAACACTTGTCTGCAAACATATCGTATCGTACTTCAGAACTTTGCTACATTTTACCTGAAGAAAGAACCCTTATTTAATTAGGAAATCCATACAACTAATGGTAATCTTGTAGTTTAATTTTAAGAAAAAATATTACAAATTAAACTATACCTATAAAGAAATATAAAAATAAACTTTATTTTTTTGTACCTGCCAAAATTCTTCATTTTAAATAAGCTTTTCTTCAAATACATATTTTTCAGTCCCTCCTAAATATGTTTTGTAATAGGTAGGTAATAATAGGTTCTTAATTTCATTTCAACAAATAGAACTGGCATACCTATTTTTCTAATTTTTCCATCAAATTGAAAAACCTACTATTTACTTTCTTTTCTGTTATTATAATAGATATATAATTTTCTAATCACAGTTACTTATAAAACAATGAATTAAAACTGTATGTTAAACTCAAAATGTAAATTATTTTGTATTTTGTTGGGAGACATTTTACTCAATTTACTGAAATTTGAGCGCTGCTTGGGCGAATGGCGAATGGGCGATTCTCTTCCCAACATTCTGGTCCGAGCTGCGATATGAGACGAAGTAAGGAAAAAACAAAAGTACAACTAAAATACAATAATTATAAATCAAAAACGGAATGAGCACAATTTAGTGTCATCTTTATTCGTTGGTTATCTAAAACTTTGACTTCAATGAATTCATAACAAAGTTTTGAAATGTTTTTCTTGAAATGATACAAGACAAATTCAAATTTACCGCTAAAATGATATCTAGTTACTTTTTTAGTTATTTTTCCCTGTGTAAATAGGACTTTTCAATTCGCTCCTCTTAGTTTAAAAACAGAGTATAGTAACAAATCTAGTAACTTTTCCCTGTGTAAATGCGTCTTTTCAATTCGCTGCTCCTAGTTTAAAAACAGAGTATAGTACTCTCGCTGTCTTCACTTTCTTCCGATGAACCCTTATTTTTGTTCGTAAGTAAAAGCTTGGCAACGCCGAAGTTTGGCTCACAATAATAAGGGATCCATGTTTACGCGATAGCTTCTGTTCGGATTATATTCTGGACTATGCGGCAGTCGTACAGCGTTGCCAAATTATTAAGCAATTGTATCTCTATATTACAAAAACGAAAAAAATCGCCAAAACGCCATTGACGCTTAAATGGGATGGACCTGAGAGAGAGGCAAATTATTGCGGCCTTTGTCAGGTATGATGTGTGTGGCTTTTTCTTAGTTAAATCGTACTCTATATACCGATAGAACTGAATATGGCAAATACTTAAAGCGTTCTACTAAGATAATTTTCATTTAAACGATTGAGTAACCTAATAACTTTATAAGTGTCGATTTGATCTGATTAAAATGATCTTTAAATGTTGGCTTTGTATCAAATGTGACACCAAGGTTTTACTGTATCTATATATATCTATATAATAATTATGTTTAATAGGATATGTCTTTCTGGAAAACGACATGAATTTACAATTACCGACGTTTAATTTAAGATGATTATTGGAGCTCCGATTAACCACAATATTCAATTTGTCTTGTAACAGTAAACATTCCGGTAACGCATTAACGACGGAGTCTATTTTTGAGTCAGCTAACAGTAAATGTTGGTCATTTAGTGTATCTGAAAGATCGTTAATGTAAATAAGAAACAAGAGTGGCCCTAGGTTGAAACCCTAAGGTACACTGAATGTCGCAGCATACTGTTGCGACCTAAATCTTCCATAATCCACATACTACTTTATCTCAGAAAGAAAGCATTTAGTAATGCAAGCAATTATCCATAAAATCCAAAGTCTTCTAATTTAATAAACAATAAATGATGGTCTATTTAGTCAGAAGCTTTTTGTATATCTGTTTAAATGACATCTACTGGACCTTGTGAGTCTACCGTTTTAGAAATTAGATGAGTACCAATTGCTAAATTAGTAACAGTAGATTGTTTATTTATAAACCCATGCTGATTAGTCGATATGAGACATCTGGAAGTGTTGTAAAATGGACTGGCATAATATAATTTCAAAAAGTATACTAAAGTTGCAAAAAGTAGCTTTGGGTCTGTAATTACTTATCATTACAGGGTCGCCGGATTTGAGAATAGGACAGATTTTTTCAGTTTTTCACATGTCTGGGAACTTGTTAAGTCTCAGTATTAGGTTAAATATTATTGCTAGTTTTTGGCTAGTGGTTTGGCCTAGCTTTTTAACAATAAAACTAGGAAAACCATCTGTACCATTTTGTTTTTAAGTTTTTTAAAGGCTTTTATTAGAGAGAGATATGGCTAATTTGTATATTAATAGTATTTGATATTGACGAAGCATTTACCTGGAGAAGGGCTGGCTTTGTAAAGACGTCAGAAAAAATGTGAAGAAACTGTCTGCAATAGCTCGAAGATTATTCTCAAGAAGTAAATAAATCATTAATGGCAAAAAATAAGAGGGAAACAAAATATATTTTTTCTACACCGCACATGGATATTAGCTGATCTACGCACTGTACAAATCGAGTCGATTGTCCATATCCACTCTTGTTGCACAAACTACTATTATAGTTTTGCGTAATAAAAAAAGGGAACTGGATTTTCAATTTTGTTAAATCATTGACCAAGTAAAATAAAAAATATATCTAAAAATTTTCTATGAAATTATTACGAAAGCCTATAGCTCAGCTAACTGAGCTTTTTAGAACTGTCTATCTCAATTTGCACAACATTGATCGAAAAACACTTGATTGAATTGGAAATTTGATCAAAAATACATTTTATCGAATGGTATTTGATCGAAGATATATTTTATCGAATAACATTTTATCGAAAAGACAATAGATCGAAAATTCATTAGATCAAAAGGACAATATATCGAAAATCAACACTAAAAATAGTAAAATATTAAAAAATAAAACGATACCATACAACCGTCCGTCTAATCCCTACTACCATAGAAACTAAACTCAGCGGCTATCGAAATTTGGTAGTAATGGCAAATTTTTTCATCTCAAATGGTTTAACAAATTTTAATCCTTTCAATACTGTTAATTTAAAAATTAATATTTTAGAGCTAAACGGTTATTTATTTTCATTGAGATTAAAGAACTGTGAATAATTCGCAAAAAATATGTATTTCAAAAAGGTCGTGTTGTCTCCCAATGGGACATTTTAGGTAAATTATTTTAGGCTTTTCTTATATAAAAAATTTAATTAATTTACCTAACTTGTGCGACCTAGAGCCGTCGCGGTTAGCCTCGCAAAAAAAATTACAGAAAAATGAGAAAAATAAAAAAAAAACAATAACTAATTTACCTAACCTAACCTGTTAGCTGTTTGTTTTTTACGCTGGAGTTTGTTGTCATGCATGGCCTTTGTCACGTACATAGTTGTTGTTAGCCGCTAAGAAATGAACACCTGTGTTCGCGCGCACAGGATCATCTTTTATATGTTTTAAAATCATTCTTTTTGGAGCAGTCACTATTAGTACTCGTATATCATCAGCAAATACCTTGCATTGATATTTTCTGTAAGGCTTTTGCTGTTTTATTTTAAACTGTCTACTTCATTGTATGTTTTCTTATTTTTTTTTTAAACTTACATTACAGTAATAATAAAGTCGTTAATGTATCCTTCATAATTTAAAAAATTATTACTATCAGTATTATTATACCCAATTTTTTTTTTTTTTTAGAAACCAATATTCCAATGGGAGCCAATGTATGGAGAAACAAACTATTCATCAGCGTACCTCGAAGAAGACTTGGAGTACCCTCAACACTCAACTATGTGCCTCTAGACAGCCCTCAAAAACATAATGTACCTTTAATTCCGTACCCCAATTGGGAAATGAACACGTATCCAGACCCAACAAATAGTGGTCAGAATTTTGTTTCGATATATAGAGTAGGCATTGATGTATGTGACAGATTATGGTTCGTTGATACTGGGCTTGTCGAAGTACTAACTGGTAAGTTACAATAATATATTTGTTCCAACAACGATTATGGAACAATACATAAACCAGTTCACGATGTATTGTTTACAATCTGTCGACAACTAGTAACTAACAACATGTTGGGGATAGGAACACATTTTTAATAAATTACTATAATAAACCACAAAATAATATAAATGATAATGAACGAAAACTATGAAGACTAAACTCGACTGACAAACACAAATCAGAGCTGTCAGAGATGATAGATAAAAATAATTTAACTAAAATCACAAAATTTTCAGGTTATTGCGGCTTTGCGCATGTCTTGACAAATCGTTTCCATTCAGACCCAGTAACTGATTTGATAGTACACAAATCGGTTTATGATTAGTTTTGGTTCTATTAAAAAATTAGGTTTTTGTATAGTTTTGAGTCTGAAGTTTGTTAGAACACGAATTCTAGGCTGCGCAGAATATCAACAGTACGTAAACTGATTTGGTTTATGTTGGAACAAACCTAATATTTTATAAAATACAATCAAAATAGTTTCAACGCTATGCATCACAATAATATGGGCAGTCGTTTCTCTTTTGACAACAACTACTCCTTTGGCTGATACCTTATCAGATATTGAATTAAGTCAAAACAAAATATTTTCAACTCTACCTTTGATTTTGCTTACTATGGAGAAAGTCATTATTGGACCAGTTTCGTCCTTATTAAGACTGTTTAGTAAGAAATAGAAAATTTTGACTCCAGCCTCTAATAGAGTCTAATGGCAAAACAAAATTCACTCGAACACATTAACAGCGGGTGTAGATATTCAACGGTCGAAAATGGTATCGCAATCTGTACTTAGTAAGCAAAATTAAATATCGCTGTAGTATCTAGACTAGGTGGAATAAAAACCAGACAGGCTATTCTTAAAAATAAAAGTAATTTCAAACTCAAATATTACCAAGATGTAAAATCAAAATAAGCTCAAAACCATGCGTCACAATAATATGGGCAGCCGTTTCTCTTTGAACAACAACTACACCTTTTGCTAATACTTCACCAGGTATTAAATTACTTCTAAAGAAAAAAGCACAGATAGAAAATAATTTTAACACTCTACCTTGGATTTGGCGCTAGGGACTAAAATCATTTTTGGACCGGTTTCGTCCTTATTATGACTCCTAATTCGTTATAAACTGCATACATTTCTATAGTGTGCCTTATCCATACACTATGCCAAGTATATTGTCATCTTTACCAATATCTGGAATCTAAGGCTGTTCTATAATGTCTATATCATCAAGAGATATGTTCGTTTATACTCTGCGTTGGTGTTTCATTGAAATTTCCTCAGATTCGTTAATGTGATCATATCTCTTCTGATTCTTCATTATATTATAGTATTTTGTACTTACAATCGGTTATTAATCTGTTTCTTACTTGTGTCCTGAGACATAACGGGGTACAGGCTAACGAGTTTGCAGATAGTCTTGCAAGGAAAGGGACTTAAACACCCTTTGTGGTACCAGCAGTAACACAATATTAAGAGATAATTAAAAAGAATTGGTTTTTACAAGAACCGACTATTATAACAAACTATTAAGGCTAAGACAGGCTAAAATACTTCTGGGAGAATATAACCAGAAAAGATCGGAAGCCTGTATCTACCTGAGCAAGAACAGGCTACGTATTGTTACAGGGATCCTTACTGGGCATTTCTGTTTCAAAGGATACCTTAGTAAATTGAGAGTAGTAGAACATAGTGAGTTCATATATAGTGACTAAATGTGTATCACTTCAGAATCCAAGAGCACTTTACGTAAAAGCATCTCAAAAAAAAGTGGGAAATTTACGTAACTTGAAGACACTCCAAATCCTACACTTCCTTGAGAAGATAGAATTGGAACGGTCTTTATGGGCATTAAAACATTTCCTTGCTGCAATAACGACAGAAGGGGACACAATAGATCTTTTGGGTCGCAATGTATGATTACCCCATTCCTAATATAACATTGCAATTTATTGATTTAAACCCTTATATACAGTTGGGAAGCGACTTTAGTTTCTCAGCTAGCCTATCATTACAAAGTTACGAGTAATCAAATGTAGAAAAAACTTCAAAGCTACTACTGGCAGACACCAGACACCAAAAAATGGCGTTATCTCTTTGTAAAACCCTGAGGTGCGCATGCGGATCTATTACTAATCTATCCGCTGAATGGATCACAAAATATTGATCCCGATCACAAAATATTGATTTTGATCACAAAACTGGATCAGTAATCTACTAGTTTCCAAACACGGATAGAGTTAGTAACCGTAGGTAAACAAACAATAGGATCCATAATCTTTCTGATCCGAGTTAGTTTCCGAAAACGCCTTAAATGTTTCGTAAGTTTCTTCGATCCGCTCCCTGCATTTTTCCAGAATCATACCTTAGATAGCTTTTTGCAGCTATTTGCAGTTCTGTTGAAGTATATTTAAATTAACTATCAGGCGTATTTGTAAGTATATAAAGACAATTTTATTACCGAACTGTCAGATTGAACTAACATTGTTAGCCGTTGCCTAGCAACGGTCTCGCAGCTATCTTCCTTAAACGTTTATATCAAATTATGATAGAAATTAAAACCAGTATTATAATTATTTAAAATTTATTTAAAATTGCTAATGGGTCCATTGAATAAAGAAAAGTATTACCTTGCAAGTCATAACTTATAAGAAAAAGCTAAAACTTGTAAGTAGAAGCTATTACTTATTTTTATTTGAATAAAAAACTAGAACTCTCTCGAAAGTAAATACCGGAAAAATCTTTTGAATTTTGAGTAATTACTTGTAAGTACTTGCTTATATTTACAAGTATTTACTTTTTTCGTTGCGTATGATGAATGAAACACATGGGAACGCCAACCCAGCCCTGTAAACAAAAATTCATACTAAACAAGTCGTGACAGGATTGTGTGCAACCGCAAGTAAGCATTTGTTTTCAAGTTTAGGCCTTGTATAGGTCTATTTGTCGCCATCATGTCTTCGAATGAGAAAGAATTTCCGGTAAAAATTAGCAATTACAGACTTACGTTTGTCAAATTGCTAAAAAAGTATAAGGTTTTTTCCCTGGAGTGAGTGATATTGAATAATTCTTCAATTCGGTTTTGATGATTTTTAAACGGTGTTAAGAGCGAAGGAGCAATTCCATATCCACTGTCTCCCAGAAAGCAGAAATTACCCTGAAATCTTGTCAAATTTTCATATATGGAACTCTGTTTCCAGATTTTAGAATCGTGAACACTTCCAGGCAATTGAGCGTCTACACTTGTCATCAATTCATTAGCATCACAAGTTACTTGCACATTTATGCCAGCAAATCCTTTTCTGTTAATAAAATCATCTCCAAATTCTGGTGGTTTTTTAATTTGAACATGCGTGCAATCTACAACACCAATGACTGTAGGAATTTGGAATCGATTCGACCATTTAATTCTTGCTTCTTCCATGGATCTAGATTAGATGGAAATTTTATCCAGTGGTGGGCCTTTTCGAAGATACAATCAACTACTGTACTTATGGTTTTGCATACTGTAGTATGATGAACGCTAAAATCTTCACCAATACCTGTTTGAAATCCGGTATCACTAACATGTCGTTTTGCCGAGCTGCAAGTGCACCTCCTCTGGATTCATCTATCTCTGGTAAAAAATAATCCGAAATATAATCTACACTTTCACTTTCAAAACGCAACAAGGGTTTAGATTTGCTTGGGCTGATGCTTCTTCTCTTCCTGTTACGAACATTTATGAAGTCCACCATGTTTAACAAAGTATACTAGCAACTACCGTCGAGAAAAATGTATGCTTTATAGCTACCTTAAAAATAATCAAGTTATAACTGACTAATTTAAGACAGATCTTATTTTCATTCAAATAAAAATAAGCCAGTACTGGAAAAATAAAAGTAAATCCTTATATTTTAAGTAACTACTTGAAACCATAAGAGTTTGCTTATGGCCATAAGTAATATCTTTTACATGTAGTAGTCACTGACGTTTTATTCAATTTATACTGAGAAAATACTTAAATAAGAGGAAGTAGAAGCCAATACTTTCTTTTTATTCAATAGACCCAATATGGATTGTCAGTAAAATCGTATGCATACCTCGCGAGAACTCATTTTAGCCTGGCGTCTGTAACTTATTTCAGTGCTTTGCACCTCGCTAATCTACCTTGATGCTCAGTAAGTAACATACTTTTGTAACACTTCTATTTCTGCTTGACTGATATTTAAGAGTTGTAACAATATAAAATGTTTAGATTGTAGTACTTGAAAATATATCACAAAAACTGGACTTTTATAACTTTTGGCAAGTTCTGTTCCGTAAACGTTTTTTTAGTATCGATTTTTAACAGTTAAAGTTTCTTTGAGTTATTTTCATAAACTGGTCTTGCTCACAATATTTGTCAAATTGATTATAATTCCATCAAAATATGGTAACGCCAGAATGTGAGAATAGAAGTCATATCTTTAATTTAGAAACGGAAACAACTTACCTTAAATTACATTCTTAATTTTTTAGGCCACCATTTTTTCTTGACTTTTGAGTTTGATATCTACCTCCTAGCAAGCAGACAATTCTTTGAAATCTTCAAGAATGTCATTGAAACCTTTATATGATCGAAATTAATTTAGTGGAATTTTTTAAACATGCAAAGCGATATTTGATAGTTTTTAACCGACTTCAAAAAAGGAGAAGGTTCTCAATTCGTCGGAATATTTTTTTTATGTATGTTCAGCGTTAATTCTTTAACACGGTGTCTGATTTCAATGATTCTTTTTTGTTTAATAACGGGTACTTTTGGAATGGTCTTATAGAAATTTGGTCAATATCTAATAATTGGGTCTATGAGAAAATTTTCAAACTCTTCTTTTTTTATGTATGTTTAGCGATAATTCTTTATCACCTTGTCCGATTACTATTATTCTTATCTTGTTAGTGAGGGGTACCTCAAGGGTAGTTCCATATAAATTTGGTCAAGATATGGTGATGCAATTTTTCCGATTTTGAAGTCGGTTTTTTAAAATAACTTTTAATACTTGTTAGAACGTATAAGTTACAAAATTCATTAGGTATTATTGTCCCATTGTTGACTTATAGCGTTTTGTTTTGTATTTTTTATGAATCTATTTATTATGAATTAAAAAAAAAGTCTGCTTGGTTACTATTCCTCTGCTTTCATTTTTTCTACCATAAAATATTTGGTTCATTTCACTCTTCTCATGCATTTTTGAGCCTGATAAACTTTGACTGTTTAGATTGTAAGTTAGTTTACTTCATTCAGTTATTTAGACGTATCAAAATCTCAAACTCTGCCAAAGTTTATCGGCCTTATAAATTGTGATGAACATTCTTGCAACCAGTTCTCACTATTTTAAAGTAAATCTAGTTTATATATAAATATATTTTTTTTTTATTTTTAGCTAACGTTAGTCGCATTCGTCCAACAACTATTGGAGTAATAGATCTACACACAGATAAATTAATTCATTCATTCGAGGTACCAAGTAATCAAATTAGACCCACCAGTGGACTAGCCAGTATCACTGTTGATGTCACAAAAAACACTTGTGATAATGCCTATGCGTACATACCAGATTTAGGTAAGTAATGGGGTATTTAGTGTTAGTGTTTAGTATTCAAGGCTCAAGTTGACGTCATCTTTTTTTTAAATCTTCTATCAAATTACTAGCGTTGTATCTAGTTCTACTTTAAAGACTTGGTCGAACCCAAAATCTTCTCTTGAATGCAAGTTTTCCTTTTTTAGTCGCGATAATAATATGTGGCACAAGCAACTATAATGTCATCTTCGTCAGATATGTTAATTTCGACTGATCGACAAACATTTCTGTCAACTCTAGTGTGGACAGATGCAGTTTTGTAGACTTGTTGATCAACAATGTCGATAGACAGAGTCGATCGGCAGTGTTGATTCGGCGAGGACGCAAATTTAGACAACTAATCAATATAGTTACCTGGGATACTGCTATTGTGGAAGACTTTACACATATGCTTCGAGAAGTCACGCTTTTGTAATGAAATAATGGCTTTAAAGCATCATTGGTTTGACTGTGTAATATTAAAGACGCATATATTAAAAAATGAAAACTAAAAGTATTTAGGTTCAACAATTTATTCATGGTTTTTCGAAAATTTAAACGTTCTCAAAAAATTTACTATATTGCTAAATCAAATATATTATTATGTATAAATAACTTATTACGTAAGACGACAAGAAAAATTTCAAAACACAATATGGCGGAAGTAAAAAATGTTAAAAAACAATATTTAACGGAATAATTATAAACGTTTACCTACAGGCTAAATCAACAAAATATTAATTAATTAAAAAAATATCTTTTCAAATAAAGTGTTTTTTAAACGAGAGAACAAATTTGTTGTTAAAAACCAGTTTGTAATAGTGAAAAAAAGTACTTTACTTTACGCACTAGTGAAAAAAGTAAAATGTGCCAAAAATTGTACACAGCAACAAAAATAAATTTATTGGAACTTTACAAATTTATAATTCTTACAGAACAAAATGACTAACAAATGAAGAAATATTTAAAAAAATAGGTTTTTAACTCTTATGAATATTAATATTGAATTTGCAATTATTGCAATTACCAAAACTTAAGGGTTTGGCCTTTTCCAGCACAGAGTTTGAAAAATGTTGTGATATTACTTCTGTAACCCTATTTTGAGCTTCGAGTGGTATGGATTTGGCCTTTTCAAGTAAAGAGGTTGAAATATTTTGTGTAACTCTAGTTTCACTGTCGAGTGGTTCCACTAATTCTTCATTAGAGTTGTCAACGGTAAAGTTGTAGCTTTGTTTGGAAGTGGATGGCATACTGTCATCCATCAAAATTTTATTAGAAATTTTGTTTTTTTGTGTTATTGTGCTGTCTACGTAGCCTTCTGCAACAGCAGATGATTTCCATCCTCCATGTTAGAAGGTCTCCTCCAGAATTTGCCAGCATAGTGGCTGAAGACCTCCTAAAGCAGTGTCCTGTAAAAGCCGTTGGATTGGGCAAGTTTAGATACGTTGCTATAACACTAGGCATTTTACCAAAAGTATTTATCCCTACAGGCTGTTTAGAATATTTTCGATTTGCGAATTTAAAAAAAAATCTGTTACAATTTATATTTGATGGTCTTAATGAGGTATATTTTTTTATGAAAGATAAATAATCCACTGCAGAATTATTTGGATTTAAAATCGTAAAAATGCGTTCCTTTTTTGGTTTCTGATACTTTGACAATATACACTGTTTGTTCATCTTCCACATCGTTAATTGTCATTTTACATAATTCTTCCGACAAGCTTGCGACAAACTCCCGCAATTCCAATTATAAAAGCTACCTAAAAAATAACATATTGTAATGTTACAAATAATTTATTAAACATTAGGAAATATCTTGACGTTGCGCATGTAAAACTCCAAATAAATGCTATTGTAAAAAATATAAAAGTTTTAGGTATAATGTGCTGCCTAACAACCCCGGTGGCCTGTTAGGACAGCAACTGATTTTGTTAGGCAACACACCATACGAACACACATCTCGTTGCAAAACTTTACAGAATATTTTAATTTTATACTGAGCATTCAAGCATTTACTGAGGCATTTACTTACTTTGATCATTAATAACTTGGAATCTGGAGCTTTTAACAGAAAATTAATTAGATCTTCCCGTTCAAAAATTTTGGATTTTTTTGGTTTATAACCTTTATTTTTTTGTTTGAGAAACGCTATTAACTTGTTGAATTTCGAAATATCAACGTTGTTTTTATATTTTAAGGTGCTTTTAAGCATAGAATAAATCGACCATAGCTTTGCAATTCTTCAATTCATCAGAGAAATATGCTAAAATAACGTTTTCCGAATATTTTGTCACCATATTCTTCCTACACCATTCTATAAATGCATTGTATTTTTGCTGATAAATATATGCAGATTTTTCTGGCAATAAATTTTTAGTGGCCTTTTGTGCACTGCATAAGATATCTGGGGGAGTATTATCAAATTCGCTATCGCTAGATAAATTTGAATCCATATCGATTATGACAGATATAATAAACTGCAAATAAAATTTGAATTTAAGTAAACAAACATTAAAAAGTCCACAGAGGACTTGTCCAATCCATACTGGCAAAAGAAAAATTCGCCACCCCTGACAACTGGCTTCTTGCAAACAGAACAAATAAAAACTAAAATTATCGAAGAAAATATTTTGCCAGGATTTAATTATTGTTATAAATTCGTTACTTTCAAACCCACTGTCATATACCCTACTTATACAGATCTTCCTTCCTATAACCAAAACGTCATTAACAATATTATAAATCAATTGGACAGTAAAATAATAATATATACGGATGGAAGTAAAAATAAACACGAAGTTAGCAGTGCCTTTTACGTATCAAACAAAAATTTAATTAAACAGTATCGATTGTCGAAGATGTGTAGCATTTATACGGCAGAAGCGGTTGCCATTGAAAAAAGTTTATGTTGGTGCACCGACAATGACATACAGAAAGCTACCATAATCTCGGACTCCAAGTCGGTATTACAGCGGATTTAAAACCAAGATCTGACATATCTTAAAGATAATATTATCTGCAAAATCAAAAACTTACTATATCAACTATTTTGCGAAGGATATCATGTTAACTTTGTCTGGGTTAAGGGACATTCGGGGATACAAGGCAATATAAAGGTGGATTTAGCTGCTAAAGAAGCCAGAATATCAGATAACTATATACAGACTCCAATATACCAAGACCTCAGCAACTTTTATAAAAATGAAATGTTCGAACAATGGATGTTGTAACGTTCATTTTTGGCCCCACGAATTAATAAAATTGTTTTGGCTTACCTGGTTAATCATACGAAAAAAAAAGGGTAAAATCGTATGGTTGATATCACTATTATTTTGGTCATTAACTAATTTCACCTGTATTCTAACTTTGACATCATTATTACAATTACAGTGTATGTATACTGTGTAAGTTTTTCCTTTTAATTTCCTCCAACTTTTTTTTATCATTATCTAAGCCATCAGGTAATTAGTTTGTATATTTACTAAATATTTTTATTTTTTTTCTTTATAAAGGAACATAAGTTGAGGTTTGTCTTTTATTTCTTTCCTCATTTACTGGGTTTTTGGGGAAATAGGATCATAGTTTGGCCACTATATAGACCCAGTTGGCGCCTATTTATTTGTCTACTATTTCCGGAATTTTTGTAAGCTATCCACCCCCTAGCTGCCGTCTGAGCGACGTCGAAGGCCCGAAGGTTGACACCGGAACAACCGAAACTTGTGTAACCGTAGTAGACAACATTTTTAATTGTAGTTAATACTTTAATAATTTTTTTTTTGTTTAAAAATTTTGGTGGAATCACCAAGTTCATTTTGTAGGTTACATTTTTGGCGCCCAACGTGGGGCCGTCGTGTTTAAAATATTATATTTTGAGTAATTACCTTGGCTTTTTGATGAATATAAGTCTTAGATAATTTTCATGCTGATAGAATTGAGTATATGTATATGCATTTACCATTTGTTGTAAGAACTGAATAGTGTACCAATTTGATTCATTGATTCACCTTTTTAAATGATTTTTACTATTTGAATTTTGAGTATTTAAAAAAAGGTCAACTAATTGTGTATTATAGTTGAAATTTTGACTTTATTATTATTTTTGCACTATAGTATATTTTGGAACTTATATTTATATCGAGTTTATGAGTTCTGATATTAAGATGGCTCGTAAAATGTTTATTAATCGTTTGGAGAAAGAGGAGCTTGAGTGGGAACTCCGCTTTAGAGGTCTCAATGTTGGCACCGCAGAAGAGATGCGATCTCAACTTTCTATGGCTCTGCGTATGGAAAAAGCTGGTGATAGTTTTAAGTACCCTAGTTATCCTTTTAAGTTTGCTGATGATGAGGCTGCTCTTTCCAGGAAATGTGTGGAGTTAGACGCTTTGTTAAGTAGTTATAGTGGGAGTAATAATGTTAGCGAGACTCAGAAACTGCAGAGTAAGTTGTCACACACATGGAATAGGTTTGATCAAATGGATACTGTTGGAGATGTAACACTTGAAGGCAAAAGAACAGAAATATTGACCAAATTGATTAGTTTGCATGATGAGTTTCAGACGAAATCGCGACCACCTCCTAGTAAAGATGTTATTGTACCAGCTGCATTGAGTGTCGTGACCAGTAATCTAGATGGACAATTTTTGAATGGTGTGCAAAATGCTGCTACTTCGTCTCCTGTTGTTAGTATTCCACATGCTTCTTCTCAGGCTAATATTTCACAAACTAATATTTCGCAGGCTGATATATCTCATAGCCTGAATTCTAAAATGGTACCGCCACATAAGTGGGGATTAGAAAAGTTTTCTGGATCATCTAGGTCTTTGTCCATTACAGCTTTTCTCGAACGAGTAGAAGAACTTCGTATCGCTCGCCATGTTCCATCAGAAATATTGTTAGATTCAGGTGTTGATTTGTTTTCCGACAAAGCTTATCAATTCTACAAGGATGTCAGGCTTCGTGCTCACAGTTGGTGTGAATTAAAAGATGAGTTCAAACGAGAGTATTTAACTGCACATCATACTGATGATTTGTTTGATGAACTCAGAAAAAGGACACAACATTCGTCTGAGTCTATAGGTGTTTATCTTGCTGTTATGTCTAGTTACTTTAGTAGGTTGGGATGTTTTGTGCCTGAAAATGCAAAAATGTCAATTATTATTAAGAATTTACACCCTTTTTATCAAGATAGATTGAGAGATCCACTCCCTAGTACTGTAGAGGAGTTGAGACAAGTATGTCGTCGTATGGAGGATAGACGCGATGCTATAAATAGCTATGTTGAGCCTAACAGTCGAAGAGGTAATGTGTTAGAACGAGATTTGGCTTTCGTCGATGTTGACACACGTCAAGTAGATCGTTTGGAGGTAGATAGTATGTCGATTGGTAAAGAGTCGTCAGTTGTATGTTATCGGTGTAAGAAACCTGGACATCGAGCAATTGGTTGTCTTCTTCCCAAACAGCTGAAATGTTTTAAATGTCAGCGTGAAGGTTATACAGTGAGGACTTGTCCAAGGTGTAACCAGGGAAACGAAGTCAGGCGCTCTTAACTGGTCGAAAGAGTAGTGCTGTACAACGTTCGACTAAAGTTCAACCCATTCTTGACTATATTTTGGATCATGCTAGGGATGATGAAAGGCCCTACCTTAAGGTAAACGTATTTGGTGTTGAGTTATTAGGTCTTTTGGATTCGGGTGCGTCGAAGACTATTGTAGGTAGTACTGGTTGGAAACTTTTGCAGACTTTAGGTTTAGAAGTTGATACTTCGAAGAAAACTAGTTGTAGGGTTGCGAATGGACAGATGTGTGAGTGTATTGGTGAGTGTTTGGTTCCATTTGCCCTTCGAGATCAAGTCAAGATTATTCCTGTTTTAGTAGTGTTAGATGTTCCACATGTTCTTATTTTGGGTGCTGATTTTTGGAGAATAATGGGGGTTGTACCAGATCTTAGACATAATGAGTGGCATTTTTCAGAGTCTTCCATTGATATTGCCACAGTAGATCATCTTAGGAGCAGTTTTACGCTTAGTGATTTGCAGAAAGCTCGTTTGGATGCTGTAATTGAGCATAACAAAGTTTTAATGGGAACTAGTTTAGGGTGTTCTAATGTTGCTGAACACACAATTGTTTGTCATTCTCCACCCATTAAACAAAGATATTACCCAGTTTCTCCAGTGATGCAGGAACATATTGATAAGGAGTTGGAAGAAATGCTTCGTCTTGGTGTTATTGAGAAATCTAACAGCCCGTGGAGTTCGCCGATTTTACTGGTGAAGAAGAAGGATGGTACTTTTCGCTTTTGCGTGGATTATCGCAAGTTGAACGCTGTAACTGAAAGGGATAGTTACCCTCTTCCTTATATTACCAATACTTTGGACAAACTTCGTAATGCCCATTATTTATCCACATTGGATATCAAATCTGCATATTGGCAGGTAAAGGTGGCTGAGTCTTCAAGGCCTTTTACAGCTTTTACTGTCCCTG
Organism: Psylliodes chrysocephalus; assembly: GCA_927349885.1. Classification (NCBI taxonomy): domain Eukaryota; kingdom Metazoa; phylum Arthropoda; class Insecta; order Coleoptera; family Chrysomelidae; genus Psylliodes; species Psylliodes chrysocephalus. The sequence continues at coordinate 52,664,160 of OV651816.1, forward strand.
GACGTGGGTTATTTCAGTTTAACCGAATGCCCTTTGGACTCCATAATGCCCCTGCGACGTGGCAACGCCTTATTGATCAAGTTCTTGGACCCGAGCTGGAACCTAACGTTTTCACCTATCTAGACGATGTAGTAATTGTTACTCAGACCTTCGAGGAACATTTGGTTATTTTAGAGGAAGTTTTTAGGCGTATTAGGGAAGCCAATTTGACTGTTAGTTGGGATAAGTGTCATTTTTGTCGTCCCCAATTGAAGTATTTAGGGTATGTTATAGATGGGACTGGACTTCATGTGGATCCTGACAAGGTCAAAGCTATGTTGTTGTTACCTACGCCTAAATGTGTTAAAGATGTTCGTGGTGTGATAGGAACTTTCTCATGGTACCGCAGGTTTATTCCCGATTTTTCCACTTTGATTTCACCAATTACGGCTTTGTTGCGTAAGGGTAGGAAGTTTAGCTGGACACCAGAGTGTGATGTTTCATTTAATAAGATTAAGGAATGTTTGGTGAAGGCCCCTGTGCTAAGTTGTCCTGATTATAATTTTCCATTTGAAGTTCATTGTGATGCTAGTGGTTATGGACTCGGTGCTGTCCTCGTTCAGATTCATCCAGATGGGGATCGAGTAATTAGTTATATGAGTCGTTCGTTGACTAAGCAGGAACGTGTTTATTCCACTACAGAGCGTGAATGTTTGGCTGTTCTATGGGCAGTAGAGAAACTTAGACCGTATTTAGAGGGTGTCTCATTTACAGTAATCACCGATCATTATTCCCTGGTTTGGTTACAAAATCTAAAGGACCCTGCTGGTCGATTAGCCAGATGGAGTGTCAAACTCCAACAATACGACTTTAAGATTGTTCATCGCAAGGGTAAAGATCATGTTGTGCCGGATACTTTGTCTAGGGCTATACCGGATGTTGAGATTAGTGAGGTTTCTGTTGTTAAAGATCGTTGGTACAGTGGTATGATAGATAAGGTGTTAAAACACCCTATAAAGTACTCACAGTGGCGAGTCATTGATGGTAAGCTATTCAAACACATTAGAACAAATTATAAGACTTTAGGAGATGTTGCTGACGATTGGAAAGAAGTTGTTCCTAAAGGGGATAGGCGAGGGATTATGCAACAATTGCATGATTTGCCTTTAGCTGGACACATGGGTGTGTTGAAAACTTTTAAGCGTGTTAGTGAAAGGTTTTATTGGCCCAAACTTAGGTCAGATGTGGCTGCGTTTGTTAGGAATTGTTCGGTTTGTGCAGCGCATAAGGTTGACCAGAGTGGCCCTAAAGGACATATGACACCCCAACCCAGAGCTACTCGTCCTTGGGAAATTATTTCTACTGACTTGATAGGTCCACTACCTCGATCCATGGCTGGCAATAGATTCATCTTAGTCGTTGTCGATCTGTTCACCAAGTTTACACTTTCTTTTCCTTTGAAATCCTCTACTGCACCAATAGTAGCTAAACGAATTGAAGAGGGGGTATTTTTGTTGTTTGGTATTCCGCGTTTGTTGCTTTGCGATAATGGTCCACAGTTTACTTCGGGAGCGTTCTCTTCATTAATGAAGGAGTATGAAGTTTCGGTACGGTTTAACGCCCATTATCATCCTCAGGCGAATCCTACTGAAAGGTATAATAGGACTTTAAAAACGATGTTGGCTATGTATGTTTCTGATAATCACCGAAAGTGGGACGTTGACTTAGCAAAAGTGACTTGTGCTATACGTACTTCTTTTAACGAGTCTACTAAACAGACTCCTTACTATCTTAATTTTGGGAGAAATATGGTCTTAAAGGGTAGCGAATTTGCAATTAAAGATAAACTGAGAGATTGTTCTGCTGACATTGGTATTAATAATGTTGAGAATAACAAGGCATTTGATGATTTGTTTAAGGACGTCAGGGAACGACTAGATAAAGCTTCGCAGAAAAACGAAAGGGTTTATAATCTTCGGCGACGTAGGGAGGAATTGCTTCCTCATCAATTGGTTTGGCGTAAGAATTTTGTTTCTTCTGATGCTGCACGGTACTATACTAAGAAACTAGCACCTCGATGGGTTGGTCCCTATTTAGTTACGAAAAAGGTATCTCCGTGGACATATGTTTTAATGGACGAAAAAGGTAATGACAAAGGGACTTGGAATATTAAAGATTTGAAGACAGCTAGCGCTGGTGAGAATTCACCTGAGTGAATTCTCTTGAAGTAAGGGGGGAATCTGTAACGTTCATTTTTGGCCCCACGAATTAATAAAATTGTTTTGGCTTACCTGGTTAATCATACGAAAAAAAAAAGGGTAAAATCGTATGGTTGATATCACTATTATTTTGGTCATTAACTAATTTCACCTGTATTCTAACTTTGACATCATTATTACAATTTATTTCATCTCACCACTAAGTAAAAGGATGGTAACCCTCCTAAAAATAGACCAAGTTTCGTTGTAAATTTATATATATTATGTATTATAGTCTCACCTTTGGGTAATTAATTATTTACGATACCATTCTTTAAGATTTTCTTGTTTATTTTTGGTTAGGTTAATGTTTATTAATTGTGACAGTGAATGACATAAACGTCATTTGACGACAGAACACCGACAAGTGTCATGTTGGTGGTACGTTCTAATATCGGGCTCAGAACTCGAGATAAGGTAGTTTCACAATGAGCGATTTTAAGTCGTGAGGGATTTTTTTGCGATCGCTGTTTATTAAGTTTTGTCGGGAACAGTTTCCCAAATGTAGTTATACTGTATATAAATATAGTTTTTAGGGTACCTTTCGTAAATGGTCTGTTAAGTTATATAGTGGGGAATTCTTGAGGATGAATTTCTGAACCCACTTGACATTTATCGGAAAGGGATTTCGGCCATTTTTGGACGGCTGACGTATTGTTTTCTGTCAGTGGTTGTTGGATCACAAGAGAGACGATTTTTGTGTCGAAATAGAATTTTCTTAATATTTAGCCCCATCGGCTTACCCTAATTAAAGGGGATTTTAGATTCTATTTCATGGTTAATTGTGGGTAAATGGACATTTCGTATTTTGAGGGGAATTTTAGTGAATTGGTAAATTCCCATGGTCATTGGTCCAGCCCATACCTATTATAGGATTTTAACGCAAAAATTGGAAGATCACAGCATTTGGAGTGTGGAATATTGTTGTGCTGTGAATCATCTCACGTGGTTCTCATCCTTGAAAGGCTACCAAGTTAACCCTTTACGAAAAAGGTATGTTTTGTATATATTAGGTTATGTTACCAACCATGTGTAACAGAATTTTAATTATTGGAGCTCATAATACTGTTTATGACTCACTGTTGAGCCAATGTAGTTTTTCTTTATCCTAGATACTGAATATTTTCTAGTTTATGTACATTTTTGGGTATTCCTATAGTTCGGGATACTTGAGTCAATGTGTATTGACATTTTTCTTTGTAATATTTTAAGGGTTTCACCCAGGGGCCTGTTAGCCCAAGATTCGTCGACAATTTTAACCCAGGGGGTTGTTAGCCCAGGATTCGACGACAGTTTGACCCAAGGGATTGTTGACCCAGGATTTCAACAGTTGTACACAGAGGGTTATATCGTCCGGAGTTCAACGGTTTCATCGTGGACTCATCGAGGGGACACAGAACATTGGTATGCTAGCCACCTAGTTTACTTGTAGCTAGATTTACAAGAATGTTTCTTGTTCTGGATAGGAAGATGGGAATGCTGGGAAAGAAGACACCCTACTATCAGGTTTTTCTTATACGTTATATTGAAGGTTTCATGCGTGCATTGTTAAATTATACATTCACTTTCAACCGAATGTTGTCAAGGTATTCTCAACATTATTTATACTTTTGAGCACAGAATGTTCTAGGGTTCTTTCACTCATAACTTAAGTATTATCAAATGTTACATCGTTTAATTGATTAATATTTTAAATTTTTACTTAATTTAAGCACTTAATGCTGATGTAGTAATCCTTCGGGTCGCAGAACACTTGGACTGCTTCCACGTTTAAGTTGTAATTCTTCAGTTATTAAGGGCTACTGCCATAATTTTACTTTATTCAATTTATTCATTATTAAATGGACCAGACTTAACTATAAGTTAAGCAATCTCAGAAGACCCGTGTGGGGGCAGAGATTAAGTAACCTCTTCCAATCTGGGAGTTTAAGTAAATAACCTCTGTGTCTGAAGTCCTTTGTGTTCATTGTATTTTTATTTTATTTTTATATTTTTATTTAGTTGTATGAATTATACTTAATTATAAAATTTCATGGTTTAATAATTTTCTTTTGGGTAGTTTGGTCTTAACCAAAAGTTAAACAGATATCGCCTTCCAATTTGGAGAGGGTTATAAGATTATAAAGATTATAAGTTTACTGTTTTTTATAATATATGAAGTAGTATAGGTACGGTGATGCACAATATTTAAGTTAACTATTATATTATATTTTTTTTATGTAAGGTGGAAAGTAATGTTTTGCGCAAGCGTCATGCCTGGTACCAAGCTAACGACGAACCGTTCCATACTTTGATACATTTATTAATTTTTTTGGGTTATGCATATACATACACTGTGTAAGTTTTTCCTTTTAATTTCCTCCAACTTTTTTTTATCATTATCTAAGCCATCAGGTAATTAGTTTGTATATTTACTAAATATTTTTATTTTTTTTCTTTATAAAGGAACATAAGTTGAGGTTTGTCTTTTATTTCTTTCCTCATTTACTGGGTTTTTGGGGAAATAGGATCATAGTTTGGCCACTATATAGACCCAGTTGGCGCCTATTTATTTGTCTACTATTTCCGGAATTTTTGTAAGCTATCCACCCCCTAGCTGCCGTCTGAGCGACGTCGAAGGCCCGAAGGTTGACACCGGAACAACCGAAACTTGTGTAACCGTAGTAGACAACATTTTTAATTGTAGTTAATACTTTAATAATTTTTTTTTTTGTTTAAAAATTTTGGTGGAATCACCAAGTTCATTTTGTAGGTTACAATGTTATGGTGGAAAAAAGTAGCTTCTAATTCCAAAAACCCCTATTTTTTGCTCCACGAAGAACTCCCAAAAAAAGTACCACATATTTTCGAATAAAAAGTTAACAAACACTATAGCAGCACAATTTCTAGAATGAAAATCAATCACGGTTGCTTTCCAGCTCATCTGAATAAAATAGGTATATTAGAAACCCCATACTGTGAAGCGGATGGGGAAACTGCAGATCTAAATCATATATTTTTTCAATGTGGCAAATATAATAATAACAAACTATTATTTAATTTAAATAAATTTAATATCAATCCACCTCTCAATATTACTACTTTACTCGCAACTTTTAATAAAAATATTTATGATATAATATTAGAATTTGTCAATGAAAATAATATCATGATCTAGATTATTACTTGTATCATACCCACATGATAATCTAATAAAAAAAAAATACCGTTTTGAGTGTGTGGCAAATGGCTTACAGTCGATGCCAAAAAAGAAAAAAAAAACATTAAAAAAAAACTTTACCTTCTCAAACTTGATTGAGCTTAAAAAAATGCTAAATTGGCTTTAGAATCTAATCTTGAACTTAAGTATACTTTTGTCGTGTTCTGTTATAAGGTAGGTACCATGGTGTAAGGATACAGGTGAAGCGGTGCGCAGGTTTTATGACGTCAACATCGGTATTGCCACGGCCCCCTATACACTGCCATGCCATTCCATGGCTTTGTTTACATTTTGTAATGATTGTCAAGAAGTTTAATTTTTATTTCCTAGTTCTATAATCATTATAAAACTGAAAATATATTTAGAAGAAAATAATAACTGCGTCAAATAACATCAAGTTATGCTCAATAATACAAGAAAAGTCACTATAGGCAGAAAGACGCTTGTGCAAAAGTAATGCCAAATAAAAAAAATATTTTATGCTTTTATACAAAAAAAGTAGGTAATTTATTTCGAATTTAGCCATGGTGTAAGGAATTTAGCCTAATATAGTTTCTCTTTGGCGTAAAAAAGATAGTGTTCATCTGAAACTGAATTTTTCCATCACAAAACTTGGAAGAGGATGTTACAGCTAGGATTTAAATCTTAATACCTAGCATTGCTATCTGATAGATTGAGATCAAGATGATAGCCAAAACGTACCTAAACTTACAGAGACATTACCATTAAAAAGTTTTAGTGGCTCAGTACGGATAAAAACTGGAACTAATAAAAGGCAAATACAAATAACTAATTTAAATGTGAAACTGAAATATGTAGTGTCCCTTGTATTGTGTATAGTGGAAAAATGTTTAACCTCTTGCCAATTAATTAATAATAGGAAGTACTGACTCATTAAATATGTTTAAAAAAGCAAGAAACTCTTGCTCAAAAAGGTATACTACAAAGTGGATAAATTTTTCTGATTCCTTGAATTAAGTAGTTCATTTTAATTTATGTGTATACTCCTGTATATATATTTCTCGATTGTCATATTTGTACTTAGGTTGTGCATTTTTGTTTTTATATTATATTTTGTCTTGATATTAGAATTTAAAAAATTTTAAAATAAAAAATTTAATTTATGAATATTTTGTTTGTTTCTTTTCCTTTGAATTTTAACTTGTTATCTATCTTTGTTAATAAGAATGTAATTAATTCTTCAACAATAAATAATTTTGAATCGATTCAAATAAACTTGTGTATAATGTTAACGAATGCTGAACAATAAAATTAAGGTGAAATTAATTATTATGATCAGTATATTTTTTTAGTCGCCAATTTTCTTAAATAATCAGTTTGAAAGTATGTAGTTTTATAGATTATAAATGTAATAATTTAATTTTAAATTAGTCATCAAACATGGCCATCAATAACTTGTATGCACAGATCAATTACTTTCTTGTATGGTTGGGTGCTGGTAAACCCCTTTATGTATTTAATAAATAGAAACACTTGGCAAAACATACTTTATTTTAATAAAAAACACAGAGGTGTTATTTTAAATTGATTTATTTATGTTTAAAAATGGTTGATACATAATGTTTACTTCTTTATCTTGCTTAACACTTTATAATGTATATTTCTTGTTCTAAATTTAAACATTTAGCCCAGTCTCTTAAGGTAGTAAACCCAGGTAAAGGATAATGAACAGTTCTTAAAATCTATAAGCCTTAGGACGAATGCTTCTTAGGGAGGTTGTGGATGTCATCCGAACTTCAACGAATTCTTTTTTTATTTTCATTGTATAAAACATTTATTTGACCCGGAGTGAAACATTTACTTTACTTTCCTGAATTTCCACTTGAGAATTATTTTTCAACTGGCTAATTTCTTCTTTCAATGAAAGTATTTCTATATTTGATTTGTTGCATTTTTCAGTAATTTTGTTTAGTTCTTCACGAAGACTCTTAATAGTTTTCTCTAAAATAATAATATCATTTCGGTGGTCACATCTGAAACAGTAACATACAGTTAATATTGAAATAAAAGCAATTGTCACTTCAAAGTTTAATATTTAATAAAAAAATTGTTTTGAAATGATTGTAATGTTAATTAGTACATGCTAAGTTGTGTAATTTTCTTTTCAAAGCCACATTTTTTGTTAATAAGGTAAATTTGTACATACGTTTCTAGTTCTGATGATACCAATATATTTTGAGTGTCTGTTTCCAAACTTTGATTCTCTTTGTCCTGGTCTACAGTTGACAATTGTCTGGAATGCCCCGAAATATTAACAAAGCTCTCAATAAATGTTTGTCGATATCTTTTTGCCTGCCTTCTTAATCTATCGTCACTTTCTGCAGACAATTGTCTTTTTTTCAATGGGAGATTTTCAGTAGGAACTGCCGTTTGTTTTAAGTTTCCAGTCTTAGTGGAGTAGTTTAATAGCCTCTGTTGTAAGGGTATTTCAAAACTATCCTTCGAAAAATGTATGGAACAAATACAAGCTTAAAAAAGAAACAAGACATAAAATAAATCATATTCAAATTAGATTTGCAAAAATCATACCATTTTTCAAATTAATTGTATCTTTTCACCCGCAACCGTTGACCCAGGCTTTGGCTATATCTGTTTTCGGAAATCCAAAATACTTAATATTTGTTCCCTTTGTTTTTCTGGAATAGTTCTTGCTGCCAAACACTGCACAACCTGGCATTTTGTTAGTAACTAAACACCCTAAAATATAGTAGATTTTAATGTACCAATAATATAATAATAATAATAATATGATATATTAAAATAACAATAATGAATAGAAACTATTTTTTTATCTTTAAAATACAATAAAAATGTTACATAACCTAACTTTATATCAATTACACTACCAACTTAATTAGAAATTAATTTAATAATACGTACCAATAATTTCTAAACAGGCCTATTGATATATAGAAATGATATTAAATATTAGGATAAATATATCTATAAACTTCTAAACACTACCAGGAAAATATTAGAATAACTTTAAAAGTCGCTTTTTAACATTGGAGACATAGGCAAAACAAAAATATGCTCCGAAGGTGACGTCATGCGCAAGACTGACCAAATTTCGTACCGCTTACCGCTTCACCTGTATTCTTCCACCATGGTAGGTACTAATTAAAAGTTTAGAGATTGACAGTTCTTCTAATCCACACAGCCACGGCCAACTTACTTTTACCAAAATCGACATCCACTGTATGTTTACTTTTAATTTAATCGATGATATTTAGAGAAAATTATAATTAAAATAAACTGTTGATAATTTGTTCGACACTAAATAGATATAAGCAAAAATAATTTATTTATTTGTCTTAGAAGGAGATAGCAAAAAATTGTTAATATAAAATAAAACGGTATATTTTGTTGTTATGTACAAATTTTGTCAAATTTTACTTTTTTTAACTAGTGCGTAAAGAGTTTTACTTTACGCACAAGTGAAAAAAAGTACAACTTTACACACTTCGTGGAGTGCGTAAAGTACGTACTTTACGCACGGTAGTATAAAAAGTATATTATGGTAATTTTCATGACGATTCCTGTCGATGTATGGGTGAGTGTGTGGTTTTCCTACGCTATTTGTACCTTTGAATAATTGTCAGTCCCTACCACGAAAATGCAACCAGTGCGATACATGAGTTGAATTGTCTAAAGATTGGAATTTAAAAAAAATTATAGATAGTTAACCAAATTATACAGGGTGTTTCTTAATGACATGCTAATATTTAAGGGGGTAATTCTTGGGCCCATTTTAAGGAAAAAACTTCATATGGATGTATGTCTTAAACCTCCTAACTTTTGAGATACAGGGCCGTAAAATTAAAAAAAAAAAAATTGTTTTTTTATAATAACTGTGATACTGTTGTAGATATCTTTGTGAAATTTAGCACACGTTTTCTATGAATCAAGCTGTAAATTTTTGGGTTTTCGATACCCATACAACTGCACCTTATGTAAGAATAGGTCTTATGATAGCCGTGTAAGTCTATGCGACGACTCTGGGGGAGAAACCCCAGGTGCGCCCACGGTTCAGATGCATTGTTCATACGCAATGTATACTCTTTTAACTCTGTTTTCTAAATGTAAGTTACATGTTAACTTGCTGTCAAACGTGAGACCTATGTACTTTACTATAGGTATTCTCTGTATCAAAATAACTATATAATTAAAATTTCTTTTTTAAAATTCTTTTATTAAAAAGGTCAAGAACATGTTACTTCGAAAAAAATGTAAAAAATCAAAAAATAATAATTTGTTGATGTTTCTTGTCTCTTGGTGTTCTGTTCTTTCTTTTTTTTCTTCCACAGCTATCCACCACACACTCCATTGTTTTTCCACCTACTACACCACAAATCAAAAACAGATGTGACTTCCAATGTCATCAACTTTGAAATTCTATGACATTGGCAGGAAACAGGATTGAGTCTCATGCCACCACGAAACATTCTAAAGTGCCATTCACATAACAAAAATAAAACGTCGAAATGACAAAGTGGAGATGACTGGTTTAAGGTTATAACATTTATCTATCAACGTAATTATGACAGAGAGAAGAGTAATATGTAGTACGAAGCACTACAATACTTCCCCTCTTAAAAAAAAAATAACATATAAATTATGAAACAACTAAAAATAATGAACTATTTAATTTAATGCAAATGTAACTTTCTTAACTTCTTTTATAGATTCATTATTATCCGATAATAAAAATGCAGGTTTTAACTGATCAATATTGATAACTAATTCGTTATTATTTTTTAAAATTGTAAAAAGTTTATCAGATCTACGAATAACTTTAAAAGGACCTTCGTAGCAAGGTTTTAAAGCGGCTTTAATGCCTTGAACTTTTAAGAAAACGTATTCTGCGTTTTCTAATTCTGGAGAAACAAATGTTTTCCTTATACCGTGTTCCTGAACTGGAGCTGGTCTTAATTTGTTGAAATTTTCTCTCAAATTAATTAATATTGAATGAGTATCTATCTCTTCATTTGAAGACGTGAAAAATTCACCAGGCAAACGTAAAGTTTGGCCGTATACCAATTCTGCAGAAGAACATTGTAAGTCCTCTTTTATAGCAGATCTTAGCCCTAATAATATTAAAGGTAATTCATCATACCAATTATTCGAAATTAATTTTGCAGATAACGATGCCTTTAGTGTTCTATGAAAACGTTCTATCATCCCATTGGCTTGAGGATGGTAAGTAGTTGTATGGATACTTTGAAATCCTAACCTTTTACTAAAATCTTTGAACATACTAGATTTAAATTGACTGCCTTGGTCATGAGTAATATACACTGGTACACCAAAGCGTGTTATATACTGATTTAATAAAACTTTGATTACTGATTCTGAACTGATGTTCTTAAGTGGATAAACTTCTACCCATCTAGTACATCTATCAATAACAGTAAATAAATAATTATGACCTCTTGAAGGTTTCAAAGGACCCACTAAGTCTACGTGGATATGTTGGAATCTTCCTTCTGGAATTTTAAAATTTCCTAGAGGTGATTTTGTGTGTCTAAGCACTTTCGCCTTTTGACAATTAATACAACATTTTGACCATGAATAAATTTCTTTATTCATCCTTGGCCAAAAATACCTAGAATTTATTAATTTAACAGTGGCCTTACATCCAGTATGAGCTATGTTATGTAACTTTAAAAAAATACTATAACGTAAACTCTTAGGAATGTATGGTCTGCTCTTTTCCTTTGAAGTTTCGCACCAAAGATTCAATTTTGGGGTTTCAACCTCTACATTGCTTAAGAAAAATTTTCTTCCTTTTTTATTACTTGAATTCTGTTTTTTTAATAAGAACTCTAATTCTATGTCTATTTTCTGTTCTGAAATAATTTTATGTAAATTAAAATTTGCAATATCATTGCCTTTAATTCCGTCTTTTTTAGCATTGATATTTATGATTTCGTCTTCTTCAATACGACTTAAAAAATCGGCCACTCTTACATTTTTGCTACCAACATAAATTATTTTATTAGTGAACTGTAAAATATATTCGATATAACGAAATTGTCGTGGTGATTTTTCTGATTTTGAATGGATTGCTCTTTCAATTGGTTTATGATCGGTAAAAACTTTGAAATCCATTGCTTCAAGCATATGTCTAAAATGTTTAATTGACATGTAAATCGCATACAGTTCTTTATCGAATACACTATAATTGATTTGTGATTTTGAAAGTTTTTTAGAGAAATAAGCTAATGGTTGCCTAACATTATTTATAGTTTGTTCTAATACACCACCTATGCATGAATTGCTGGCATCAGTGGTTAACGATAGTTCGGCACCTTCTTGTGGATGTACGAGTAAAGAGGCTTTAATAAGCGCGTCTTTGGCTTCATTAAAACTTCTTTCGTATTCCTCAGGCCAATTTTCTATATTTTTGAATTTATTTTTATTAAGATAAGCAACAAATTCATGCAATGGGCAAATAATTTGAGCAAATTTAGGAACAAATTTATGGTAAAAATTTATCATACCTATAAATCGTTGTAATTGTTTAAGAGTAGCTGGTTTTTTATAATCTTTTATTGCTTTAACTTTTTCCTCTGTAGGTAACATTCCTTTAGCAGAGATATTGTAACCCAAAAAATTAATTTCTTTGACGCCAAACATGCATTTTGAAGGATTGACATTTACGCCAAAAGAATCTAACCTATTAAACAGAATGTCCAGCTGTTTCAAATGATCTTCTTCGTTTTTACTAAATATCAAAATGTCATCTAAATAAACGTAAATAAAATCAAGACCTCTAGTTACTTCATTGATAAATCTCTGAAACGTATTTCCTGCGTTTCTTAATCCAAAAGGCATTCTTAAAAATTCAAAAGCTCCAAATGGAGTAGTAATGGCGGTCTTAAAAATGTCTTCTTTTGCGACAGGAATTTGATGATATGCTCTCACTAAATCTATTTTAGAAAAAATGGTGCATCCATGGATTTTAATGTTAACATCGGATATTAACGATAATGGGTATCTTTCAGGGATTGTTAATTTGTTTAAGAAACGATAATCGCCACAAGGACGCCAATCGGCTGTATCTTTCTTAGGCACCATGTGTAACGGTGATGTCACACATGACGAAGAAGGACGGCATATACCTAATTCTATCATATTATCAAATTCTTTTTTGGCAATATTAAATTTTTGTGTATCTAGACGTCTTGGTCTACAGTAAGGTAAATGTCCATCTGTAATAATATGATGTTCTATGTTATGTTTAATTGGTAAATGAAAATTAGGTGATGAAAATATATTAGTGTATTTTTTAAAAATTTCCGTATATTTATTTTCAACTATAAAAAGTTTGGGAAAATCTACTTTGTCTATATTCATAATTTTACCTTTTGAGCTTAGTGAAGTTTCGTTATCTAAAATTCTCTTATTTTTTAAATCAACTAGCAATCCAAAATGTGTTAGAAAATCAGCACCTAATATTGGTTTGCAAATATCAGCAATAATAAAAACGAAAAGAAATTCTCTACGTAAACCTAAATCTATTTTTAATAGTTTTTTCCCAAAAGTAGAAATTTTATTGCCTGATGCTGACGTTAATAAAAAATTGTTATCTTTATCATTACCTTTGAAAATATTTTTTGGTAAAACACTGACTTCTGCTCCACTATCAATTAAAAAATTTAAATTATTGATTTTGTCAAAAACAAAAAGTCTTTTTGAAGATATGTTTCCTTCTCCCAAACAGTTCATAGTTGATCTTATTCGTTTTTTGATTTATTTTTAAATGAATCATATAATAAACAAGGTGGACCATTACATTTAAATGCTTTCAATTTAAAACGTTTATGATATGAGCATAATAATTTGTCAGAATCGTTATTATATCTGTTCCTACTTTTTGATCTGTGACGACAAGAATGACACTGATTATCATTTCGTCTGTGAGAAGACAAGTTTTCTTGTTTAATTGAGCTTACCTCGTTTTCTAATTTAATTTGTTTGTCAAGGATTGTTTTTAATAAAGTTTGACAAGAATTGTTGAAATCTGTCATAAATTTAACTAAAAATGTATTGTCAGTTTGTGTACTTGGACCTTGAATTTCGTTTATATTCATTTTTGAATTTTGAGATTCCCAAATTTTATCTGAAAGTTTCAATAATTCAGTCACGTCGTCTTTCCCAGATGCTGTTAAAGCTATATCAATAACTGCAGGTAAACGTCTCCGCCATAATTTAATTAGTAATTTCTCATCAATAATTTTGTCTCCAGAGATTTGTAATAATTCTCTAAAGAAATTTGATGGACGTTTATCTCCTAGTTCTGATCTAGAAATTAACTTATCTAAACGAGCCTCTTCTGATAAAGTCAATCGGTTAATTATTATTCCTTTTAGGGATTCATACATGTTTGAATTTGGTGGATTATTAATTACATCTATAACTTCACTAAAAATATCTATCGGTAAGTTTGCTACAGTGAGATGATATTTACTTTTATCTGAATTAATTTTATGAATAAAAAATTGGCTTTCAATTTGTTTGAACCATAATTCAGGTTTTGATGACCAGAAAGGAGGTAATTTAATGTGATTTAAATTTTCGACACAACCAGTCTCTGACTCTGTTTCGTTATTCGGCATTTTATTGTCAAACAAAAATGGCAACTTCAAAACATTAAGTAGTAACTCAAAACTCACCTCTTGCAATATTTCGCTCTTGACCTGCGGTATAGCAGGCAAAAAAACAAAAACCTTGAAGTATATCTCGTAGAGATGTTGCTGATGTGGTTGTTCTATCTGATTTTCTGACTTGATCACCTGGACCTGATGAGATTCTTATTTCTATCTTCTACGCCGAAATCCGATGGGTATCTTGTACTGTTGCTCGTACCGTTTCTCGTACCGTTGCTCGTACAATTCCTCGTACTGTTTCTCGTTCCGTTGCTCGTACAATTATGTGTTCTGATCGAGGGGTCACCAATATTATATAGGTATTCTCTGTATCAAAATAACTATATAATTAAAATTTCTTTTTTAAAATTCTTTTATTAAAAAGGTCAAGAACATGTTACTTCGAAAAAAATGTAAAAAATCAAAAAATAATAATTTGTTGATGTTTCTTGTCTCTTGGTGTTCTGTTCTTTCTTTTTTTTCTTCCACAGCTATCCACCACACACTCCATTGTTTTTCCACCTACTACACCACAAATCAAAAACAGATGTGACTTCCAATGTCATCAACTTTGAAATTCTATGACATTGGCAGGAAACAGGATTGAGTCTCATGCCACCACGAAACATTCTAAAGTGCCATTCACATAACAAAAATAAAACGTCGAAATGACAAAGTGGAGATGACTGGTTTAAGGTTATAACATTTATCTATCAACGTAATTATGACAGAGAGAAGAGTAATATGTAGTACGAAGCACTACATTTACCTCTGTTGCAAAGTTTAGTTTTGTGTTTAGGAGTTCATCCGTTTCCTTGTGAAAAGGGCCATTTCTGTCTTCTTAGGATTGATAGATAGTGAATAGTCCTTGCACCACTGCTCGATAATTTTTAGAGCTACTTGCATTCTTTTGCAGATTTTATTCTCAAAATTATCTGTTTGCAGAATGACCAGGTCATCTGCATATGCTATTGAGTAGTAACTGTCATTATTGAGGTGGCTGATGAAGGTGTCGAGGACCATATTTCACAGTAGAGGTGATAGCACCCCTACCTGTGGATATCCCCTCGCAACCAAACCTCTTATATTCACATCTTCTACACTTATGTTTACTGCTCGCTTTGAGAGCTTGTTATGTATCCACCCACTAACCATTTGCGGAACATTACTATTGGTTAGTAAGTGTATTATCTTTGGAAAGGTGGTTTTATCAAAAGCACTTACTATGTCTATGAAAACACCCAAGGCAGACTCCTTAGTAAAAAAAAGAAAAAGTAATATTATTATATCTTGTTTGTAAATCAGGGAATCAATATATAAAAATGGAATCGAGAGCAATAATTTTTAATTATATAATCATTTGACAACTTTAAAAACTAATTACAACATATAAACTAAAACATTATTATTAAATTATATCTAATTTAAATTAGGTGAGCAACAAAAATGTAAATTAAAAAACTAAACGATTTTTTCAAGTTCGAAATTAATTGGTTGGTATTTAAAATTACTTTGTCACTGGGAAGTTTAATTAAACAATAGGGTTGTAAAATGGTGTAACATTAAAAAAGTTTTTGTTTCAGTACCTATTAAGTTTTCTAAAGACACTGTCAGGTTTTCCGCACGGCGAACGACAAAGCTGTAACTTTATGTCAGTTCGCGGAAAACGTCAACGTTGCGGTTGTATTTCGAGGCGCAAAACCTACTTTTCACGATTATTAACTATAATCGTCTTTTATGACGTCTTTTATAAAATGTATTAATGACGAACGTGTAAAGATTCACTAGATCAAATGTAAGTAAATTTAAGTCGATTTATATTTCTTTTTAGAATACTCAGAAAGACAGACAAGAAGAAAACATGTTGTCCTGCTTTTCATGATTATTAGAAAATTATTGTATACAAATTATGTGTTTTATAAAAGATATTAGTTACGAAAGTGTAGAGACTCACCAGATCAAATGTAAGTGTATGATGTATTTTTTTATGTTTAGGTATATTAATTGCGTATTTTATTTCCTTGAGATACAACAGTTTTTTTATTCGATCTGTGCGTGACAGCAGCGCCAATTCATTTAAGTACTAATGCACTATTTCTGCGTACCTATACCCACAATATAATTTTAATAGAATTCGTAACTAAAAAGTATATATGTTAGTTTTAACAAAAGTATATGGATTTATAAAACAAGTAAAACAAGAATTTACTATTATTATATATTTTTATCACTTAAATTAAAAAAAACTAGGTATAATTAATAAAAATCAATAATAAAATATAGGCTGGCAATAGTATTTACGGGAACATGCATGGGAAGTTACCTAGGTCTAATAAGTTGTCTTTGCAGAATTAACCTATTCTGTCAAAATAAAAAAAAATATCATTAAATAATCAGGCAGAAATCTTAAAATTTAGTCCTTGCTTAACATTTAAGAATAAAGGGATGTTGAAGAACATGGTATAATGATAATTTATTGTTTATTTAAAACCTTTTAAGTTTCTGATGTCTACTATTTCCAGTATTACTGTTATTATTACAAAAATATGGGTAATTTTTCTTGTTATTGTACACCTATCCATTTATTTCTTTGATTTAATTTCCACTTTGCTAGTGAAAATTTTTATAATTTTCACTGTTTTTTTTGCAATTTGTTTTTACAATTTTCAACACAGCAACTCCGGTTGCTTATTGTATTGTTTTCACCTACTTTTTTAAAAAAAAAGTAAAATGTATACGTGAATTTTATATGCCAAAATTACAAAATCGCCCTAAAATGCACGAATTATCCGCAGCTAGCCTAGTATCGCTTTTGCTTGGCTAATCAAAATGTAATTAATAGCTATTTATGTAACCAGTTACGAAATGTCTTATTTTTTGCAAAAAGTGAATCTTTGCGGGACGAGCAAAGCGAGATCCCGCAAAATGAACGAGTTCTACCAAACTATATTTCGTAACGTGTTACTTACAATATATTTTTTTAATTTTGACTGATTATTTATAAAATTATATTTTTGGTAAACAATTACTACATCTATGTAACCAATATTATTTTTGTACATTTTTAGTTGCATAACTTTATTTATTTTATTGGCACATTTAAAATAATAAAAAAATCATAATTATTTTTTTAACCATTTGTTGGAAAAAATAAGGACTAAAACAAGATTATTACAAGGTTGTAAATTCAACAAAATCTATTTTTATCTAGCAAGACTTTCCTCCTTTGATATATTTTTAATAACAATGTATATTAATTTTAAAACCAAAAAATTATTATTTTATTTTTCTTTTTCTAAGTAGTGATATAATTAATTTTTCGTGACGAGTTATATAATGCTTAACTTTATGTAACTGGTTACATAATGCAGATAATTTTGACACTTGCTGTAATTACAAAAAATGGCATTATGTTAAAATTAGAAAAAAAAACATTCATTATTTCATTCATAACTTTTTCATGTCTTTATCCGCACTGCATACACTTTTGGAATGTCGGAATAAACAGAATAATATTCAAGATATTCCGTTCTAGCACGATCACTATCAGCAGATTCAACGTGAGAAATTATTTTTTCACCTTCTTTCTTTCTATAATTTTTTTTGTTAACAAACACTGCGTATTCGGCTAAATTAACTTCTGTATGTACAACTTCCGAAGACTTTTTTTTCCAAGACTGCCAAATATAAGACAACGAACTGCCAAGAATTGTAAGTAATAACACATTAAAGAAGAGTGATATATAAAATGGCCACTTGTCAGAAGAAATATCTGGTAATGTCTTGCCACAAACATAAACGGTGTTACAATTGGGTACATACGTGTCTCGTTTTATTATATGGTCCAAAAGCAAATTGTCAATAAAAGACATATTCGAATAAGAAACCCCAGCTCTTATCTTTTGGTCCCTCCAAACTTTTCCGAAAGGTGGTAAATGGCTGGTTACTTCATAAGATAAGTCAATTGTAAAGTTGCTATTATTATAACTAAAATAGATAGATTCAGTCCCATCTTTTTGTATTAATTTACCGACTTCACCCCGATATATTAACTTAAAGTTTTCCCATATATATATTGCATGCGGAGCAAAATAAAATCCTCTATTATAAGCCACTGTTGCATTATTTAAATTAATTAATCCTTTTGTTACATTTTGCTTCTTGACACAAATCCAATATTGATCAACTAAATACCCTATTATATATAAAATATATAATTTTTCCACTATTTGGGGTTTCATACGAAGAACATTAGGGACCCTGCATCCATTTTTGAAGTTGCATGTCACATATCCCAAAGTATTTATTGATTTGTGGTTACAAACGAAGTAAATATCAATTATCTCTCCATCAACTACATCTGTTGTTACACTTATATCAAACATTTTATAAGATGGAAATATTTGTTCTACGCACTTTTTACCGTGAACGGATGACACTAGAACAATAGTGATTAAAAAGAATAAAAAACTCATTTGACTTTTAATGCCACAACAAATATTTAAAGACTAAATATCATATTTCTTAATTTACTTTTTAATATAAAACTAAACTGCAATATGATAAATCGGAAAATACGTTGAGGTTGATCATCCGTTTTTAATCGGTTAGTTTAGATAAAGTTCTTATTCAGGATATACAGGGTGTTCCTAAAGTACCTAATACAAAAAAATCAGGAGATTCATCGCTTAAAATTAGAAGGGATCGATCCTATAACAAAATTTTCTCAGCCTAACCCCTTAAGGAATATCACTCGGAAAAGAGGTAAGTGGCATTGCATTTATAGTTCTATTTAAAGAAAATGAATAGACAAACTAACCTGTAACTGGATCAAAAGCATGCTTGCAAACTGGAACATCATTTCATAACTACAGGGAGAAATGGTCACTTTCAGACCTGCCAGAGGATGTCCACAAGGCGGCTAACTTTCACCCCTACTGTGGATCATTCTAATAGATTACCTGCTGGACGATCTCTCTTGGAATATGTTCGATTTTCAATGATATGCGGACGATCTGGTTATCACAATAAGAGGGAAGTACGAAGAGATGATTTCCAACATTATTTAACAAGTCCTAAATACGATCGAAAGGTGGTGCGAGAGGCAGCAGATATATGATAACCCCGGAAAACTTTTTATCGTCCTCTTCACCATGAGAAGAAAGCTCGACAAGCTTCGACAACGTACCTTCGCCAGGGAAAAACCATTCTTTTTGCGGAAGAGGTCAAATACCTCTGGATCACCCTAAATAAAAACTCACCTGGAACCCTTAATTGGAAAAAACCCAAAAAAAAAACGGATTATCCCTCTGGATCCTTAGAAGAATATGCCGCAAAGCAAAGAAAAGTCACAAAGCATCCTGATTCCAAAGAGAGACGTATGGAGCAAACATGGGCGTCGTTACACAATTCTATAGGGAGGGGCAAAATTTTGAAAAATTTAGAATGTTTATTTGTTGGAAAACAAAGAAAATGAAAAATAAAAGAGAATTTTCTTATGATGGATTTAATTATTCTGTGACGTCATGGCTTACTTCCGGTTTATCCAGAAATTACAGAAAAGGCAATTTGTTTTTTATTTTTAAATGAAAACCTTTTTTCTTATTGAAAATTTGAATTTCTGGGACATTTTTTTAAAAGAAGTGTATACTAAAAATTTTCTGTCAGTAACATATTAAAAAATATATTTTCCATTCATAAATGTCCCTAAAATTCAAATTATTAATAAAAACGGAGGTTTCTATTTAAAAATTAAAAATAAATTGAGATTTTCTATTATTTCCGATAAAACAGAAGTAAGCCATGAAGTCACACACCAATTGAATCCAGTATATGAGAGTATACTGGTATACGATAAATGGGTCTTAATGGGAATTTTGCAGCCTAAAAAAAATTTATGAAGTTCGTACATTCCTATATATTTTTCCATAAACGAATTAATAGTAACATATTTAGAAAAAATATTATCCAATATGGCGGCCATTTTGACAGCTGACAGAAAATTATCAATACACGATTATTATACAAAATGTCCCAGAAATTTAAATTTACAATAAAAAAGAGGATTTCATTTTAAAATTAAAAAAAAATTCTGTTATTTCCGAAAAAACCGGAAGTAAGCCATGACGTCACAGAAAAATTGAATGCATCATAAGAAAGCATTTGTTCTAGTCTTTCAAACAGAACAAAATTATTCTGATATCTCACTGAATAGCTAAGATAAGGGGGAGTGGAACTGTGAGGTTTGTTCCAACAACAATTTTGGGACCATACATAAACTAGTCCACAACTTATTATCGACGACTGATAGTCGACGACCTGTCCACGACCTGTCGAGGATTGGGACGCGATTCGGAACTTGGATGTGTTGGAACATATTTTTGTGTTGTCAGATACACTCTGTTAATAACGTCAAAGTAAAAGCAAATTTAAAAAATGTCAAATTTTGAATTTGGGAAGTAAAAAAATTATAAAACTCATGAAAAGATTTATAAATTTTAATTATTCGATTTTTAGAGTTGGTGGTGGTTTATTTACGAGCTCACTTTCGTTTTGCGCATATCTTGACAATTCGTTCATACTCACATCCAGGAACTGATTTGACAGTACAGAAACTGGTTTGTGATTAGGTTTGGGTGTGTTGGAACACTAGGTTTTTGTACAGTTTTGAGTCCGAAGTTTGTTGGAACACCAAATCTAGACTGCGCAGAATCCCGACAGTACGGAAACCGATTTGCTATTGTGTTGGAACAAACCTTTAGTTGTAACCCTAAC
Organism: Psylliodes chrysocephalus; assembly: GCA_927349885.1. Taxonomy (NCBI): domain Eukaryota; kingdom Metazoa; phylum Arthropoda; class Insecta; order Coleoptera; family Chrysomelidae; genus Psylliodes; species Psylliodes chrysocephalus. The sequence goes on from OV651816.1 coordinate 52,685,042, forward strand.
AATGTCACTGACCTATTTGACAGAACTGATACTTAAGTTGTCATAATATAAAAGATAATATTTGAGTAAGAATAAGTGTCCTAGTAGTTGACATTATAAGGATGTAATTTAACTAAAATTAAAATAATTTGCTTTAAAAAAAATTTAAAAAACAAGTAATCACTTATGCATATTCAGCTATTGATTGCACTGGGTTCTACTTAGTTCATTTAGATATTTTTTTCAAAACTGTTATTTTTAAAAATGCAATTAATTTTAAATATTGACTAATATCAATGTCATTTTTTATTTTCAAAATTTGTCTCAACATTGAATATTTTGACCAGAGACTTGATGATTTTAATATTTTTGAATAGTCTCCAAAATATGTTAAGAGTACATTTTTTGAAAATTTTTTAATTTTCTTTTTGACTAACACCAACTTATAAAAAACTTTATTCCTTTTCATATCTTCTTTTTGATTTTTCTGGAAGAAGATTTATGGTAATATTTCTTGCACCGTCAACAATTTCTGGGAGTGTATTTGAGTCACTTTTACTTATATCCATTATTTTTAGTTTTTAAAAGTAAAATATATTAACAAATAGATACACACAATATTGCCGAATTTAAATTTTGCTACGTTAATTTGACAGACACGGCTAACTTGACTAGCAAACGAAAATTATGTTGCGTATATTGTGTTGCCTGCTTACTCTATGATTAATTTTATGATACGCATAAAAAATATGTGTTAGTAAGAACATCTTAAAAATAACTTATAAGATCATCGGTTAGAATACTTAAATTGCAAATTAATGGCTCATACATGGTTTTGTTTTATTAAATTTTACAAACAAAAAAATTGAATTAAAAAAAAATGATAACTGTTGAGTATTGAACTCACGACCATTAGGTTCAAACACAAACGTACTAAGCTTTATACCAACAAGACATGTTAAATATGAGTTTTAAAAACAGGGTAAATTATTTATATTTTATTTATCATTTAAATGAGTTTGAGTATTAAATGTTTAACTAAAAGATTCAGATTAGTCTACATTTTCTTTTAAAATCCGATTAGCTTTATAATAACAACCTTGCTAATGAAATTATCTAATGAAAATAGGCGTGTGCAAAAAGTAAATTTCCGCCTACATGCGACAATAATATCAAACTATGACAATTCATGAAAAACGTCAACTTTCCAGTTAGATTTGATTGTGCAAATGCCTACTTTGTATAGTGATTACTATTATTCTCAACAAAACTGACTAGCTCGAGTAAAAGTGTAATGAAAATTCAAAGATGCGGATACTTTTAGTAACGTCATAGTATCTCCTATTTATTTTCTCTCAATGGGATAGTATACATCAGCTATACTCTAAGTGTGTTCCGCGGAACCCTAGGGTTCCGCGATACCCCTGTGGGGGTTCCGCAAGAATTTAGAAAAAAAATCAAAACACCTCTCTCTGGTCGAACGTTTTGACTCCGCCCGCCGCGCCGCTGCCGCGCGCATACTTGTGAGTGCGCAGTCCCGAGATCGAGTCTAGGACTAAGTATAAAAGCGGCGATCGCGCGTCGCGCCTCCCAAATCCCTAAATTCATACAGACCCATCTCTCTCATATCAGTCCTAGGTAAACTCCTCGAGCTTCTGCTCAAGGAAAGAATCTGGGAATTTTGTGAAGAGAGAAACATCATACCCCAATCCCAACATGGTTTCAGACCCCACCACTCCACCCAGGACGCAATATCATCCCTTCACACTACCGCTGTCACAGCGGTAAATTCCCAGCACATCTCCTCAGCTGTTCTCCTAGATGTTCAAAAAGCCTTTGACCAAGTCTGGCATGCCGGACTAGTCAAAAAACTTATGAACATAGGTCTCCCCCCCCAAATTTCGAAACTCATACACTCCTACCTCTCAGACAGAAAAATCACAGTCAAAGTGGGCAACTCCTTATCCGAAACATTCACCCCACTAGCAGGAGTCCCACAGGGCTCCGTCCTGGCCCCCCTCCTCTATCTCATTTACACGCACGACATTCCCCCCCCAAACCACCCCACATCCAAATGCCTGCTATACGCAGACGACACAGCTCTAATTTCGGTAGCCAAAAATTCTAACCAACTAAATATTCGAACCCAAAATCTGTTAAACCGGTACTCTCACTGGTGTAGCAGATGGAGGGTCTCATTAAATCCACAGAAAACTCAATTTATCGTCTTCAAACACCCAAATTCCAAAAGAACCTCTCAGAACCCCCAACTCGTAAACGTAAATCTCCTAGGAGTCAGGCTAGCTCAACAGACCGAAGTCGACTATTTGGGGGTACGATTTTCTCGTACTCTTAACTGGTCCTCTGACGTCCAACGCACTCTTGATAAGATGCGAAAGCGAGCCAGTCTCCTTGGAGCTTTGTGCGGACGAATAGGGCGCTGTAACCCAGATACCCTCATCCATACTTACAATTCCTTCATCCGACCCGTTGCCGAATACAGAGCTATACCCTACGGTGTACTTCCCACACACCTGTCCCACAAACTCACCACACTCGAGAGACGTATCCTCAGACGATGCCAATACCTCCCCTATCGCTCCCCCAGCGGAGAAGTCTTTTTAAACACCCCCAACACCCCCATCCTCACACGTTTCCAGTCCCTCAGGAAACAATACGTCTCTCGCACGCTGAAAGGCACAAACACACACTCCCAAAACACACTTCGCACCCCTTGGCGACCCAACCAACTCCCCCTCTTTCGAAGACCGAAAAGAAAATTGCCACAGCCGAATCTAAAACTCCTCACAGACGCCCAAGACCTCCCCCTCACCGCTGAACTCCAGGATCTGCTGGAATCAGCCCCGCTGAGTATAAGATAAACCTTCCCAATTACTTAATTAGAAAATCAAAACACATGTACAATATCGTGGTTTAGGTTTTGTGGTTTTCCTAAATCATATTCCCCACCTCATACATGGACCTGTCCAATTATGAGGTTGGAAATAGCAAAATTGGCGATATTCTTGGGGAACAAACCTGCCACACAGGTCCCACACACACGCGCACAAAATTAGGAATTAGCTAGCTAGGTTACTTTTGTAATCAGGGCAGACCACCCTGAAAAGGAGGATAACTCCTATAGCAGGGAAATAGGAAAACAATATGTCCTAGAAAATGTAATAACACTTAAGATTTCCGCTAATAAATCAAAAAAAAAAAAAAAAAAAAAAAAAAAAAAAAAAAAAAAAAAAAAAAAAAAAAAAAAAAAAAAAGTCGCGCCTCGTCAGTCAGTTGACGATTAGCGTTCGTAGCGATAAGTTCCTACCTACCTACTTACAAGCTGTCTAGCGAATTGCGGAGTTTAAACGTGATATATAACTAGTGTTTATTGTTCTACTGCCTGCTGTATTCTGATTGTATCAGATTTGTACATTTCTTCTTTGGACTAAACTTAGTCTCTTATAAGCAGTAATGATTGTGCATTATTTTGACCCCACCATCCTGACGTGTAACATTATTAATAAAGAAGAATGGAACGTTGGCTTAAAGGCGTTAAACGTGTTGCAACAACATCTTCTAATGACGCTGAATGTTCAAAAGCAGTACATGCGGAGAATGCAGCAATTACCGATCGAGACGATGATGCCACGACGTCAAGCTCCACGGTTTCAAAGACGAAAAAAAGGAAGTATGATGAATCATATATCAGTTTCGGATTTGTTGATTCCAACGGCTCACCTCTCTGCATGCTATGTAGTAAACTGCTTCCTAATAGTTCCATGGCACCTGCCAAATTGCGCCGACATTTATAAACTGTACACCCCGAGTCTAAAGACAAGAATAAAGAATTTTTTGTTCGCAGAAAAGAACAGTTATTGGAAAGTCAAAAAAATATGATGCATGTAACACAAACTATCAATGAAAAGGCCACGGAGGCATCATATTTAGTTAGCTATCGCATTGCACAAGAAGGTGAAGCGCACACTATCGCTGAAAATTTAATAAAGCCATGTGTGTTAGACATAACAAAATGTATGCTCGATGAAAAATCTGTAAAGTATCTTTCTACTGTGCCGCTATCAAACGATACTGTTTCACGGCGAATCCATGATCTGGCAAGCTACGTCAAACAAGAACTAGTTACACGTCTACAAAAAACACGATTCGCCTTGCAAATTGATGAGTCAACTGATGTCGCTGGTCTGGCTATCTTGCTGGTTATCGTGAGATATCCATATGAAAGTTCTTTTGAAGAAGACATGCTTATGTGTTCACCGCTGCCCACAAACACTACCGGGGAAGAAATTTTTAATAAAATAAACATATTTTTTGAAGAAAATAATCTCAGTTGGAACGATTGCATTGACATTTGTACAGATGGGGCCAAGGCTATGACAGGTAAAACAGCAGGTGCAGTGTCACGCATAAAAAATAAAGCGCCTAATTGTAGTTCCAGCCATTGTATCCTGCATAGACAAGCACTTGCGATGAAGCAAATGCCGTCAAATCTAAAATTAGTTATGGATGAAGCGGTAAAAATAATCAATTTTATCAAATCACGACCACTACAATCCCGATTGTTCTCATTATTGTGTGAAGATTATGGTAGCAAACATAAAACACTGCTGCTCCATACAGAAGTGTGATGGCTGTCTCGGGGTAAAACTTTAACAAGGCTATTTGAACTTAGAGCGGAGTTACAAATGTTTCTTTCAGCTGATACTTCTTTTAATTTGAAAGGCCGTTTGTATGATAAAACTTGGTTGTTCCGATTGTCTTTTATGGCGGATATCTTTCAAAAAATAAACGACTTGAATTTATCATTGCAAGGTAAACAGACAACAGTATTCCAGGCCTATAACAAAATAACTGCCTTCAAAAGAAAATTAGATTTTTGGATTGTTTGCGTTGATAAGAGAGAAATAGAAAGCTTTACGTCACTCAGTGAGTTTGTTAGCGATAACGACTCAGAAATGTTTCAAGATGATATGTTTGATGAATTGGTTCAATATCTCACTTCGATGCGCGCATCTTTTGAAAAGTATTTTCCCGAAGAACAGAATACAAAAATAAAACTGAATTCATGGATTCATAATCCTTTTTTACCCAACTTGCAAAAGCCCGAAAGTATGTCAAACGAGATATATGAATCTCTTTTAGAAATGTCATCAGACACAAGTATGGAGTCACTATTCAAAACGATGCCTCTCAACGATTTTTGGTGCAGAATTCGTAATGAATATCCAATGCTTGGCAAAATGGCTCTGAATATTCTTCTCCCGTTCCCAACAACATATTTGTGCGAAACAGGATTCTCAACGTATGCAGCCACGAAAACAAAATATCGCAATAGACTGGACGCCGAACCTGATATGAGACTGCAACTGTCTTCTATCAAACCTGACATCAACCAATTAATGAAAAATAAAAAACAGTTTCATACCTCCCATTAGTTAGATTTTTTCTTTTTTAATATCTTGTAATAATGTACTTGCCATGTGGCATGTTAAATAAGTAATAATCAGTATAATAAAGAATACACTTTTAAAAACTATTGTTTTATTGTAGGGTTCCGTCAAGTATTTTGCTTTCCAAAAGGGTTCCGTCACCAAAAAAGTTTGAGAACCGCTGGTATACATCATTTAAAAGGTAATTTTATGGAGCATTGAGCGCAACGTCTATTAATTGTGTTACTTTTGATTTGCAACGTCATCCAGCAGGATAAAAAACTGTTATATTTTAACGGGTTTTCTCGCCTGAGGAAATTGTCCATTACTAATGGCGCTGGTTACGGGCTCTCGAGCACCACATTTTTGGTAATGGTTTACTCCACAAACTCTCAACGCGGCGTTGAAAGTACTCGGGTAGCTACAGATGGAGATGGAAAATTCCAGGGGTCAAAGTTCACTTAGACACAGGTAATAGTAGGCCACAAGTAACGGGCTATAATCGTTGCATGGGCTGGTACAGAATTTATCACTTGCTGAAATACAAGGAAGAAATAAAGTATGGAATTAGTAACCAGTAATACGGCAAGTTAACATTGAACATATATATGGTTTCAAACTATTTACAACATAAAAAAGAAATAAATTAAGGTATTTCAACGCACACTCTCACGATAATATGTACAAACTCTAAACAAAAATAAACAAACAAACCGGCCGGAAACGACTTTCGTATAGCCTCAATCAGACGTAAAAAATGAAATCAATAATTGTAGTTATTACGGTCGCAGCAAAAGTTTATAACTGAACTGTCTATTCGGTTGATGAGCCAAAAATGTAACTAGCTATTTCGTTCAGGAGAATTATTAATTCGGTCGTAGGAAAGATTTACTATCAGAATATTTTTACAGACGTGAGAAAAATTAACTATTTAACAGTTTAATCGTTAAACAAACTTAAATACAATATTTACGGTCGTAGGCAAAATTAACTATTGAATTGTCCAATCGGTATTTACAATCAAATGTAATTGAATGTTTTGGCAAAGCAAAATTAAATATACATTTGCAGAGAATGCGAGGAGACAGGTTCGGGACAGTACTACTTTCAGGGCTGAAACCGGGACTCTATAAGAAGTTTACTCAAACTAGTGGTTGGAAAGTAAAACCAACTAACAACCGGGATAGCACATTATCTCTGAATAAAGTGATCGTAATCACGAGCCGCTTGAGACAGGGGAATGATACTATTTAAGTTCACTTAAAATAACGGAGACTTACGCAAATGAGTGTTTCAGACGTAAAATATACTAATAACCGGGATAGCACATTATCTCTGAATAAAGTGATCGTAGTCACGAGCCGCTTCAGACAGGGGAATGTTACTATTTAAGTTCACTTAAAATAACGGAGACTTACGAAAGTGAGTGTTTCAGACGTAAAATAAACTATTAACCGAGAAAGCACATTATCTCTGGATATAGTGATCGTAATCACGAGCCGCTTCAGACAGGGGAATGATACTATTTAAGTTTTCTTAAAATTTGCGGTTCGGAGTATAAAATAAAAGAAAATATCTCGTTACAATTTTATTAAGACAACAAATCAAAATATTAGACAATTCCCAAACAGTTCCGACCAATTATTTATTGGTTAAAGCTTTAAGTAAACTTAAATAAAATTTACGATTTTTTCTTGGAAATTTACGGTAGCAGGAAAAATTAACTATACGACTATATTTACGATCGAATGAAAAATAAATTATTTAGCAGTTAAAGCCTTAAATAAACTAAAATGAAATTCCAAAACAAAATGGTGCTTTCTAACAAGAATAAATTAAAGTATTTCTTAATCAAAACAAATTTCAATTCTTAACTCAACACGGAATAATATTAATTAAAAATAAATCAAAATAAAACGGTTTCCAATAGCACTGCTTAAAGTCTCGAGCAAAAAAAAATCAATTTATGAAAACAATAACAACAATTTAACTATCGTCAAGATCGCGGCTATCAATTTATATCGGTTTAAAATTGTATCTCTCGCGAGCAATATCGGAATCGTGGACTTCGCTGTCTAAATAATTTTTCTGTTTTCGGCTGTTCAATAAATCGGTGTATCAGGAACTGAAATTTTTAATTGACTCTCGGAGCTCGTTCAATCGTCGCTTGCTCTTCCACTAACAGAAAATCCCACCATAGAAACTCGCGTACGCAGAGAATCTGGATGATTTGGTTTGAACAGCGACAAGCTGATATACAGGGCATATCCACGAAGTTAAAATTAAATAAAAATCGAAATTAATACCGGGAATTAGTAAAAAAATATTAACGAAAATTGACTTCATTACAATATATTGTAAAGTGTGAAACTTCTTTTAAAAGCTTATTTTAATAGTAATTTAATGCACAACATAAATCTTAATATCGTGAAACATAACGTAAATAACCTTAAGAATGTTTCCATTATTGTTAAGATTACATCAATTTACTCGTAATTTCAAAATAACAAATTTATGTTATACATTAAATTAGGGCAGAGTGAAGAAAATGGCGTATAACAGTTCAGGTTATGAGAGAAAAATGTTTAACCAAAAATTTACGAGTCCGAGCGTTTGTCTAAAATGTTGATGCAGTTCCCGATAATAGCTATATTTCGTTTTCGTCTGGCCACTCTGTATGTTGCGTCCGTGTTAGCAAATGCAATATGCAATAGGAATGTCCAAGAATGCTGTGCTCTGACTCTATTTTATAGATTTACCGTTTATTTTTAGTAAATTAGTCATTGATATCGGTTGAGGTTTGAAATGAATAAATGTTGTCTTCTGAATATTTATTCATAACTTATTTGACCAAAACATCCTTTAAATTTATTATTCATACATTACAATTTCGTAAAGCAATGATCTAATATACCATCAGTGCATAAGTAATTATTAACATTAATTATTAGATTATTCTGTACAACTCGAGTGGATTTTACATTGTACATGTATTTACGATATGGCCATCATATCCACTCTTGTTGCACAAACTACTATTTTCTACACCCACATGGATATTAGCGTATCTACGCACAGATTACAAAACAAAGAAGAATGTTATAGCCTTCAACTGAACGAATGTATTTTACATCCATTCTAGGTAGAGAGAACACTGCAAAAAATGAAATCAACCAATCACCGTTCATATTTTGATCAACCGACTGCCATTATTTTTAAAATTTTAAATAAGTGACAATTCTGTCAAACTAACTGTCAGTATATTTTTTAGTTATTGAAATTAAACATACATTAAAATGGGTTATTCTTGTGTAGAATTGATAAATAATAGTATTTCTGTTTTTATTTCATTTATAATTATATATAATTTGTCAATTTAAATAAAACTATATGAAGTCAATTTAATTACGAGTATTAAAGCATCATAAGTAAAAGAATAGGTGGTATTGTGGTAAGCGTTCTTACCTTTAAAACGGAAGATTGGAGTTCGATTCTCGAATGAGGTAAAATAATAATCAAATTGGAAAATGATAATTCTACAATAATAACTAATTGATACCTGGGCAATTTTAAGTACAATGCCGTTTTGATTTTTTCGCATTGAATAAAGTTTTGGAAGGTCAAAATACGCAAAAAAATTTATTCATGATACTCTGTTTTTATATAATTATTATCACCAGATTGCATTTAATTTTTTTTTTCTGTACTGCCATAATTATTTCTACCAGACACACGAGAGTTTGCTTAAAATGAATATCTCTAAACTCTTTCTTTCAGGAGTACAAAATATAAAATAAAGAACCAATAGTCAAGAATAATTATAACATGTTAAACAATAGTGTTATGTAGAATAGCCAGTTATTAAAAAAAATGTCTGTTAAACTATCATTTTTTTTGGTTCTTACCACAAATATAACAACTATCACAAATAGGTACACAAGCGATATACAAATATAAAAGTACTGCACTTACATCTCCATCCTTCCATATATGAGTCGTTCAGAGGAAAACTGGTCTTACTGCATTAAAGTAAATATTTAAAAAATGTTTTGCATCTGAGTGAAATAAAAAATCACGGCTATACTTAAAAAATAATTAACGTATTTCTTATAAACGTGTATTAAAGTTCACATGACAACCTATTTGCAAATATTACTATCATACTATCATATAATCTCTAAGGAAAGAAGAAAAACTTAAGTCTGTGTTACTTCTACTTATACCGATCTATTACAATTCCACTAGTGTTTTTTGTTTCCCTCAAAAATTAACAATCAATCGTTTCTATTTTAGGTGGATATGGTCTAATAGTATACAGCCTCAGAGAAAACAAATCCTGGAGAGTCTCCCATAACTACTTTTACCTAGAACCTCTGGCTGGGGAATTCCATATTTCAGGCCACGAATTCCAATGGAATGACGGTATCTTTAGCGTAGAACTGACTTCACCAAAATCAAATGGATATAGAGATATGTATTTCCACTCCATGGCTGGCACCCACATGTACAAAGTGTCTACCAGAATTTTAAGAAACGAAACTTTAGCTACTAGGTCGTATCATCAAGATGACTTCGAGGTAAACGAACAAACCAACATTTTTTATAATAAATTAGAAACGACAGAAACATATAACAGAATATGTACTTACTACATAAAATTTATTTATTTCGATTTCGGCAAAAGAGGGTTGAGGCAGGTTATGTTAGATCAGGTTAGGTTAAAACATCTTATTTTATAGTAGTAGAAAGTTAAAATAAAATTAAGTAGTAATATATTGGGAAAATATGGACGAGGATGTAGTAGGAGGTGCGAACTACCAATAATCTAAGTACCTGCTAGTTATAGGCGGTTATTTAAACAAGATTTCTATCATCATATCCATATTTCTTCTTAATAGTATTAAAAACATTTTGAAGAAATTATTTCAGTTTAAAATCCTTAAACCAACAGCACTTCGTAAGGATTGAGCTCAAACAAACTAAAAAAGAAGAAGAAGAAAAAGAAGAAAAAAAAAAAAGAAGAAAAAGAAGAAAAAGAAGAAAAAGAAGAAAAAGAAGAAAAAGAAGGAAAAAGAAGAAAAAGAAGAAAAAGAAGAAAAAGAAGAAAAAGAAGAAAAAGAAGAAAAAGAAGAAAAAGAAGAAAAAGAAGAAAAAGAAGAAAAAGAAGAAAAAGAAGAAAAAGAAGAAAAAGAAGAAAAAGAAGAAAAAGAAGAAAAAGAAGAAAAAGAAGAAAAAGAAGAAAAAGAAGAAAAAGAAGAAAAAGAAGAAAAGAGAAAGAAGAAAAGAAAGAAAAAGAAGAAAAGAAAAAGAAGAAAAAGAAGAAAAAGAAGAAAAAGAAGAAAAAGAAGAAAAAGAAGAAAAAGAAGAAAAAGAAGAAAAGAAGAAAAAGAAGAAAAAGAAGAAAAAGAAGAAAAAGAAGAAAAAGAAGAAAAAGAAGAAAAAGAAGAAAAAGAAGAAAAAGAAGAAAAAGAAGAAAAAGAAGAAAAGAAGAAAAAGAAGAAAGAAGAAAAGAAGAAAAAGAAGAAAAGAAGAAAAAGAAGAAAAGAGAAAAGAAGAAAAGAAGAAAAAGAAGAAAAAGAAGAAAAAGAAGAAAAAGAAGAAAAAGAAGAAAAAGAAGAAAAAGAAGAAAAAGAAGAAAAAGAAGAAAAAGAAGAAAGAAGAAGAGATATTTCTTATAATTTCGTAGGATGAATTGGGATTATTTATTTTCCAAAATTAGAATGACGGTATTATTTATATTTCCAACAAATTCAGAGTAAAATAATTATTGTTCCATAATAGCCAAAATTTGCTGACGAAGTGTAAGAGCAATGCATCAATAACGTTAAAATTTAGGGTCAGTCAGAAGAAACTTCTCTTCGTAGTATAGGGCAAGATATATATATATATTTTTTAATTTTATAACTAGTATTGACTAACCTACAATTTTAATCTAAAAATCTTATGAACTATTTACTTATTTAAGAAGTCTACATTTTTCTTCGTAAGCATTTTTGATATCAGCTATCCTGTGTACTTGATTTATTGTCAAGTGTTTTTTTCTAAAACCAAACCTGATCCCTTAAGGTTTGTATTTTCAATTATTGGTTTTAGTTGTTTTAGTAGTAGCATTTCAAATAACTTAGATATTATTGGTAGCATTACCTCTATATGATGACACTTTATTCGGAGATTTTATGTCTTACGAATTAGGATAACTTCAGCCATTTTCCACGTATCTGGTATATATTTAAGGTAAAATGCTGCATTTATCAGATATGTCAATTTAACGTGACAGTTTTTTTAATATTTCTGCAGTAACAAGGTATCCTGGGGATTTCTGTAGGTTGCTGTTTCTTTCGCAACTTCATTAAGTTGTTCCATATTGTTAGGAATTGTATCATTCCATATACGCAATTAGATGATAGACGTCAGTACGAATTACGAATATCAAGCACGTTATTCTTGATGTTGTATTGCATATTTATTTTATAAGTAAAATACAGTTATTCACTATGCATAGTCTATCTTTACTCAGTCCCAGACTTCCAGCAACTCAAGCTGTTCTAACAGGTTATGGGCCCAGCACGTGTGATAGCACAAGGATTCAACCAGTAACCTGGAATACACTTTAATTAAACGTTCTCACCAGTTGCTCGTATGAGTTCTATTAGGCTTTTGACTTCTCTCGCAGTACATGAAAATATACCAATTTGATCTTACTACAATTCATTCAAATGTCGAATTAGAAAAGGAAATATTCATAGAATATCCCAGGTATTTTTATGAAATTTTGGAATATTTATTAGAAACAAAAAATTGCTCAAATAAAATATTGAAACAAGAAATATTTGAAGAACTAAAATCCGGAAATAAAATAAGTTTACTGAAAAAGGTTTAATATGGACTTCGACAATCCGGTAGGAGTTCTGTTCTAAAACGATTTGGCCTAATCGCTACCAATGCTGACCCCTGTATGTTCTACAAACGAAATAAAGAAGATTTACTTTTGATCGGAATTTATGTCGATGACGTCATTCTGGCCTGCCATAATCTTGAAAGGGTAAACTTTTTGAGGGATATTTAAGTTCACAATTTGGGATAAGGTGTTTAGGAGAAATCGGATACTGTCTAGGCATTGAATCAAACAGGATACATTACTGACGTCTAAGTCGTTTGTTTTGGAATGAGCGACCGGAACCCTATAAGTACTCCAATTGAACCAAATGTAAAACAAATGAAGGCAGAGCAAAAATGCTTTTACAGAGAATTGATGGGATATTTAACTTATTTAGCAGTAATACGACCTGACATCAGTTTTTCAGTGAGTTACCTGAGTTAATACAACTATTGCTTCGGAAAAGTACATTGGGCTGCTGCGAAACGTGTTATACGTTACCTAAAAGGCACTGTAGACCTAGGGATCATCTACAAACCTCCGTATGTGCCTTTAAAAGGATATGTCGATTTAGGATATTGAGTGAAGGACCTATTTCATGGGAATCCAAGAAGCAGAGGACAGTAGTATTGTCCTCTACCGAGGCGGAATACATGGGATTGATGAAAGCTGCTAAACAGTCAATTTTCTTATCCAGGTTTATTCGAGAATTAGGACTGAAGGAATTGGACGTTATCACTCTCTTCAATGATAACCTTTCAGCCTTAAAGCTTTCCGAAAATCCACTTTTTCATGCTAGGAACAAGCACATAAAAGAAAATTGGTCAAAAGTGTATCATGTGAGCTCTAACGAAATGGTTGCAGATGTACTCACTAAAGCATTAACTTAGATGTAAATTAAAATTGCGTCAAAAGGATGGGATTGGTGAACTTCAAACATTTTTCGAGGAGTGTTAGGAAGTGTTAGAAGTGTTAGGAATTGAATCATCCTGTATACACAATTAGATGATAGGCATCAGTACGAATTAAGAACGTCAAGCACGTAATTCTTGATATTGTATTGCATGTTCATTTTATAAGTAATATACAGTTATTCACGATACATAGTTTATCTTTACTCAGTCCCAGACTTCCAGCAACTCTAGTTATTCTAATACATATTATGGATCTTCTCGTTAGGAATGTCTTGATTTTCATCTAATTAAAACGTCTTTTGTAGGTGGTCAGCGAAAATATCAGCTTTCTGTTAATTGTCCCTTGTCCATTTGTTATCTGCTATTCTGATAGAAGAACATTGTTTTTACAATTTTTTTCTCTTTTTAGTTGCCTTCTAGAACAAATAATCAGTTTCTTTATCATCTGTTAGTCCTACTAGGTATCTGTTAAAGGAATCTTCTTTGTGATTTAGGATTTGTCTTCTCAGTCTTTGTATTTGTTAAGTCTTCTTGAAAACCTTTCCAATTAGTTTTTCAGTATGCTATGGTCGATTTTGCTTCCTTTTTAATAACATTATTACTAAGAGTAAGGATTACTGCAGAATGATCTGAATCCATATCAGTTTTCTTCTACTTGGTGAAATTTTTTTTAGAATAAAAAATCTAAGAGTAATCTTATTTGGTGGGTCAATAGGTGCGTTATTAAGAAGATTGGTATTGTTACACAGGTTTTTGGTATCGCAATTTATTTCAACTCAACCTTAAAAACAATTATACAACTGATAACATTAACATGTAACGTCTATCATAAAACTGAAAACTGACGTCGGAATCATCCTTATATAGCTTGCTTGACCCTTCTCGAACCTTCGCGAACTGTCGTCTAGAATATTCTTGACGCGTAATGCTATTTCCAGACATTACTGGAATATTCTATCTTCTTTTACTTGTACTTTTACTTATAACGACCACAGCACACTGTAGGGCGATGAGTAACATTCCACTTCTTTTTCTATCTGTACGTTTCCTATGATAGCCGCAGGCTACTGCAGGGTGCTGCGTAACAGTATATACAACCAAGTTCGGATGCACTTCTTTTTCTTTGATTGTGGTTAATCTTAAATCCTAGATGGTGTTTTTATAGTTGTTATCTCCACCGATTATAATTTTATTACCTAGTTTTTCTTTTTTCTGGTTGTATATTGGTAGGCAATATATTGCAGGTATTGTACTTTTTCCCCCTTTGTGTTAATGGTGTTAATGGCTACCTGATTTTCTGGTTCTTGGATGCCTGGTTTCTCACAGTGAGAAATGTTATTTTTAATAATTATCGCACTTCCTCCTCTCAGTGTGATAGAAGTTGTATCCTCTGAATTTAATGTAAGTCAAATCAAATAAGGATCTCTTATACGTTAAATTTAGAAATAAAAACTTGATACCTACCTCTAGTAAATGTTACCTCTGACCCAAATAATTTTTTGATAGATTGAAAATATAATATATTACTTATCTAGAAAACTTCCTGCGTTAAATCAATTTTACGCTCCTGAATTTCTTTCGCTTTGAACCTCTATGCCCTGGTCTCATATCGTTATACAATCGCCATCAACTCTTATTATTTTTATGATTCTAGTTACTTTTATTTTTTTTAGGTTGTCGGAGACCGTGGTGCAGAGTCACAAACATCAGCGGCTGACATACATAAACCCAGTGGTATCATGTTCCTAAGTCTAGTCAACCAAAATGCCTTAGGATGCTGGAATACCAACAGACCGCTACGCACAATCGGCTTAGTTCAAAAAGACGATAGAAAAATGATATATCCCTGCGATGTGAAAGTATATGGAGATAAAGTTTACCTGCTGACAAATACAATGCCAGAATTTTTGTACGGCAAATTAAATTATAATAAGAAGAACTTTAGGGTTTGGTCCAATGATGTTATGGCAGCAACAGCAGGTACATCGTGTGAAAACAGGAGGGGATCCTATGTGGCAGCTTCTGAAGCTGATGTAGAAGTAAGACCTGGTGGAACCTATTCAGGAGGAGCTTCAGAAGCTTATGTTGAACAAAAACCATCTGGAACCTACAAAGGACAAAGACCATCTGGAATCTACAGAGGACAAAGACCAATGTCTCATAGTCCAATAGCGTAAATTTTTTGATAATGATTTTTTGTATGTGAACCATTTAATATTTTTTAAGTTGACTTTAGTGACAAAAATAACAATAAAAACTAAATAAAAACATACCTATTTTTCTTTATTGAAAATTCGTAGTTTAAATATACCATAAACTTTTAATTGTCATAGAGTGGGACAATAGGCATAAAATAATTCAGTGCTGGAGGAGAACTAAAATAATAGCAGAAGTCAAAACCAAAAATAATTAGACCAATCTGAAGAAGATAAAAGTTTATATTATCAGAATTAAAATAACAGAAATCCTTTTGCGATTCTATTTTATTTGTCACTGGAGAATAATAATTATTTTTGGATTTGTAGAGTGGAACTGATTGGATACAGTTTGCTTTTAGGTATCAATAAACAACTTTGAAAATTTATAGCCGCTATAACTTCGGTGTATTTCGTTTTTTATAACTTTAGTAAGTTTTATTCCGTGATATCACTTCGTATGAGCGTCCTCTTGCAAAACTTCGTTTGGTCCAAAATGACAAAGTGACTAGCTTCTGAAATATATATCTCTTAAAACTAAACTAATTGACATCTTCAGGGTGTTTCAAAGGTTAAGTGATTATTTTAAATATCCTTATTTGGACGGAGGTGACAGTAGCAGAACTGCATTAGAAATTTCTAGATATATCAGTGATTTTAATTAAACATGGTTATTATAAAATCAATAAATTGTAAATAGACATCTTGTTACACAAAGTTTACACAAATGAGATTCCAAACCTTTTAGGAGTTTTTATTCAGAAAAAAATTTACCAAATTATACACAAGTAATAGAAAACTTTGATATGAATTCAGATCATTCTGCAGTAATCCTTACTCAAAACTATAATGTTATTCAAATAGAAGCAAAACCGGCTCTAGCAATCGAAAAACTAATTGGGAAGGTTTTCAAGAGGACTTACCAAATACTATTTAACTGACCGTACCACTAAGAACGAAAAATCAGCTAGATAATGAAACAGACAGGCTTATAGTTGAAATCCATTAAGCTGCATGGGAGAACATACCAAAAGTAAGAAGATTAACAGCTGGAAAAAACTATCGTTTTGAGATAAGAGAATTGATAGCAGAAAAAAGAAAAGGCAGATGACAAGATCACCAGAAGATAAAAATATATTTAATGGGGCTACCCAAAGAAGAATCCTTTAACAGATACCTAGTAGAACTACAGATGATAAAGAAACTGATTCGTGTAAATACTGTCCTACCAGAATAGCAGATAAAAAATGGGAAAGAAACAATCAACAGGAAGATGATATTTTCGGTGACCACCTACAAAAAACGTTTAAATAGATGAAAATCAAGACACTCCTAACGAGACGATCCATAATATAAAACTTGAAATTAACTAGTGAGGTCAACATTAATGTTAGTACTAGTACAGTTTATAGCTAAAGAATTAGTTAGCTCACTCGGACCAATTGGATGTTTGAAAATATCATCCACTCCAGGGATATAAATTCAGGATGCGCAGAAGAATTAAGCACGCAAAGTGATAGATGTACGCGCATAACGCAGCTAATGAGAGAGAGAGAGAGAGAGAGAGAGAGAGAGAGAGAGAGAGAATATATGTTTATTGTCCAAGTTAAAATACTTATTGACAAACACAATATTGTACAAATTACAAATAAATAAATAGTCATACAAACACAATATTGTACAAATAGTATACAAATTACAAATAAATAAATAGTCATTAAAATATAAACAAACATTATTATAAATTAACATTAATACATACATCTAAAATAAAATAAAATAAAACACATATCACAGTGTCTCGTCATTATAAAATTCTATAATATTATAATAAGGCCTAGTTAACAGAAATGTCTTGAGCAGCTTTCTAAAACAATTCTGTGACTCAACATCTGTCAACGTATGCGATAGCCTATTGTACATTTTGATACCATTGTATATAAAAGAGTCTCTTATTAGTTCTGTTTTGGGAATAGGCAACTTCAAGTTACCCGTTTGGCGAGTTACACGGGATGTATTCGATTTATATTTCGACTTGTTTTTATGGATCATGCAACAAGTTTCTAAGATAAATAAAGATGTTAATGCTAATATTTCTTGTTTTAAGAACAGTGGTCTGCATGAAACTAATCCGTGTGCTCCACATAAGAACCTTATTGCCCGTTTCTGCATTATAAAGACTCTGTCAAATAACTCGGCAGAACAGACTCCCCAAAACTGAACAGAATAACGTAGATGGGAGTTAACTAACGCATAATATGCAGTTTTTGCTGCACAAACTCCCAATTCATGAGAGGTGGTTCTAATGGCATAACAACCCGATGCGAGTTTTTTTTAAAGTGAATCCACATGAGATTTGAATTTCAAATCCATGTCGATATTTAAGCCCAAAAATTTTGTATAGTTTGTGGCTTCTACAGTATCCATATCTATTAAAATATCAGGAACATTACATTTAAAGGTTAGTATTTTTGTTTTTTTAAAATTTAATGACAGAAAATTTGCAGTGCTACATGTTTTAAAGGATTTTAGGTCATTACTAATATTTGAATAAAGAATATTGACGTCTTTATTGTGCCACAAGATAGTAGTATCGTCAGCAAATAGAGTGAAGCTTCCTGAGATATTTAACTTACCTAAAACATTGATATAAATTAAAAACAGGGTGGGCCCAAGAACAGAACCTTGAGGGACACCCCATTTTATGTCACTTGTATTCGAGTCTGAAACAGTTCGGACTAACTAGTTGCGACCTAAAAGGTAGGATTTCATCCAACTCAAGGCCACATCTCTTATGCCATAAATTTCAAGCTTTTGCAGCAGTACTCCATGGTTGACACAGTCAAAAGCTTAAGTCAGATCACAAAATACTGCAGCTATGGCCTCGTTGAAATTTAAACTTGTATAAGCTAATTCCAAACAAGAAGAAACAGCGTCCGATACGTTTTTGTTGTGTTGAAAACCGAATTTATTTATGTCCAATATATTACTTTGGTCTAGATATCTAACTAGTCGAGTTTTTACAAGTTTCTCAATATTTTTTCCGAGTGTCGGAATTAGAGATATGTTCACGGAAAAAAAATTGTAGAACAAATTTCTACAATTGTAGATTTTTTCTCTACAATAAATAGTACATATAGGGACAGGGACAATTTGTAGTAAAAATTTCCAAATATTTGTGGAGAATGTATTGTAGAGTTATTATCTACAATATTTAGTAAAAAGATCCAAATGCATCATAAGAATTGTTCTACAAATTGTTATAATTTTTGCTATTCATTGTATGAATTTATATTAAAAATGTATTGCGTTTTATGAAAATAAATACGAAAATTTTACACAATAAATAGTAAAAATTCATACAAATTGTAGTAATTTTTAATAAAATTTGTAGTAGTAGTAGTCCATAATTATTTTAATTATAACCTAGAAAAAAATGTTCCTTAATAAAATATTCAATTTATTGTTTTAATATAAAAGATACAAAGTCTTAATTACATTATGTAAGAAATAACAGTAATAATAGCGCCCTCAGTCTCAGTTGGCTTTTCTGCACCTGAAAAATATGAAATAAAAATTAATACCAATTGAATTGTTCATACCCTTAAAACGGGGATATTTATCACCTTTACACTGATTTGGATATTAAATGACTAAGTCAGATAACTAATAAAAATGAGAAAGTAGGTATGTCACAATTAAGACAAAAAACATCATTGAACTTGGCACAAAATTCGATCGTTGGGCACAACATTCGATCGTTGGCCACAACTATTTTTTTAAAATAATCTACTAAGGTTATTTAAATTAGTTATCTAAAGGTAAATTATTCAGAAACAATAATAAATGTACTTACCACCAATAGAATTTATTATTAAAATTTTCTCAAACGCATCGGTGCTTATAATATAATAATGTGTTATAGGTACTCGTATATGTACCATGCTATGTTATGTGAACATGGCGAACGGCTACTGCTGTCTGGCCGTTTATGATCGACGTCAGAAAACGTTGGCCAATAGCAGAATTCTCTTTTGTTCACATGACTTAGAATTTCTACAATATTATAGAATATTTTTGAAGAAGGGATGTAAAGTATTACTATTTTTTGTAGAGAAAATTACTATTTTTTGTAGAGATAATTATTATTATTTGTACAAATTTTTACAGAAGTTAGTAGTAGTAATTACGATAATTGTAATAAATTTCTACTTCTACAAACCATAGTAAAATATACTAAACATTGTGGACTTCTTTCCTATTGTTGTAGCATTTTATTCGACAATTCAATTGCTACAATAATTAATAGTTTTTAACTATAAATTGTAGTAAAATTTTCTACAAATTGTTAAGTATTTTTCTACAAGTCTACTACTACAACATTGTAGTAAAATTTTCTAGTCACATTTTTTTCCGTGTTAGATTTTCAGCGATATTGCAATAAAATGTATTAAAATCGTTAGGATTTATATTTGCATTGCATGATTTATGGGTACTTTTGCCTCTCGATTCATTAATAATAGACCAAGTTTCCCTTGCCTTATTTTTCAGCTCTCGATTCTTGTACATATCTTTAGCTTTTCTAATAAGTGTTCGATATAAAGATCTGTAGCGATAATAATAGTTTAAAAATAAATTATTTTGCGTAAATTTTTTTATATAGTTGAGAGATCTCATATTTTTTTATGAACATCTTAAACCAGCTGTAATCCACGGCTTTTTGGCTTAATTTTTATTTTTTGAATAGGGAAAGACGCATTAAAAAATTTGCTTAAATTTAAATAAAAATCGTTAAAAGGAGATATACCAGTAAAGCAACTGTACCAATTAAAATTTTTACATACTAAATGAAATTTTCCATAATAAGATTTACTAAACAATCGACCATGACGAGAATTAGTCTTAGGAAGCTTATGCTCAAGAGATGTCGAAGCTAAAACGGCTTCATGATCAGACAGACCGCTGGGATTCACTGTACACGATAGACGTACAGAAATAGTCAAGTAACGTTTCGGTACATTCCGTTATCCTTGTTGCTTCCTTAACATGCATACTTAAGTTAAGGAAATTAATAATTTTTTTAATCTAATAATAATATTATCATCATCTTTGAGATAATCTATATTTAAGTCACCTGTTAAAACTATTTTAGATGTTGTAGAAAATCTACTTAACAAAGATTCCAAATTGTTTAAAAAAACTGAAACATTTGAATTTGGTGATCTATAGATACAAACAACATAAATATTAAATTTAAGAATAGAAATAATGGAAAACTCAAATTGTTTTTCCTCTAAAAGTTCAGGATATTCTACAATCTTAAATTCCAAAGTAAGAAATATGGAATCATGTATTAAGATTGCTGTACCCCCGTGTTCATACAGTTCTCTGCAAAAAATAGTTATTAAGTTATAATTTGGAATAAATAAATGTTCATCTTTTTCAAGCCAATGTTCCGTTAATAATAAAATGTGAGGGAAACAGTAATCTTCTATTAATAAAAATAAATTATCAACTTTATTACGAACAGACCGAATATTTAAAAGTAAGAACGTTAAGGAGTCAACGGGATTAATGGATGGACTACATCTAAAAAAGAACTATTAGGTTCTCCTAAGTCAATAACAATAGGTTCAGTGTTTACTACATATTCAAATTCATTGTCATTTGGTAAAATAACTTTTAAAACTAAATTTTGGTTTATTTTCGTATTCTTATGTAAAAACGTATTTACCATTTCTCTAATTGACAATTTAATATTTGTCACATTAGGTACATATGTTATGGACGTATTTCTATTTATTAAGCAAAATTGATTAATTTTATTCCCAATAAAACTTTCAATTTTCTTATCATATTTGTGAACATTCTTAGAAAAAATAAATAGAGCTGGAGCTTTACATAATGAAGTATAATTAGAAATATTCAGTGTATTAACTAGTATAAAAAGAAAGTCATTTTTACCACACTTCTGAGAATATTCAAAAACTGAATCTATCAAAAGTTTCAAAATTTATATTAGGTTTACTAACACCTACCACTGAATATTCGGATGCATCAAGATATGAATTTAAATAATTAGATACATTTCTAGCTAATTCATTCCCTATTATTAACAAATCTTTTTTAGCTTCTTTTTTCTCAGTATTTCTCAGTAATCGGGCAGTTCGAGCTGGATTATTTTC
This sequence comes from Psylliodes chrysocephalus, assembly GCA_927349885.1. NCBI lineage: Eukaryota > Metazoa > Arthropoda > Insecta > Coleoptera > Chrysomelidae > Psylliodes > Psylliodes chrysocephalus. The sequence continues at coordinate 52,706,642 of OV651816.1, forward strand.
GATTTCGTAATTTTTTTCGTTACCATTTTGAATGTTTGGCCGATTATTTTCAATATTTTCTTGATTATTTTCGACGCTATTTTCAAGACTCCAAAATTCCATCCCAGATTTCTTCATTAAATTAACTTCGTAACTCTTGTTTTGTGATTCTAATATTCTGATTGTATCGATCATATTTCGATTTATTTCCTCTAATTCTATTAGCGACTTTCTTTCTGTATCTCTTCCTTCTTCATGTTTTATAATTTCAATCAATAATTGATCATTTAATATTTTCATATTATTTATATCATCCTGAAGTTTAGAGATAATGCTCATCTGATTTCTAATTTTATCAGTATAACCTTTTTCGGCTTCTTCGGCTTCGCCTTCGAAATCTAGCATGTTTTTTTTTTAATTTTAACAGATGTGAGTTTCTCTGTTCAATATCTTCGTTCAGTCTATTAATTTCTAATTGTAATACTTTAGCATCATGGTCATAATTAAAATCTAGTTTTTCAAATTTCTCCTCTTCATTAGCTAATTTATTGTTCAATTTTTGAATTTCTTCTTTTAGTTTGATAAATTCTAAACCTTTGTCTTCTACAATTCGTTCACATGCCTTGTTACAATAAATTTTATTTTCAGATAAAGGTATGATTTTTTTAGTTTTAATGCAACTAGGATAAAAAATGGCGAAACAACAAATACACCAATAATAATGAGCATCTTTTTTGCAGCATTTAAATTTACCTTCCATAGCTTATAATTGAATACTTATAGATGAATTCAACAAATCCAAATAAGTAAATTTAAAAGTTTCCTCCGCCACTGGGTCTCATTTATACATATAAATAGGTAAATTCATATCTACACAGATAAATTGTGTTTTTATATTCTACTAATGAGATTTCGATAAGAATTATATTTACAAATTAGGTTATTATGCGAATTTCTGACATACTTCGTAGGATCGGTAAACATATAGAAGGCCAAAGAAACATATAAACATTATTACCTATAAGAAATTTTTACAATATAAAGGAGATGTCTACTTAATGAATGAGTAGATTAAAAAAATAAAAGGACTATAATTTACTTTTTCATATATATTTTATTTGAAAATGCATTATAGCACAGTTTTTATGGCAATGGTCTATATTTTTATATAATTTTGCTATCATTCATTTTCATGTAAACATTAAAATAGAAAAAAATGCATCATGATTCACAACGGGGTCAGCATTATTATAGTATTTTTAAAATAAGAAGGCAGTGACGTCACATAATAAAAAATCTAGGAATTTTTTCCTTTACTTACAGAGGGTTCTTTCTTTTTACATTAACTTACATTTAATAACTGTGTTTTGACCAAAGTTGTTTTAAAAGGAATACCATGTTCAATTAACCAGTTCTCTATATTAGCTTTTTTGCAGCTGTTGTCGGCACTTTATTGACGACTGTACTGTGGAAACAGACATTATCTATAATAATTTTAGGAGGTTCTTTTAAGTTGATTAAAAGCTAATATATGCAAAAAGTTTTCTCTATTAACTTCGCCATGGTAATCACCATCCCGTGTCTTAGTAGAAATTACTAACTCTGTTTCAGAAACAAATCCAGAAAATGTTTTTTAATGCAGTACTATATACCAACGAAGAAAAAATAAAGCATTATACCAAAAATTTAACAAATTGTCATCAATAAAATAAAATAAAAAATGGAAAATCTTATTACCTATAAAATAAATACTAAATTTAAATATAATTATGTTTAAGTACCTGGCACCACCAACTACAGTTTTTCCTACACTTCTCTTATCAAAGTCTTTCCACGAACGTCCAACTGTACCATCTTTAAATATCCATGTCTCATCCAAAAAACAAACTGATACAAGCCTTCCCTTTTGATCCCTGTACATAACGGAGTACAGGGTAACGAGATTACAGATAGTCTCTTAAGGAAAGGGACTCAAACACCCTTTGTGGGACCTAAACCGTTCTGCGATATCAGCAGTATCACAATATTAAGAGAAATTAAAAGGAATTGGGCAATAGAAGAACCGATAATCGGAACAATCTCTTGGTGATAAGGCAGGCTAAGTTACTTCTGGGTGAATATAATCAGAAAAGATTGAAAGCCTGTATCTGCCTGTGCAAGAATAGGCTACGTATTGTAACAGGGATTCAACAGGGATTCTTACTGGGCATTGACACCTTAGCAAACTGAGAGTGGTGAATGCAGATTCTATGAAGAAGAGGATGAAAGCTTCATTCATATTTTGTTTGAATGTGTAGAGATATAGTATTCCTCAATGAACAACTACAACACAAAGACAATTAAATATTTTCCAACCTACCTTTTCACTAATATTATTTTGTTAAACATAGTTTCTCTTGTTTTTCCTTTTCAGATTAAGTATTGATACAGTTTTTTTCGTCATTAGCTCAGTAGCTCCTATTTCTCAATTTTTTATTATTTATTTCATAATCATCATTTACTTGTCACCTTTCTCCTTTTTGACATTTTCTTTGACAATTGTTGTCACGTGAGAGGATACTGAAATGTCAAGGCACATGTCACATTTGACTTAACATTATGTATCCTCTCACACCATAGGTTCTTTCGTTCGCTGTTGGGGCAGTGTGCATCAGTGTCAATTACACCACCTTATTTACCTAATTTACTTCCTCCTTATTCCTTATACAAGTGTCGAGTATAATTCTCTCCTGCTAAATAGCTGGTAGATAAAATATCCACCAGTGGACACCACCTCGCCGACAAGAAGGCGTAGTGGATTTTACAACGGGCCAAACGAAAGGTATAGTATCTGTTGGTGTAGTCCATTCCTACACCAGTGGGATGAATAAAAGAACCTAAAGTCTCATATGGAATCCCCTTCTTTTTCCTACAATTACCCAAGTAACATTTTTAAGAGAATGAAGTATTTTTTTTTGCTTTATTAGTTTTATAGGCTAATATCCGTTTTTAGTACAGATAGAACACAATGAGGAAATCCTCCATTTTAAATATGGCAGTGGCTGTTTAACCACATATCATGTAAAATAGTACCTGTCTACCAGACCTGTACCTAAAGGATATTCAAATAAATTATGGTCAAAGTGCAAATAATTCTAAAATTTTTCAATTTTAGTAATGACGTGTTTTGTGTACCAAAGACAGTGATAGTGTGTCAATGACAACAGTGTGCCAATGACAACATTGTGCCAATGACAGTAGATTTATGTCAAATGATACCTATATTGTAATTTAATGGAATCACATAAATATATGATTTAAAAACTATAAAAGTATCATTATTACTTAATTGTATTAATTTTTAATCTTGACATATAAACTTCCATGGCTTTAAGGCCGCACTGTTGTGCCGGTCGGAGTGGGGGATGTTAAAGGGAAAGCCCACTCACGCGACACGTCGCGCGCGACCTGCCGCATGCGATTTTTTAGGTGTGATTTTTAACAGACGACAAGCAGCGACACAGACGTTCAATATCAAAATAGAGGTGGAAGAAGTAGTAACGGTGTTGTTTTATTCTGTTCATCAGCGGAAAAAATTGAAAAGAAGTAGGTACTGGGTTCATCCATTATTTATAGACCCTTATGTAAAAGGCGCATTTAATTTATAATATAAGGATTTACGTCAACACGAAGATAAGTTCTTCAAATATTGCAGAATGCTAGCGCAGATTCCCGAACAAATATTTTTGTCGCTATTTTATTTCAATTAACTGTTCAATATTTGAGGTCGGTCTTGAATATCGGATATAAATTCATCTATATCAATACAACTGTCGGACATTTTTTCACTGGAACTGTCGAAAAGTTAACAGGAAACTCCAACTCTCAACTGGCGTTTCGCACGTGACTTGACGTTTGTATGAGTGATGCTCCATATGTATCCATGATAACGCTGGCCGAGTGCGGCAGAAAAATCGCGGGTTTGTCATTTCCAATTTTCAGCCGCGTGCGACCACGCGACAGAACCGCGTTAATGGGCTTTGAGTCATTTGAAAACATCTAAAGTTTTGCCGCGCGCGATGCTTCGCGATCAGTCGCGCGCGACGTGTCGCGTGAATGGGCTTTCCCTATTAGGTTTATTTTCGTTACGGAGTTACGAAATTTCTTGATTCGGTCGCCGCTCAAAGCCTGCGATAAAAGCTATGCAATAGCTTAAAAGTTTTATGGTTACCTTGTATACTTTGATAAATCTAAAAATGTTACTTGGGTAGTAAAGCCTTGTTCCACTTGATTTATTCATACTTTATTTGGTCGATTGTTAAACTTACCTGGGTTGTTTATCAACTTCTTTTAGGTAGGTATATTTGTTTGTAGTATCAGATGTTAGTTTACTTTCTCTGTTTTTTTATAACGATTTTTAACTTTAACCTCTGTATTTAGGTATGTGGACTCAAAGCGCATGCTCACGTAACATTACGCTATTTTGGACTATGTTAGTACGCCGTGTTTTGTAGAGTACCAGCTTCGACTTCTATACTTATAGTTATTTTCCGACGCTGAATTTCTCCAACATTTTCATTTTCATCGAGTTTGTGTTGGTTAGTGAGCATAAACGAGGTTTTTTACTTTTATCATCACTTTACGATATATGTGACGATGATATACCGTTCTGTTCTATATTCAAACTTAAATTTCCGTGTTTGAACACGAAATTCCTTGTTTGAATACGAAATTATGTATTCGAAGACGGATTTTTGAAATAAAAAAAAATAAAAAATTGTCCATTCTGCCTACCGTGCTTTAGTTAGTTAACGTGTTCGATAAAAAATAATTAATGAACATTCGTCTCATCGTTTCTAATAAAGATGTTTTGAACCAAGCCACTAAATCAAAATGTAATTATTTACTTACTAGATACTACTTGAAGTAATTTGGAAGTATTAAATAATCTTAAAATTAACCAGTGTGATATACCCTCCTGCTGCCCATTCTGTTACTCAATTAGTTTATCTAATATCCGCTCAAATCCAATTCAATCTCGAAACTAATATTATCATGTACCAAACAGCCAGTGTCATCCTTTCGAAGCGATACAATCGAGAAGAGTATAAAATGTCGGCATTAAAAGTGTCGTATATGGCACACATAGAGCCCGATGTTGGGGTGTAGTTCGGCGGGAATCCATTCTTGGCGCGATTTCTGGTAAGCCAAAAGCCAGGATCAAGATTGGTTCACGATATATACGATCCGATTTCGCAGACGATGCAATGTTTTAGTTCGCTAAAACCGGAATTAAATAAGATCGAGACAGTTTTATGGTGATCGGATATCGGCACTAAACTCTTTAATGAATATTCAATTTATTTTTACGCAGTGGCGGTTTTTGGAGTGAAAGAGGAATCCAGATATTCTTCAATGGGGGATTTAGCTTAACCACAGTTTTCTATAGGATGTCCGCTAATTTATGGTACATAGCCAAACTGCAGATTCTTTGAGTAAAAATATTACGATATAAATAAATTTACCTTTATGCAAAAGTTGGTAATAACCGAAATACAGGGTATTAAAGTTGAAAAGTCAAAAATTATATATGGCCATAATTTTTTATTTCTCAATTTAATTTTCTTAAATTCGATAGACATTTTTAAGGTCAAAAGATACAGCTATGAGCAAAACAATCAGTTAAAAATTTTTTCCTGGTGTACAGCATGGATAAATAACCCCTTCATCCCCTCTAAATTTACGCCACTTTCCTAAACCTTATTTGGATTATACTTTTACTTTTTTGATATTTTTTAAATAATTCATGTACTCCTATTGGGAACTCATAAAGTGATTGGTTTTCGAGATATTCACATTCAAAGGGTTATTTTTCATTTAAATGTATTTTTAATTTTGTATTTTTTTTTATAAAATTATCCCGAACAAACGGTTTTGGTGTAATAAAATACAGCGATCAGCAAAAAATTATTTAAATAGGCCATGCCAGTGACGTACGGAATGGGTAAGTACACATTCATCTCTTTTAAATTTTACGTCATTCTCCAAAAACTTATTTGGACTGCTAGAATATTCACGAATTTAAGTGTTAAACCGAATAAATTGAACGTGGCGCGCAGTGGTCGTACTCTCTTATGAAGGGTAGTCTGACTGCCTGGACACGTCTTTATTAATTTCTATAAAGTGATACATTCCTGTCCGTACCATGTTGTTACGTCTTGCGTACAGGGTAATCTCGAGGTGCGCTAACACGGCCATCCTGAAATTGTGACGTTCTCGGCCCAATAAGAAATAAGTAGTCCACATATATAAATAGAAATACATAACTCTTTTAATCATACATTAGATATACTTACAAAAAAAAACTTATTTAGAATAACAATTATAGTAATACTATATGATCAGAAAAAATAAATAAATCTGGTGACCTCCAGATAGATTTTCTGACACGACTCTTCCTAGTCTATTCGGCTTCATCCTGATTACTAGGTTGGTCAGAAGCATCATTCTGGAAACGGAAAAACAACAATATAACAATTACGTTACTTAGCCTCAGGTCTTTAATAAAACCAACCAGAGAACCGGCCAAAAACTTAAACTTGGCACGACAGGTTTTTATTAAAACCGGCCAACAACTTAAACTTGGCACGACAGGTTTTTATTAAAACCGGCCAACAACTTAAACGTGGCACGACAGGCTTTTATTAAAACCGGCCAACAACTTAAACTTGGCACGACAGGTTTTTATTAAAACCGGCCAACAACTTAAACTTGGCACGACAGGTTTTTATTAAAACCGGCCAACAACTTAAACTTGGCACGACAGGTTTTTATTAAAACCGGCCAACAACTTAAACTTGGCACGACAGGTTTTTATTAAAACCGGCCAACAACTTAAACTTGGCACGACAGGTTTTTATTAAAACCGGCCAATAATTTAAACTTGGCACGACAGGTTTTTATTAAAACCGGCCAATAATTTAAACTTGACACGACAGGTTTTTATTAAAACCGGCCAAAATGCAGATAATGAAATCTAGAGGTTTTAAACGACCCGTTTGTTGTGAGTATAATGTGTCTTAAGACCTAGGATAGTATTATTGTACAGTAAAATTAACCAATCGTGTAACCGCTAATACGGCCCTATAAAGAGTTTATAAATACCTTAGTATTTTTATCGTCATCTCCATCTAGATAACTTTCCAGGATATCTGCGCAATCATCTGGAGTCCATTCCATTGCCCATAAACGCATTTGAGAAGGAACGGCCACTGTTGTACGTAGTGACTCAGCAATATCATCTATCTTGCGCAATTCATATCGATGATTTTTTAATATTTTAACGATTTTATAGGGTCCGGTCCAACCAGACTCAAGCTTTCTTGGCATTATAGCTTCTCGTGACATAAGGACGTGATCGCCGACACAAAATAATTTCGGAACAGAAGATTTTGATTTACAATATATTTCTTGATCAACTGCATTTTTATTGATACGCTGACTGACGAATTGTCTCCACTTTTCTCTTTCTGGAAGCACTACAGGTAATTTATCGTTTGATGCATTATTGATTATACGTTGAATTTCTGGTAATCGATTATCGCACCCAAATATAAAATTTTGAATTTTTCGATGTTTTTTAAATAAATCATGTCGATGGCTTAGAGCACAAATGTTGTATGTCCAAAAATGTCATTTTGGGTAAAATCGATTTGAAAATTGGAGGTGACTATGACGAGCTGTATAATTTTTATTAGTATTACTTTACTGAATGGTAAACCTATTTAAGTAGACGTACTATATTTGGTAACCATAAATATTTCATCATAAAGAATGTAGACTCCTACCTATCCCATTTTCGACAAAAATGGTCATACAACATGTGTGCTTTAAACCAACGATGTACCCTTGTTGGAAATTTATAAAAAAAAATCCAAAATTAAAAAATAAATTAAAATGAAGAATTTCCACATTTGAGTGTAAATATCTCGAAAACCATTCTCTTCATGAGTTCCCAACAATAGTACATGAATTATTTAAAAAATATTAAAAAGTGCAAAAGTTATAGTCCAAATAAGTTTGTGAACAATGGCGTAAAATTTAGAGGAGATGAATGTTTTACTTATCCATGCTGTACGCCAATAGTAAAGTTTATTTAACTGATTGTTTTGCTTATGATGTAACGTGCATTTTTAGCCGCTTAAATAACTAAGGAAAAATTCGACTCACCTTGTTTAAATATACGGAAAAAAGGTAAACCGTAATTTATTGTTGATAAGCTTTCAAAGTCATTATTTTTGTCGTAAACTGACTGTATGTTTTGTTAGCCTTCAGATATTATTATTATTATTTTAATTTAATTCATTTTATCACTGACAGGGTATTGTATTTTGTTTATATTTCTGAGTTATACATTTTTGTAGATTTTATCACTTCTACAACAATCCTATGTTCAATTCTCCTAAAAATAGACAGTCTCGTTGCGAATTTATTATTTATGTTATGTATTAAAACTAATAAAATATTTTAGGTACCTTTTTCATCGAATTTGTTTAGTTTTTGTTCAAAGTAATTATTTTTAGTTAATTTTATTGTCAGAATATTTTTTTGGGTTAGTTATATTTGACGTTAAATGTCAAGGACGGGACACGATAGTTGACAGAGTCATGTAGTTCCATTTCTGGTTCCGTTGTACGAGGTTCGTTTGTTTAACTGTAGGGTTGTGCGCGCTTAGAAGATTTTTCGCGAAAGATGGGGTATCGATTTTTGTCAGTAGCAATTTCCAAATGTAGTTATATTGTATATAGATATAGTTTGTAGGGTAATCTTTGGAAAATATGTGCTGATAAATTCTTAAAGATGAATTTCTGAACCCACTCGGCTTGTCATTTTTTAAAGCGGAAGGGGAGATATCGTGCCAGTTTTGTTGGTTAGTTGTTTTTTTTATATAACTTTTTTATTTCACTGTTTATGTAAAGGTAGAAATTAAGATCTCAAAATTTTTGCACCCCATTTTGCGCAAGCGTTCTTTGCCTGGTACCAAGCTAATAACCAACCGTGCCACCTGTTGGTGAATTTATTTTCTTTTTGGGTCCATGCATAGGACACATAATTTGCTTGATTTCTTGCCATATTTAGTCATGTTAGTTTATTTGATTATTAAATTCATCAAAAGCCATTGGGTAAATAATTTTTAAGATTGTACAATTTAAATTGGGAAAATTGATAATCTATATATGGATGGTTCAGAAGAAAAATGGATCAAGTCCAATTTTCAACTTTTTTGAAATAATCGCCTTTACAGGTACATAAAATGTTTATTTCAGTAGAGAAATGAATGAAGTCACACTTCATGTATTAAGCGGCTAGAGTCGATTTCCATTTGGTTTCTGAATACTTTCTTTATTCGTTTCAGAAATGAAATGGATCAAGTCCATAAAATTCACTATTGTTTACTATTTTTTAATATAAACTAGTGGATAAACCTCGTATTCGTAAAAGCGGTCTCAGTGTTTACAAGTTAAGTGCATTTGCTTAGAAATTAATCCTTGTTTTTTAAAATGGATGACAGTGGATCAGAGTCTGAACCATTTCAAGAAAGTGAATTAGATTACGAACCTTCTGAGGGGTCTGATATACGCGAAGTTGAAGGAATGGTTTTTTATTTTTACCATTACTTCCTATAATTGAGGTTATGTTTTCGATACTAATGTTTAAGTGTTGTTCTCTTATGGCACGCCTACGGGGTTTGATCAAAAGTTTTAGTTGTGTTTTTTGTTATAGACCATGAAGCTGTTCCCACACAGAATATTGACCCCATTGAACAGAACATTGTTTTAGACATCATAACACAACAAAATGTAGCGACAGATATTTCTAAAAAAACTAGAAAGCGAAGTCTAAATAAAAATAATTGGAAGACAAATATAAAAAAACGTAGAAGAAATTGTGGTGAAGAATAAATTTCTTCTTCGGGAAGACTGGTACCTTCAAAAACCTTCCAAGACAAAGCATGTAATTGCAAACAAAATTGCAGCAATAAAATTCAAGAAGATCAGCGCAAGATAATGTTTGAATCCTTTTGGAAACTAGGTGACTATTCGCGTCAAAATGTTTTTATACGGGGTTTGGTAACAGCAAAAAAAATTGCACGAAGACGAATAAGAAGTGGTGCAGGGGCAGCAAAGCAAACGTCTTTTAAGTACAGCTTTCGGGTAGAAAATGAAACGATGTTTGTATGTAAGAAATATTTTGTAGATACATTACAAATTAGTGTCGGTAGATTATATCGCTGTATTTCAAAAGATGAAGTAGCGTCAGTAATAGATTTACGAGGAATGAATCCAAGAAAGAAAATAGATGATTCCAAAATCATTGAACATATCAACTCTTTTCCAGCCTACCAAAGCCATTACACTAGGAAAGATAACCCTGGCCGGAAATATTTAAATGAAGAATTGACGATAACTAAAATGTATGACTTATACAGAGAAAAATGCATGTCAGAAAATATCCTTCCATGTAATAAAAAATTTTACTACCATGTTTTTAATACGAAGTTCAATTTAAGCTTTAAATCACCATCTAAAGATACTTGCTCTCAATGCGATGGACTTCAAATGAAAATTCAATGTGAAGATAATGAAGAAACAAAAAACAAACTCAAAACAGAAAAAGAACTACATCTTGCCAAAGCTGATTCAGCACGCAAAGCTTTGAAATCTGATCAAGAAAAGGCCTCAGATATAATCTATGTGCTTACTTTCGACCTTCAAAAGGCCTTAGCATTTCCCAAAATTACCACATCTGTAGCATATTACAAGAAAAACTTATATGTTTACAACTTTGGGGTACATTCATTCAATATAGGAACTGGTTTTATGTACATGTATGACGAAACAGAGGGAGGCCGTGGATCTCAAGATGTCGCATCATGTTTGGTGAAACACTTAAAAGAATTTGCAGCAAATCATAAACATATTATAATGTATTCTGACTCATGTACGGGTCAGAACAGGAATATAAAGTTGTCCCTCTCCCTTCTAAAGTTAGTACAAGATCCAAATATGGCCGTGGACACTATAGACTTAAAATTTTTGGTGTCGGGTCATTCGTATTTGCCGAACGATGCCGATTTCGGCGTAATTGAAAAGTTTAGTCGCAAACGCCCCCAAATTTTTTGCGCACAAGACTGGATGAATATAGTAAGAGAAGCTAAGAAAAAAGAACCAAGATTTAGAGTCATTGAAATGAAAAGAGAAGAATTTAAATCAACCAAAACTTTGGAATCAGCAATACAAAATAGAAAGAAAACTATAACTAATCATAACTTTTCATGGCTAAAAATCAGGTGGTTGCGTTTTGAAAGGGGGTCGCGAATATCCCTAAAGTTTAAAGAAACTCTCAACGAAGACTTTGAATTTGAAACAGTTGATTTAAATAAAAATGCGAAAGGCAGAAAAATTTCATCTTTAAACATCCAACAGGATCAACTATATCCATCGAGACGTAACGTTACCAAATCTAAAAAGCAACACATAAAAAGCTTCTTCCATTTATTCCGCCCATATACCACAGTTATTATAAAAATTTACCTGTCGAAGGAATCACTAGACAAAGCGAAGGTAACAATACCATTGTTGACGACGAAGAATGTACCGATGAACCTGTTTATAATTAAAATTTAAGATATTTTCAGTTTTAAAATGGATCAAGTCCAAAAAAGTATAAACTACTGATTGTAGAAACTATCATATTAGTATTTTTAGTTATTTAAGTAAACAACAGCATAGTATAAAGTATAATAAAGAATTTGGTTTATTTTTCTTTTCAGATTTGTTGTTTTTTAATTAATGAACCTAAAAAAACTTTAACCTTCATTTTCTCCAAAATTAGTTTTTAGGACTTGGTCCACTTCTCTTCTGAACCATCCATATATAAAATTGTTTGTCCTGACTGACTGACTGACTGACTGACCTATCAGCGTACAGCCAAAACTACTAAGCCTAGAAAACTGAAATTTGGAACATAGGTTTATTTTATAACGTGAGCATCCGCTAAGAAAGGATTTTTGGAAATTTTAACTTTAAAGGGGGGAAATGGGACGAAATGGGGGGAGGGAGCTTTTAATGAAACTCTTTGTTCTTTAAAGTTAGAAACATGACAATTTAAATTACAGCTACTGAGCATAAATAAATAATGACGTGTTTCAGGGTTTTTGAATTTTTTACATTTTAAGGGGAGAAAACGAGGGGTGAAAGTTTGTAAGCGACTCTCGATTTTTTTTGTTCTACATGAAGTTAGAAACATGAAAATTGGAATTGCAGCTACTGACTACAAATTATTAATGACATGTTTCAGGGTTTTTAGATTTTCACATTTTAAGGGGCGAAATGGAGGGTGAAAATTTATTTGGGAGTATCCATGTTTTTGGTTCTCTTTAAAGTTAAAAACATGAAAATTAGAATTGCAGCTACTGAGTACAAATTAATAATAATGTGTTTCAGGTTTTTTATATTTTTACATCTTGAGGGGGACAAACGGGGGCAAAAGTTTGTATGGGAGCATAACTTTTTTTGTTCTCTATAAAGTTAGAAACATGAAAATTGGAATTGCAGCTAATGAGTACAAATTAATAATGAATGTATTAGGGTTTTTGGATTTTCATTTTTTAAGGGGGGAACGGGGGTAAAAGTTTATTTGGAAATATCGATTTTTTAAAGGAAGGAACTTGAAAATTGGAATTTTATGTTCTCATCATAAATAAATAATGAAGTGTTTCATGGTTTTTGGATTTTCACATTTTAAGGGGGGAAACGGGGGTAAAAATAAATAAAAATTAATTATTAAAAATTAATAAAAATTAATAAAAATTAATAAAAATTAATAAAAATTATTAAAAATTAATAAAAATGAATAAAAATTAATAAAAATTAATAAAAATTAATAAAAATTAATAAAAATTAATAAAAATTAATAAAAATTAATAAAAATTAATAAAAATTAATAAAAATTAATAAAAATTAATAAAAATTAATAAAAATTAATAAAAATTAATAAAAATTAATAAAAATTAATAAAAATTAATAAAAATTAATAAAAATTAATAAAAATTAATAAAAATTAATAAAAATTAATAAAAATTAATAAAAATTAATAAAAATTAATAAAAATTAATAAAAATTAATAAAAATTAATAAAAATTAATAAAAATTAATAAAAATTAATAAAAATTAATAAAAATTAATAAAAATTAATAAAAATTAATAAAAATTAATAAAAATTAATAAAAATTATAAAAATTAATAAAAATTAATAAAAATTAATAAAAATTAATAAAAATTAATAAAAATTAATAAAAATTAATAAAAATTAATAAAAATTAATAAAAATTAATAAAAATTAATAAAAATTAATAAAAATTAATAAAAATTAATAAAAATTAATAAAAATTAATAAAAATTAATAAAAATTAATAAAAATTAATAAAAATTAATAAAAATTAATAAAAATTAATAAAAATTAATAAAAATTAATAAAAATTAATAAAAATTAATAAAAATTAATAAAAATTAATAAAAATTAATAAAAATTAATAAAAATTAATAAAAATTAATAAAAATTAATAAAAATGAATAAAAATGAATAAAAATGAATAAAAATGAATAAAAATGAATAAAAATGAATAAAAATGAATAAAAATGAATAAAAATGAATAAAAATGAAAAAAAATGAATAAAAATGAATAAAAATGAATAAAAATGAATAAAAATAAATAAAAATGAATAAAAATGAATAAAAATGAATAAAAATTAATAAAAATTAATATAATTTAATAAAAATTAATAAAAATTAATAAAAATTAATAAACATAAATAAAAATGAATAAAAATGAATACAAATGAATAAAAATAAAAAAAAAATGAATAGATATGAATAAATATAGCCGCGGGCTAAGCTGGTTTTTTTATAAAGAAACATAAGTTGAGGTTTATTTTTTATTTATTTTTTCATTTACTGGGTTTGTGTGGAAAAAGGAACATAGTTTGGCCACTATATAAGCCCAGTTGGCGCCTATAATTTGTCTCCTATTTCCGGAATTTTTATTAGTTTGAGCAATGTCGATGGCTCGAAGGTTGACACCGGAAGAACCGAAACTTGTGTAACTGAAGTAGACAGGATTTTGTTGATAAAGTTTTTTTTTTAATTTTTTTTAAGTTTAATTTTAAGTAATTCCCCTCTGGAAGTTGCTTAGAACATTTGGTAGGTTACAATGACACTAAAAATATTAGTTAAATTATACTGAGAATTAAAAAAAATAGAGGGATTAATAATTTTTAAATTTTCAACTCTATTTCGGTTATCAACTCTTGGATTAAAGTAACTTTGGTTAAACCGCAATATTTTTACCCAAAGAATCTTCAGTTCTGTTGTATACCTTATTAATGTGGACACTCGTATAGATTCTAAATCATGGAATGATCCACAAAAAAATGTAAAGTATGCCTAAATCACGAATATTTATAAATTAAGGTTAACTATTTGCCAGCAGGTTGGAGGAACGTTTATAAAAACAGTAGTGGTTGGTGTACGAGCCCTAACACAAAAATGTTCGGACATCAACTGATTTTGCGAAAAAGTTGCAAAGTCTACGGTGTCAGATATTGTGAAAAAAATATGGAGTAACGGGTTCAACTCAAATTTCAAGACATGGTGCTAGTCGGCCACGCAAATTCACTTCCCGAATACAAAGATCTCTTGTTTGGATTTGTAAAACTGATCGCCGAAGTACTGTAAGGGAAATAACAGCAAAATGGAATGAAGAAATAATTGGAAATGTTTCACGAGAAACGTGTCGTCGCTGGATTCATAAGTCTGGTTTACATTTTTATAAGGTACGCAGGTTACGTTTAAGGAAAATCTCATATTTATGCAGTAAAATCATTGGTTTAGGCAAAAGAAAAGCCGTTGCTTACGGAAAAACAAAAGAAAAGACGATTAGCGTGGGCAAAGGAACGGGCAATGTGGACTTTTGAAGACTGGAAAAGAATCATTTTTAGCGATGAATCAAAATTTGATGTTTGCGTGAGTGACCATCGATCACATGTTATAAGAAACAAAAATGAAGCCTTTCATAAAGACTGCCTAAAAAGAAAAATGAAATTTCCATCAGGTGTTATGGTATGGGAAAGCACGTAATGAACTTTTAATATACATATATATTGATATAGTATCTTTAATATGATTTATGTGAAACCATATCTTCAATATAATTAAAAAAATATGAGCTCCAATTATTTATTTTATATTCCTGGATAGCGTATTCCTAGACAGAACTTACTGTTGACTATCATTCTTTATCCAGCAAATTTTCTCACTTCTAGGTAGGGTTCAGACGTTTATTCGTAGATGGGTTAGCCTGCTTTTTATTTGTTAAATTGATTAATAGTAAATAAGTCATTAAAATGTATTATTATAATTAAAACACACCATTATATTATTGTATTTATTTAATCATTAAATAAATTAAATGTTTTTCTTATAAAAAAAAAAATACAAATAATTATTGTATTTAAATTTGACGCAATTTAACTGTCAAACTTTTCGAAATATGACTTGACAGACAGTCATATATTTGTATTCCACTTTAATATACAATAAACATCAACAACTAAATGGCGTTAGATTTTAAGATAGTTATCACTTAGCTTTATTAAAACATAACAATGACCATAATTAATGAAGATGTTACTTCATGGTAAGTAATATCTTTTATTAAACATAAAATTAAAAACTAAACATAACCTCTCTATTAAGCGTCAGATCAGATCTGAGAATAATTATTTAAAATTTTTGTGTTAAATAAATAAAGGTTAATTTTAGGAACCTTGTTCGGAGAACTATTTCATAGGGATATTCTGGATTGATGTCACTATTTTGTGCACTAGACTAGAGCAAAGGTCTGTAATCTTGGCACCACAACATTACTAAGAAAGGTCAAAAATGTACGAGAGGTTTGCCCATCGTTTGCCCATTATTGCCCATGAAATAACTTTTTTTGTCTACCCTCTGTTTTCACAATATATCGAAAATAATTTTCGCAGGCCATCTTCCAGAAAAAAGTTAAAATTTTCATAATTTAATTTCACGGCATAATAGCATTTCGTTTGCCCACATTTGCCCATAAATTAGTTTTTTCAGAAAAAAAAAAATTAAAGAAAATTATTCGTTAGCCCATGTTTGCCCATTTTTTTGTTTCACAAATTTCCATAACGATCTTCAAAAAATATTTAATTAAAAAAGGGATTTGATGATAATTCCACTATCCGAGATGTATACGAGTTTATGTGTTATAAAAAAATGGACAAACATCGAAATAA
The DNA here is from genome assembly GCA_927349885.1 of Psylliodes chrysocephalus. Classification (NCBI taxonomy): domain Eukaryota; kingdom Metazoa; phylum Arthropoda; class Insecta; order Coleoptera; family Chrysomelidae; genus Psylliodes; species Psylliodes chrysocephalus. The sequence goes on from OV651816.1 coordinate 52,722,979, forward strand.
CGCCAAAATATTTGTGAGTTACTAAAAAATGTTTAGCCGATTTTTTTTAGAAATCCTCGTCCAATAGAGGGGCTTAAACTCCGATAATAGTGCATTTATATGTGTTTATTAGTGATTTAAAAATGGGCAAACATTAAAATAATTCCAAAAAAGTGTAAGTTGCTAAGAAATGTATTCTGAGGATTGCCCATTTTTTAAAAAATCCTTGTCCAATGGGGGGGGGGGGCTTAATCTCCGATAGTAGTGCATTTCTGTGTTTTCAGTTGATATAAAAAAATGGGCAAACATCGAAATGATTCCAAAATAATTAAAAGTTGCTAAGAAATGTATTCTGATTGCCAATGTTTTAAAAAAAATTCTTGTCCAATAGGGGGGCTTAATCTTCGATAAAAGTGCATTTGTGTGTTCTTATTTGATATAAAAAAATGGGCAAACATCAAAATGATTCCAAAATAATTGAAAGTTGCTAAAAAATGTATTCTGAGTATTGCCCATTTTTTAAAAAAAATCCTTGTCCAATAGGGGGGCTTAATCTTCTATAATAGTGCATTTGTGTGTTCTTATTTGATATAAAAAAATGGGCAAACATCAAAATGATTCCAAAATAATTGAAAGTTACTAAGAAATGTATTCTGAGGATTGCCCATTTAAAAAAAAAATCCTTGTCCAATAGGGGGAGTTAATCTCCGATAGTAGTGCATTTCTGTGTGTTTATTTGATGTAAAAAAATAGACAAACACCGAAATGATTCCAAAATAATTAAAAGTTGCTAAGAAATGTATTCTGAGGATTACGTATTTTTAGAAAAATCGTCGTCCAATACTGGACTGATAATAGAGCATTTCTGGACTTTTATTTGATATAAAAAAATGGGCAAACATCAAAATAATTCTAAAATAATTAAAACTTGCTAAGAAATTAATTCTGAGGATTGCCCATTAAAAAAAATATAAGTCTAATAGATGGGGCTTAAGCTCCGATAATAGTGCATGTATGTGTGTTTGATATAAAAAAAATGGACAATCCTCAGAATACATTTCTTAGCAACTTACACTTATTTTGAAGACATTTTTTATATTAAATAAACACACATACATGCACTATTATCAGAGTTTAAGCCCCCCCTATTGAACTTGGTTTATTTGTAAAAAATGAGCAATCCTAAGAGTACATCTCTTGGTAACTTACACTTATTTTGGAAACATTTCGGTGTTTGATAATTTTTTTATACCAAATAAACATACATAAACGCACTAGTATCGGAGTTTAAACCCCCTGTTGGACAAGTATTTTTTTTTAAATGGGCAATTCTCAGAATAAATCTCTTAGTAACTTACACTTATTTTGGAATCATTTTGATGTTTGCCCATTTTTTTATATCAAATAAAAATACAGAAATGCACTATTATTGGAGATGAAGCCCCCCTATTGGACGAGGATTTTGTTTTAAAAAATGGACGATCCTCAGAATACCTTTTTTAGTATTTTTATTTATTTTAGAATCATTTTGATGATTGCCCATTTTTATATCACTAATAAACACATATAAATTAACTATTGTCGGAGTTTAAGACCCTCTATTGAACGAGGATTTTTTAAAAAAATGGGCGATCCACAGAAAACATTTTTTAGTAGCTCACAAATATTTTGGCTTTATTTCGATGTTTGCCCTTTTTTTATAACAAGCAATCTCGTATAAATCTCAAATAGTGGAATTGTCATCAAATCCCTTTTTTATATGTTTTTTAAAATCGTTATGGAAATTTGTGAAACAAAAAATGGGCAAACATAAGCTAACGAATGATTATCTAATGCAGTTATGTAATATTTTTGTAAATATTTTTTTTTGTTTTATTTTTATTTTCTCTATTTTTTTTTTTTTCTGAAAAAACTAATTTATGGCCAAACGTGGGCAAACGAAATGCTATTATGCCGTGAAATTAAATTATGAAAATTTTAACTTTTGTTATAATGGGCAAATGATGGGCAAACCTCTTACACATTTTTGTCCCTTGTTTGCAATGTGTTGTGGTGCCAAGTTCACAGATCTCTAGAGAGATCCCATTAAACTGAACAGTCTTTCTTCTGCTAATTACATACTGGAACCTGGAACATTCGTCGTTTCACCGTTTTTATAACTTCTTATTTTTCCATTTCTCTCTAAGGTAGGTAGCTATGACAATAACAATTGTTTTTTTTAATATCTTAACTAGTTATCGATACAAGTGTTTTTGGCCAACTCCCTGCTCTTGCCGACGAAATCGGTTTTATAGAACTTACATTTCATAGCCAACTAGATAACATTTTTGTAAAATTGTTCTAGAAATATACGGGTTAAATCAAAATCTTCCTATTTTTTTTTATTCACTCACTGTTTTCTTACTGAATGTCTCTAAAAGAGCCTTATTTTTATTCTGTTGGTATTTTTCTTACATCACAAAGTCCATTATTAAGGTTATTATTTGTAAATGAAATTTAACATTTGTCGTTACTATAAAATGCCTTTAACTTGATTTAAATTAATTAGAACTATGTGATTATTATGCCAAATCATGTTTCTAGTTTATTTTATGTTTTTAATTAGGCTGAGGAGTAGATAATAGTATTTTATGCAACGATCATGTATTAATAACCATTACATGAGAGTTGCATACGCTATTTTTTCTACACTCAATAATTTATAAAGAACTATAAATATTATTAAAGGGAAGTAAAAAGCTCAAAGTCTGTCGACCACATAAATTTTTTAGGTTGCCAGCGCTTTCGACCTAAAAGGTCATCATCAGGCAAAAAATTGTTTGTAAGTGAGTAGGTATAATCTGCAATAATAATTTAAGGTATAACAAAACGTTTTTTATAGAAATGCTGGGTGTCTTACCACTATGTGTCCACAGAAAAATAAGTATGTTGAATTAAAATGTAAAATTTAAGTAAATTGTAAAATGTAAGAATTGTAAAAAAATGGCACACACTGCCTCCCTCATTCGAAGTTGGATCCAGTTCTAGTTTTGAATTTCGCCTGCCTCCATCTGATGAAGGTGGTTTCGAATAAGATAAATTTTGAAGTTCCACATGTGTGCTTAAGGCACCATATGGAAAGTGTTACTTTTTGGAAAGGTGAAATACAGCTACTCCCCCTATCCCCAGTACAAAAGGGGTATACGAAGTCCTGCTCGTGTACACCCTTAAGCCTAAGCTTAAGGGGTATCATTAATATTAACGTTTTTGGAAAAATTCACTTATGACACTTTCGTCATCCAACGGTGAAGTTAAATGAGAAAATGATGGAGATTTACGACATTTGACAACTGACATATGATGGAAAACACGTAGTTACAATGATGGTTGAGCCCCAGTATAATTAATAATACAGTAGCGACAGCTTGAGTCGGCTCCTTTGATGTCGGAGTGGTCAGATTTTTAATGACAGTTGACGTTTTTGCCGCTTATTTCTACACCGAAAAAAGTAACTTTAAAATATCGTGTCCCTGTTCTCTTTGAATAAAATATCACACAACAAATAAAAGATGAAAACTAAGTCTAAATGTAATAAAAATGTTTTAAAATGTGCATTATAACCAATCAAATAATCAAAACAATCAACTACCATGAATCCATTGACAATTCACATATGCCATTTTGACGTATTTGCCGCTTATTTTCGGACATACGCAGAAAAATATGGAACCCTCATAAACAATGAACTGTCGCTACTGTATTATTATTTATACTGGGGTTGAGCTAATAAAAATTAAATTTGACGCTATAATAACATCTGAATCATGTAAATGTGTAAAATACTTAGAAAACAATTCTTTTCTATATGAACTAAAAGAAGGATGGTTTAAATTGTTCCATACACAATGGTGTATTATTTATCACATCAGTTTTGTGTCCGTCTGCATAACTTTTTATTTCATGCAAAATTTTTGTATTTTTCGAGAATTTTATTAAAGTAAATCTCTTATGTTATTTTTGACTTAGATTTCTCTATTATTTTAGAGTTTCCCTAGATTTAATTACTTAAATATGTTGTCTGATAGCACAATACTTGTTTTATTTATCACAATTATCAATAATATTATAGTTTTGCTGTTTCAACTTATAATTCCACGTAAAATTTTATGTTTAATTTTTATAACTCTTAAACTATTGTCTGCCAACATTAATACCAATACAATATATAGAACAATATATACTCGTAGAAAAAATTGTCTACTTGACTCTACTTAACCATCGTTTTTTTTCATCTGGGCTCATCTGACTATATCTCCGAATAACACTGAAGCCTATTTGCTTATTGTGTTTTACCCCATGTTAGTTCATAGCACCAACTCTGTCACCTTTCTACTTTGTACAAGTTTGTACAGATCCTTGGTTGAATGGGTACTATACGTTGTTGGATCAACCTGGGGTTGTCCAAAAAGAGCCTGTCTTTTGCGATCTAGAGCTTCGCATTCGCACAGTATGTGTTTGGCCGTTTTTGGTTTCTTGTGACATAGTCGACACATGAGATCCCCATTGTACATGCCAATTTTGTTTAAGTGTCTTTTTACTGGGGCGTGCCCAGTCATGAACCCTGTTATCACTTTCAACTGGTTCCTATTCATAAAAAGAAGGCTTTTCCATGTGCCTGTTTTGGGGTGCTTCCCCAATAGTTGATATGTTGTTCCCGAATAACAGTCGTTTATGAAACCGCGGACTGTACTTTTTGGTACTCCTGGGTTTGTGTCTGGTTCCGGTGTTTCTTCTGACTCTCTTTTTGCAAGTTCGTCAGCCTTTTCGTTGCCTTCGATCACTTGGTGACCTGACACCCAAAATAGTTTTACTCTATTTTGATCTGCCAGTGTTCTTAGTTCTTCGATGCCTTCCCATACCAGCCTCGACGTAACTTTCTGACTCAATATGGCCTTAAGTGCCGCTTGGCTGTCTGACATTATTTGAATATGCTGATTTTTGACAGCTCTTTCATTGTTCGTTCCTGGTTCACTTTCGCGACTGGTCTAATTTACTGACATTGGGGCTCTCCTGATCTCCCTAACTATCATTGGTGCTCTCCCGATCTCCTTAACTAACATTGGTGTGATGCTCTCCTTATCTTCTTCATTTAAGAAATAAAATACGGTAAAACTGCACCAATAAATGTAACATACTTTTGTCCTTAAAATTATCCCCTCTGTTTGTAACGCCTATGACCAAAGCAGGATTATCAAGAATTAATTTCATAATGAGTGTTCAAATTTGGGTTTCGCCAACTGTATCTATATTAAAATATGTTATTAGGTCTTTATTAAAATTATAAAATTCGTACAATTTTTTTTTTGAAGCGCCAACTTTAAACAAACTACTATTCCGTATACTGAATTGTCATTTTTGAAAAAATAATTGTAAAATTTTTAGAAAATATTAGTGGCATACTCATATCTCAATAACGTCATCTAGTGTTCGTTTGTAAAACTTAAAAGGGTTCCCTCTTATATTGTAAAAATATTACAACATATTTATTTCTGAAATAAATAAAATCACATTTTGTAATAATGCGATTTTACTTTTTTTTCGGTGTCTGACTTAGAAGAAATGTAGTAAGTGCCTTTATGGTGGAGATTCTCATCTTCGTTCAAACCGCGTACCGGTTTGGCATAAATACCTACTAGAGAATAAAGTTTCGGTATACCGAAATGAATCAATTCCCGCATGAGAACGATGGCAATCTCCAGAATCAATGAAGGGTGACATCCCATTGCCGTTGCCTTTGCCACCGATGGGGCCGTGCCGCCTTCGCGAGGGACTCCATGCCGCATTGTTACACTAAACTACCACCTTATCTGGGCGTTATCTAGGAACATCCTCTCAGAAAACCTATTCTCATTTTTACGCAGCGGTTCTCAAACAACGAGTATCAGCTGATGTTTTAGCTAAAAAAAGAAATAAACCCGTAAAAATAATAAATATAGTATATTGCATACGAGTTATATATAATATTTTTCCTACGATCCCAACATTTTATATCTTCATAAATTTTTAATTTTATTAAATCATGATTATTTTATAAATCTTATAAAATAATCATTAGACATGTATAATTTTAGGGTTTAAAATAATGAGTTGAAATCATTCACAGAAAAAATAAATAGTACATTTTTAGTTTATATAAGCGACAAAAGTAAAGCGAGTTCGATTTATTGGATTAGTCGTCACACCTTTGCACTAGGGAGGGCACATAAATAGCCCAAGACTTGGAAACGGAAAGTACAAGGTCGTAAATGTCAAAGTAATCTAACCTTACTTTATTTAACAGCTTTCTCGAAATTAAGAACAAATATGTTCATACACTAAAAGCTCGATAATCAGATACGAAACTTAATGCAAGGCTCGCTGAAAAATGGCTAATAAGCAATCTGTGTGTAGGTAGATGCACTATTTAGGAATCATATTGTGGATTAATCTTACTTGGTTTTGGAGTTGTCTCTGGTCTTGGTACTCTTGTAGATTTAGACTGAAAGATGTGCATTTTCATGCCAAACATTCAGTAAATCAGTAAAGCCACAACAAGTGGTGTGCAGGTAGGTGCACTTTTAGCAAATGTAAAATATGAAGTGATCTTACTTAAGACCTGTACATCCAATGACGATATTATGGTGGTTGGTTTAAACTGGGCTTCTCACCATCTGCAGAGATTATGACTACTTCTGTAAAGGCCTACCATAGTAACACAACATGCACCACAATAAGGGTGCTTCCCAAGTGTTTTTTCAAAAGCTCTAAGAACAAAATTGACGAAAATGGCCTAATCCAAATTTTAAAACTTGAATATTAAAGATAAGTATCTTACTGTAGAAGAAGTAAAACCCCGTTGATAACTAAATGGTTGAATAATTCGTTACCTAGGTGGAGGTAGAATAGAGACCAAAGTTTAGCAGAAAAAGCCACAAGAAAAGGTGAACAAAACAGACTGGGGAATATGGAGGTCAGGCAAATAATGCAAATATTGTAAATACAAATAATGTGTGCTGTGATTAAATAAAAGTGTAAAAGGAATAAAGTTTTAATATTTTCTTATCCATATCTATGAATGATATTTATTTTTATTACTAAACGAACGGTCATGATTTTGTTGCTAGTCTCATTAAAAAAGACTAAGTGATTATTGATTTTTTATTTATTTTATTTATTTATTTATTTATTTATTTATTTACGGGCAAGCCCATTTGAGAAATAAATTACAATTTTAAAATTATAATTAAAATGTAGTGAAATATGTATATGGTGTTGAAATACAATCGTGGTATAATTCATAAAATAGGTTAAGAATTTAAAAGACAAAAGACAATATGAAAATAATTACATTAAACATTAAAATTAAAGATTAAAAATTAAAGCTCAGTACTAAGTAATTGATTTATAAATTTATGAAAGGGGGTGTTAAATATCTCGAGATTGTTATGAGTGTTGGCTAATCTTAACATTCTTTTGGATTACAGCTGCTAAAAGTATGGTTTAAACGATAAAAACGTACATAAAATGTTTGTTGCTGTCGAATTGAGCGCGTTGGAACATAAAGATTTATTTTTGTTAGAAGTTCAGTACAGCTGCATTTGCCATTGATAATTTTGAAAAGTAATGTCAGGTCTCTCTGTTTTCTCCTAGTTTCCAAAGAGGGGATGTTTAGAAAATTCTCTATCAAATCATACTCGCAAAGGACACCCAATTTATAGGCTATATATCTAAGAAATTTATGTTGCACTTTTTCTATGTTTCTGCTGTGCGTTATGTAATGTGGAGACCAGACAGAAGAGCAATAATCTAGGTGAGGTCGGACTAGTGAACAATAAAGGACTTTGATTGCAGTTGTGTCAGTAAAATCATGTGTTAGCCTAACCTAACATTTTCATGGATTTATGGATAGCCTTAGGTATGTGTTGATTGAAGCTTAAAGTGTGATCTAGAATAACTCCAAGGTCTTTAATTTGATTAACAGACTCCAAGATATGACCATTTAAGTTATAATCAAAAGTAGTAGTTGGTAAATGGGATCGATAAAAGCGCATGACATGGCACTTTATAGCATTCAAATCCATGCCATTTAAGGCACACCAGTTTGATAGATTATCAAGGTCAGACTGAAGCCAGAGGGCATCATAAATGGTTTTAATAGGAAAACTTTTAAATCATCTGCAAACAATAGTACTTTGCCATACTTAAAACAATGAATGATGTCATTTATAAATAAGTTAAATAATAGGGGACCAAGGTGTGATCCTTGAGGAACACCTGAGGTAACTTGAAATGAGTTTGAATAGTGATGGTTTACTCTAACCATTTGAGTTCTGTTCGTAAGAATTGCAGTAAGACCCCATTTATGCCATATTTATCGAGCTTTTGAAGTAAGAGAGAATGGTTAACCCTGTCAAAAGCCTTTGAAAAGTCAGTGTACACAGAATAAGTCTGGCAACGCTTCTCCAAAGCTTCCGACAGAAAGTCGACGTAGGTAACTAGATTTAATTCAGTCGATTTCCCAGCACATGTTGATGATCCGTTATGATGCCAGAGCAGTCATAGGTAAGGTAGTCTGTTATAATGTTCTCAAAAACCTTAGGTACAGTACTGAGAATAGATATATGTCGGTAATTTTTGACGTCTGACTTGCTACCCTATTTGTATATTGGAGTGACATAAGATAGTTTCCAATAATCTGGAAACTCACCTGTGGCGATAGATTTATTGAAAATATAGAAGAGAGGGCGAGACAATACGAAGCTGCAATTTCTGAGTAGGATGGGAGGAATAATGTCAGGACCTGGACCTTTATTTATGTCAAGATTAGATAATTTCTCGTAAATGGTCGAAATAGGAATGTGGTAAGAGGAAACATTAAGTTTTGATTCGATATCGTTAAAATTTTGATTTAGATTTTGATTAGTGTAAACTGATGAAAAATGCTTGGCAAACAGATTTGATACTTCACTGCCACAAGAAGCGAAAGAGTCTTCAAGGTTCATATTATCAGGTATGATGCTATTAGATCTTTTGGTACTTACAAAATTCCAAAAAGCTTTAACATTACTTTTAACAGAAGTTTCAACAGAATGTATGTAATTTGAATAGCATTCTCTAGATATAATCAATCCTGCATTGCGATCTTAACTGACTAAATATTTTATAATTTTGGGGAGTCCTGTTTAGCTTGTAAATCTTATGTGCAACCTTTTTATCATTAACCAAGCTTCTGAGTTGAAAAGAATACCAATGTGGGAATCTGTTTAAAACAAATTTCTTTAAGGGAACAAATAACTCAATTACCGAGTACAAAGCGTCATAAAAAGTAAGAATCATTTCTGAAAGTTCCTCTCCTTGAAGAAGCGCATCCCAATCCATTGCCTACAAACATTGGCGTATACCCTCAAAATTGGCGTGGCGAAAATCATAATAATACTCTTCTCCAGGAGCATCATTTGAGTTTATCTTATATTGAATTGACGTTTTAAGAGGAGGATGATGAACATCAGGTGGGATCAATATATCAACGGCTACCATCACTGAAAGTTCCACCGGGGATAAAACAAGGTCGAGGATAACTCCTCGTAGGTTGAGCACTTTGTTGGACTGGAAAAGATTGTAAAAAGCACATATGTTCGAGACGATTTCGATAGCACTTTCTTCCGATAGTGATGAACTGGGATGAGCTGATTTTAAAGCTCATTTTAAATATTTATTATCATAATATGCACTGTACAAACTGAAATATCATATTTCTGAATTCATTTCAAGCATAAAATCTCCTATGAACAAATATCCAATTCTCCATAGTTACTGAGCTACAAGAGTTCAAATATCAAAAGATATATTAACATAGTATAATACCATGTGTTCAAATATGTCGAAACAGAGCACTGAATATTTGGTGCTTTGGAACTTGTCGGTATGGAAATCGTCGCTGATACTCCATACAAGCAGATCGTGAATATTCATGACAAAATTATTAAAGGTACACTATGTCGGCATAGTATTAATTCAAAAACAGCAAAGGCATGTTGCAAATTTAAATTTATCATAAAAAAGAAACGTAGTTGACAACTGTAGTACTGAGTAGCTAACTGACGTTTATAATTATTTTTGATAAACAACCAAAAGTTTTGAAAATGTGATATTTAAGTTTGTATAGTACGTCTTGCAACATCCTGTATATGTGACTGATCATTTTAGAAATGTATAAAATGTAATCTGGACACCTATATCTTGGATAAACAAACTCAGATGTAGTAGATATGTCCAATGTGGATAAGCAAACGCTTGAGATGTAAAAAATGCATCAGATGTGGATATTTAAACGCAGCAATAGTTGGTAGGTTTTTGACAGTGACAACAAATGTCACATTAACTTAAATTGATCAAAAGTTGTGTGATGAATTTTTTTAGATAAAATAGTTAAACGAAAATTATTGAAGAAATCTAGTTATTGTTTGATTTTTATTCTTTATATTATTTCGTGTCTTTTTGCTTATATTAATAGCACTCGTGGTTTTATTACTAAATAAACAGGTCAATAACATTTTAATATCAAAATTAAATATAATTATGAATTTATAATTTTTAAATGTTAAAAGTGTTTTAAAAACTATTTATTAACCGACTTGAAAGTATTTATTAGTGTTCAAATTCGTACAACAGAAAATACTTTTTTATTTTTAAATGGAGGTATATTATGCATGGGCCAGAGCCCATTAAAATAATATAATAATACAGAATACATATTACAGTTATTAAATAATAATAAAATCCTAAATAATAATAGGTAAATTAATTAAAAATATGTACATATTAATTATTATTAATAATTAATGAAAAATCTAAACATAACTACTAAATTCTGTGGGAGACATATGTTATGTTAAGTCGGTTAGCAGATATTATCACTCTAGGAATAAAAGAATGGGAAGCATCATCTTAATGCATTGTTCGATTTTAATTTATTCTTGAGGACCATCCCATACAGCACAAACACATTTCGGAAATATTTCAAAAATTTTACATTGAAACATTTGTAATGTTGAAATGTGCCTGAAACGTAAAAATATCCTGTAAATATAATATTTCACAGTAATATTTCTGAAATAAAAATTTGAAATCTTTTAGAAATATTAAATAGTAATATTTGAGAAATGTATTCTAGCTTTTTTTTCTAAAATATCATTAGACTAAAAAATGACATTTATAAATATACAAGTCTATTTAAAATACACAAAACCCAAACATTTATTCTTAAAACAAACAAACAAACAACTAAATAATTATTAACATTATTTCATAAAATATAAAGGCGAATCGCTTCATTTCCACAAATTCCTTTAAATGCACTAATCTGAGAGAAATATATTTTTTTAATAAATGCCCCAAGTAAAGAAACATTTACGATTATTACAATCTGATCATTAGGATCAATTAGCAATTTTATTCTAATCTAACTTATCAAGGGATGAAAAACTTCATAAACTGATATTCTAGTATACCTTAGATTCTAAATCACTTAACTGCACTATACTCTGCTTTAACATCACTGAACTAACTCAAAAGACTTGGTTCTCTTCAGTCTTCTTATTAGATTGGCATTGTTGATGAGTTGGATAATCTCGAGGTTTCCATGTTGGAGCAGTCGTTGTTTGTGACTACTGGCAAATTTTTGTATTGTATTTTCATCAGTCTCAACTTTAAGGTCCCTATGAAGATCAGTATTGTGGCATTACAAGGATGCATCAACGATGTTCCTTAATACTTTATTCTGGAAACGTTAAATAATGTTGATGTCACTTTTACTGGCACATCCGCAAAGCTAGTGAGTCGCTTCATTTTCACCAATTCCTTTAAATGCACTAATCTGAAACAAATTATAGGCAATTAAAAAGGTCTAATAATATTGTTATAAATTAACTATAATAAAACAAACAATACTTATGCATACACAAAACATGAAGCTCTACTTTTCAATTAGCTGTAGAACTAATAAATAAAGCTGGTGGAAGGACAGCAAATGTAGGTTATATTTAATTAGAAATAAGAAAATAAAATGCCTAAAAATTTTATAAACGAAATGGCGTACGATTAATGTACTTCTCAAGAAAATGCTTGGAACATATACAGCTGAATCTAGAAGGTTCCCAATTATGCCTGTTGACAAACTATCCACGCGCTACGTAGTTAAGGATTTTCTGAAATCTATAAATATTATTTCCTATGAAAAAGTATTATTCCAATATAGGTAGGCCCAAAAGTTGATAGATGATATTTTATTGCATTTTTAAAAGCATACTTTTACACATTTTATACAAACCTGTCACAATATCGTCCTGTATAATATTTATAATTTTTAGATACACAAATAAGTAATTTAATAAGTAAATAATTATTTCTTGCAAAATCTAATAATCTTTTGAAAAATAGAATAAACCAAAATAAACTATTTATTTAGATTATTAATTTTTTATGCAGTATTATGACTTAAATCGTTACTGTGCGTTTTTAAGAAATATCACACACGTGTGTGAAATGTCTTTTTCTTTTCGTCTTTTACCGATCGCGTATGATATTTGGCATGTTCCAAGTGTCAAAACAGTGCGTTAACTGACATTTTCATAGGTTTCATAGAAAAATATATTTTTCTACGATCACTATCCAAAGTAGGCTTTTACACATTCAAATCTAACTGGAAATTTGACTTTCCGTGAATTGTCATAGTTTGACATTATAGCCGCATATAGGTGGAAAGTTACTTTTTGCACACGCCTATTTTGTAATATTTTATTAAATATTTATTTCAAGAATAATTTTATATTTGGAATTATCGTAATTGTTTATGATATTTGTTTGAGAAATGCTGGTTGTATAAAGCAATCATTACTTTATCTTCGCTACTTGATCTCCTCATGATACCACTGTTCTGCAGACATGCTGATGTAATGAAGCCCTCGTTTTTTTACGTATGACTGATTCTACAACAGATACCTACTTGAAATGATCTTTATGGTGATACAGGGGCCTTCTAATTTTCATATGCCATTTACTTTGTAAATACAACCATTTTTTTCGTGTTTGTTGGAAGGACAATCAAGAGGGTCGTGTAATAGGTATTTAAAACACGTAATGTTTAAAGGAATCTATTCATTTTAAACTGTAAAGATATATACGAGGGTTATACATATGTAAGGTCAGAATTCGGATATTACAGAGTTACAGAGGAGATAAACATATAATTTTTAGTAAATTCACAATAGACCTGATTTACAACGATTCTGTATAAAAATCTTACACGCACCGTGTCTAAGAGGAAGATGAAGGGGGTGGCATGCCCAAAAAAAAATTAGTTAGAGCTTCTTAAATTAAACTATTGAAATCCAGAGCTGGCGACTCGGGCGATTTTTCAAAATTAAGAAATGAAAGATCTTCTGCGCGTCCAGCATTGGATCAACAATTTCGGCTAAGGAGCTAAAAAAAGAAAGGAAGTTCAGATCAAACATTTTTGAAAACATATTTAAAAAAAAATACTTGCGATTCATTTCTTATATTAAAAACATTTTGACATTTTAAAATTATATAGAGAAAAATTTTAGATTCAATTGTTTTATTGAAAAAATTTTAACTTTATTTTTTTTAGGGTGACACCCCCCCCCCCCCCATATCAGCTAGTGAGTGGGGATGCGAATTTTTTTTACATAATTTTCATACTTATGGTATAATACATTTATATACCAAGTTTGTTCTTAATATCTCGACCTGAACTGCTCTAGTACCACGAGCTGTATCCCAACCATTTAGTTTTTACCAACAAAATGTTTAGGGCGTAAAAAAATTCAAGTGGTACTTACTGGGACAAAACGCAGTACACTATGGGTCAGCAATTTAATTCATGTTACAACGTATTGTTCTCAATCTAAACTGCAAAAGTTTTATAAAAACTTAATTACGAACAGAGGATGAAAAAATAATAAAACAATTCTAAGTAACTCTTTTAAAAAATTTAAAAATATATAAATATTATATTTACTGAAATCCGGAAAAAAATCAAAATAAAAAAGATTATTATGGCCTTCTTTGTTCCACCATGGTAGTTTGGTTTAGTTAGCTTACAATCTACGTCTTCTCTTTCTAATATACCTTCTTAATTTGTTTTGGGGAAAAACCTGCATCCTCAAACAAGTTCCATTTATACAGGGTGAATCCTAAGTTGATATTTTTTTACCTGTGTATAGAAGTCATAAAAAACCTTTTCAAGTCAATTTAAAAAAAAATACACTAAAATGTATTTAATAGGGCCTTGTAATTAATGTAATCAAAGTTTTTACAATTTACTGAAGTGATAAAGGTAAATCGTTCACTTTTTATAGACCGTCAGATAGTGACCGATAAAGGTGCCCCATTTTCGCAAACAAGCCTCGAAGAGGATTGAAAAGTACATCGATGTTGAGTAGAATAAAAAAAAAATTACAAGTAGCTTTTGGGGATAACACATGGAAAATTCGATTTTTCTTATCAGAAAAATTTTCCGATTCCAAAATGCACTTATAAATTGGGATCATTCAAGAAAATATGTTAATCGGACTAGTGACGTTGTACGTTTTCATACATTTGATATGCTTGTGTGGAAAAATCGGGTAAAATCTCGATTTTTCCCTAGAAGATTACTTTATTATTTCAACCCTTTAGCCACTTGCAACATTAAAGCCTTTTTCGAAGCCTAGTTCTATTTATTAATTACATAGTGAAAACGGCTTGCGTGGAAATATGGGCAACAAATAACCTTTCATTTTTGTTAGGGAAAATCGAATTTTCCATTCGTAAATTTCCTTTCATTCTGCTTATCGGTATCTGTAACGTGCGGGGGGTGGGTTACCCCCACGGCACTTAGGCCTCATTAGGCCCATTGTGCATCCTCCTGAGATGATAGGCACCTCCTAGCTCGTGAACCAGCCTACAGATTTAATGTAGTTGACAACGTCGCCAACAGGTGCTTCTCTTATATCGGCCGGTGTTAGCCAATACTCGCTGAACACAAATCTAATAAATGACAACGTCGGGCAATCGTAAAGTATATGCTCGATGGTCTCATCTTCTACTTCCACTGAAAAATAAACAGTTTTCGAGATATGGCCAAATCAGTATGCATTTATTTATGAAACGTCTTGTATTAACATTTATTTATAAAATAAATAAAATTAATAAAAATAGTAACTATTACCTAGATTATCCTAGATGAACAAAGAACAATTAAAGTTAATTCTAAAATTTGACAACTAAAAATATTACTGTTAATAAATAATAGTTATAACAGATTTATTCAATTGCTTCTGTAACAAAAATTTTTTTCATTGTTGTCAAATTTGTATTGGTTGGGTTTTTATTTTATTATGGGCATGATACAAAATATACTTCAGACAACAAAGAGGTAAAAAGAATTATAGGACACACTTCTACAGAAATTGTAGCCAATTTCTCAGTTCGGTAAATTTTTATGAAAGCAAAAAGCCCTTTACTTTTTCGCTTGACTTTTCCCACACAGTATATCTAACAGTTTGTGTCATTGTGTTTATTATCACAGTGTCGTTACACGATTTTTAAATAAGGTACCTATTAAAACTAAATACAAACACTAACGGTATTAACAATAATAACAAAAATATTAGATGAAAATCTATTTTGACACATTTCAATTTTGATTTCTCTTTAACAGTTTCAGTGCACACGTCCAGTTTACTGTACGCAATAGTTTCTAATGACAGCCTGCGTCCAGTTAATTTTACACCTCTTAAATATTAATTATATGTGTCCCTATAAACGGTTTACTATTATTGCGATATATCTTTTAGGTGTTAAAGCGGGCCTTGGAAAAAGATTTGCCCTAAAAATGTTTTACTTATCTAAAATTATTGGTTTTTTCACTTACCTGAACCCTGATGAATATGTTAAAAATATACCGATGTTCAGTTAACTGGACAGTGGTTAAAAGATGTCAATGTGACAGATATCTTCAAAATATATCCAAACTAACTACAGTGAAATATTTCATAATTTTATTTTAAAAGTTAATGTTGGGTTCTGGTAAGAGATTTTTCTGACCCAGTGGGCACTGAACCTGTAATTGAAAACAATTACTCAATCTGTACCGGAAAACTTATATGTTTCTTCTTGTTAATGCCTGCTGATAGCCTTTGTTGGGCTGAAAACGTTAGCCGTTATATTGTAATAAATAAGTATTTGTAATACAGATTTTGAGTATTTTTTTTTATTTATGAAAATGGCCACATTTGAGAAGTTGAATATCCCTTACGATTTTTATTTATTTATTTATTTATTTTTATCACCAATATTATGTTATGTTAGGAATAGGATATTTATACACTGCAAGTTAAAAGATCTATTTTGCAGTATTCTTTTGAAAATGTTTCATTGTCTGTAGCGACACTTCCAATCGTATCTTGTTTAATCCTCCCTAGCACCCCTATTTATTCCGATTTTTTTTCAAAACCAGTAGGCTTTATCTCTTCTTATAGAGTTTAATTTTTACTAAACATTTCATGTTGATATCGCTTTTCTTTTTTAATTTAGGATTTTTTTTTTAATTTCTACCCATCCTAACCCCCTATTTTTAATCAGCTTTGTTCATAACAATAGGCTTTGTCCCTTTATATAGCTTGGTTTTTGCTTAAAATTTTCAAGTTGATATTATATTTTGTTTTTAACTCATCGTGCAGACAAAAACCGTGACAACAAACAAAGTAAACCTATATTACTATACACAGACTACTGTGTGAAAAGGAGAATAGTAATATTATAATCAAGGCTAAAATAATGACATAATAGTCTAAAAAATAGGTACACTAAAAGAATGATAAAGTCAGAGTTAAAAATTATTTAATAGGTATATATCAGTACTTGTATTTTACAATGTATTTTACAATACATAGAGAACGTCGATTTAAGGAAAATAGTTAAGTTCAAGCATTTGTAATAGAACAATTTAAGGAAAAATCATTAGATTATTTTTATAAGGGTACAGAATTATTATTGGATCATTGTAATAAAAGTATTAACGTTAGGGGGGATTATATTGAAAAATAAACATTAATATATTGTATCGAGTTAATTTTCTCTATATGACACGAAGAAGTCTTGACCTAGATAGGGTGTTATTGAAGTACATGTACTAATTGAAAGTAATAAGAGTTAATGATATCCAATAACGAATTACAATAATTTTAACATTAAAATCTATAAACTAAAGCTTTACCACGATCCTTAGTTTAAGCTTGATTATAGACTGGGAGCTGATGACAGATAGAACTGGACGATTTTCTCGTTCATGGCTCCAAAGGTAGTAAGAAGTCTTTATGATCTAAGACAAACTATGTATTATTTGGGCGTCTTTGGCGTGACCATGATAATGAAAATTGAGTTTTCATGAACACACAAAATATGTGTTTAGTGACGATTTCGTCGGCACTGCCATGCGCATTAACAGCTGGTTAAAGTACAAACTAGTAGGCGGGACCGATAGGCATAAGTGTTGTGAATGACCAAAAGAATAAAGCGTTGCGAGTGGCCGAAAGGATAAACGGTGACGTTTTTGTCGTTTTCCTCGTTGCTGCCAAGTGACAGTGACAGTTTTTATGTAGAATCGTTGAAAAAAATATTAACATTAGTAGTGCCGCTGTCGAAATAGGATAAACTATTAAAAAATCATGTAGATTTACCGTAGGGTTTTCCGATGAGTTCGTTTCTTATGCCTTTCGAAGCATATGTAGATTATGCTATATTATAAAGTATGACAAAAAGGCTTCGCGGTTGAAAGTGCCCCTAACGAAGGCATAACGGTTAAATTTGCACAAAAACTCATAAATATTTGGGCTATGTTGATTTTCATGTCTTCTTACAAGTGACTTCAGGAAGTGATTTTAAGCACATATAACAAAATGCATAACGATAGATAAGGTCGAACATGGGATACTTTTTGGAATATTTCTCTTATTTACGCTTAAAGAAGAAAATTCTTTAACTAAAAGTTGCTTGTGACGTCATTTACTATAATTTTTGTGTTATTCATAATTTCACTAAAATGGGCCGTTGTTACGGGTTTTATTCTCCCTAAACCTAGACTAGTCTAAATTACCCTAGTTTACACTACTCTAAACTATTCTAACCTATCCTATTTCCTAGTCTACCCTATTGTAAATTATTCTAAACTTAAACTACTCTAAACTAGGTTTTTCTATTCTAGACTATCCTAAACTATTCTAAACTAATCTAAATTATTCTAACTTATTCTAATGTCTATCCTACCCTATCCTAAATTAGTCTAATCTATCCTACCTATTCCTATTACTATTCTATACTTAACTATTTACACTACTCTACTTCTAATCTACCCTACGCTTAGCTATGTACACTATTCTACTTCTATTTAATTTTAACTTACCCTAAGCTATTCTAATTACTAGACTAATCTATTACTTACCTATTCTACTATAACCTATGCTAATCTCTTTAGTTACCTTTAGATTTAAGAGTGTGCGGTATATAAATGTATATAAATCAATGAAATGAGTCCATTAAATAAATTCATAAAATATCCATTTTTATCAAACATATTTTGTAGTAAAATATAAAATAATATTTTGTAATAAAGTATAATCTCACCTGGAGTATATTCAATTATAATTAATACCTTATTAAATAATTTAAAATGCAAATAGATATATTTCGCTACTTTGAACAATAACTCTAGCTCATTTAATTACCAAAAAGCTTTATTTTTATTGTTATTGTTTACATGTCAATTTTAACTCTTTCAGTTGTCAGATTCTTCTAAATTTATAAATATTGACCACAGTCTTACCAGAAATTATCCTATTAGCCTTTTGTAGTCACGGCCTTCTTGCTAAGACATTGACTTTTATTGGCCATTTTGTGGAACTTCCTTCCTGGCCCAGTTTTTGCTTGGATTCTGATCGTGGCATGTGCCAAGATTTTAACTAGGATTTTCTAGGATTTATTCTTGGGCAAAAACCAGAGATTCCTTTAGTCCGATACATTGCTAGTGATCTTTGTGATTCATACACCTAGTGGTGGATATAGTATCGGGCTAAAAGTGTGAATTTAATTATTAATCATCTAAAAGGTCACATACCATCAAGGGTGAGTTTTTCAAAATGAGTTATTATTTCACTTACCTATATTCCCAACAGCCTTCTGTATACATAATAGTTACAATCGTCAATGTTTTTCAGACCTCCTTGGTTCGCCCCTTTCATTCGTGCGAATCGTGCGTTCCTTCGCTCATTCAGCTTTGTAATTCTGCATACAGACTTTTATTAGAGGAGTACTTCTGGGGACTGTGGGCAAGTTCTCTCCACCTCTCCATAAAGAATAGGGCTTCTCCCCGTCACCGTGCTAGCAACAAAGAACCGACAATTGGATAACCGAACACGAAAGAATTTTCATAGCGGTCTACTTACAGACATCAAGAGGAAGCTACCTCACTGGACATCATCCTTCCTTGAGTGCATTTAATCCCAAGTAAGACGGTTCCTTTTTTTCTAACCCTATATTTCGGAGGGCCCCCATCTACTAACGCGATTAGGTTGTTGAGACTCAGCCTACAACCAACATAATATTAAGTACCTTATTTAATAATCAAATTCTTTTTCTTCTTTCTCTTTACAGGAACCTACCCCCTGAGGATTACTAGTCAACCTGATTAGGGAGTTCGGTAATTTGGAACCCCTTAATCAGGACAGGCTATCCGTAATAAATTGGCGCCCAACGTGGGAGAAATTTGAGGAAAAGTGCCAAATTTGATTTTTTTAAGATATTCTACAAATAAAAGTTACCTGTGATATCATTATTTATAATTTTTGTTCTATTCATAATTTCTCTAAAATTGGCCGTATTCGATAAATTTGAAGAAAAGTGCAAAATTTGATTTTTTCAAAAATTTCTTCAAAATAAAGTTACGGTTGATGTCTATCTATATAATTTTTGTTTAATTCGATAAATTTGAGAAAAATTGCAAAATTTGGTTTCCTAAGAAAATTCTTCAAATAAAAGTTGTCATCCTCTACAATTTTTACTACATACATGATTTTCCTAAAATTGACCGTGTTTAATATATTTGAGGAAATATGCAAAATTCGAATTGTTCTCATTTTCATTTTACATTAACAATAAATATATAAAATAGTTTGAATATTCAGAAACAAATCTCAAATATCCCTCTAAAAATTATTAAAACCATCCCCAAACACGTACTTGGAGATTTAAAATAAGCCTGTCAGCCGCAGGATTCGAACCCAGACACCTTCGGTCTGTACACAAATACTCCAACCACTGAACCATCGCTACATTGACTGTCGAGATTCCCAGCCGATAGTTTGATGTGTTAATTCGGGCCAAGCTGTATAGGCATTTGGAGATTTGAGAACGAACCTGAAAGTTTCACAATTACAAAAAAAAGGATTGCAGCTTTTATCGTATTACCTATATATAGTTACAATTATAAATAGTTTATACGATAGGTTTTATTGAAAAATAATTGTTACTATCGAGTTTGACTCAACAGGACATTAAATTTAACTTTATTCAATAATTTTTCATAAATAATGTCACCATTAATTATTTCGTGCAGAAAAAGTAACATTGCATTCAATTTGACAGGTTTGACAGGTATTTCAGCTACTATGTCACACTATTACCGTTACAGGTGTGTACTGCTTATTAAACTGTGCCAAAAAATTGACTTTTTTTTTGAAAATTATATCGAGAATGTCATTTAGGATGACAAAAAAAAATTCGTGAAAATTTGAGCCCTTAATATTAGTTTTAAGAGGTCTATCATCGCTATTTTTGATTTTTAGTCATAATTTGATGTTTTACGTTAGAACTGTCAAAACATTAAAGTGAAAACATTCCGTTTCACTTATTTTTATACAAAATTAAATTTTCTACAAAAAATTTTAATTTTTTCGTTGATTTTAATCGTAAATAACTTTTATAGAATTAAATTTAGGCAAAAATTTTAAGAGACCTTTTTTGTAGAACATTAAATTTCCTTTATGAATCCGACGTGAGCTTTTTTAATATAAAATTGGAAAGCTTTTACTTGGCACGTAGGGCGATATCGGTTACTAGCGGCATCTACAGCTACAACAGCTATGTTATACTTGCAGTCCAAGTGCTGGTAAAGGATCCTCGAAAATTAATTGAATTCTCCTGGAGTTATGGTTTGGCCCGGAATGAATTATCGAAGAATTGTTGGCCCCTATTTCTTTGACGGGTTTGTCAATTTAGAAACGTACTTACAGCTTTTACAAAAATTACGCGTCACTTTGAATGAGGATGACAGATTTGAAGGACGAGATATCATTTTGCAGCAGGTCAGCATCCCGTCGCATTTCAGCTTGGAGGTTCGCGCTTTCCTCAACGAGCGCTTCCTAAGATGGATCGGTAGAGGGGGTTGCATTAATTGGTCCCCAAGGTCTCCGGATCTTACAGCGATGGACTTTTTAATTTGGGGCTTAATTTAGAACCGCGCAACTCATCGAAAACGTCGAAGATCTGAAACATTGGAGAACAGTCGAGTTCGATATCGTCAATGAAGACCTTGCGATGCTCGCTTGTATTGTTAATTCGATCTTAAAACGCTATTTAAAATGTACTGAGATATCGGTGAACACCTATTTTAAGTATTTTTGTGGTTTAATGAAACAAAACCATAGTTTTCTAAACTTGTGTTTTTTTTTTATTTACTAAATTTTTAAAATTTGTGCAAATTTACTGGGTGACTTTTGCCCACCCCTGTATTACCTATAATATTATGTATAATAATGTGTGCATACAGTTCATCAAATTTCTAGAGGCTTTCGACGGCTAGACAGAGAAAGCACCACTGACAGGCATCCCGACGGATTTACGCAATGAAAGTACACTCTGCGCATCAAGTATTTCACTATTTCATTCAGACGTAAATGTCAGATGTAAATTTCGCTAAAACATTTCTTTTATTTTCGTTTGTGTTTTTTGCTCATTACAGTTTAATAGAACCTAAGTATGGAGTTTAATAGCAAATTAAGAGGCCGCGTGATTAACAGTCAATCTCGCGAAATAATAGCCAATGTTATAGAGTTTATGAGAAGAGAAGGAAACTTTAATTCACCTTCAATACCATTTAAAAATGTAAATGATCGTGTTGCTGCAGCCACAGGAGTATCTAAAAACACTGTCGTCCGCATTTCTGGAGAGAAAAAAAGAATCGATAATCGTGAGATATCAGAATTTTCATCACCAAGAAAAACCATTAAAAAAACCAAAAACAGTTATTGATATAGATGAAGCTGCACAAGAATCAAATTTTATTTTTTTATTACTAGATAGCTATTTTTGTTTCTGAGTTGTGTTCATTTACAGGCTCAATTTTTTCCGTTTCTCCTTTTTGATTTTATATGGGGTTTCAAGTTGTTTTTGACTTATTTCGACGTAAATCACAACAACACACTTTTTTACTTTCCTATCTGTATACAGATATAAGGAAAGTATAGGAATCATGATTTTTTTCGACCTCGAGTTTTCGACGGATTTTTACGTTTTGAGGTCCCCTGAATCCGTTTTGACTATTTTCGCGATGATGTCTGTGTGTGTGTGTGTGTGTGTGTGTGTGTGTGTGTGTGTGTGTCTGTGTGTCTGTGTGTGTGTGTGTGTGTGTGTCTGTATAACGCATAACTCATGAACCGATACACAGAAAAACACCAAATTTTAAACTTAAGCTTTGTTTCAGCGTCCAATGAGCTGATTAGATTTTGGGCAGAGTCGGAACATCTGGGGGGGTACTTTATAGGTGGTCATTTTTATATTTTATGGAATATATCTGTTATTTACGTTTGGAGAAGAAAATTCTTCAATTAAAAGTTACTTCTAATATAATTATCTATAATTTTTGTTTCATGCAAAATTTTCTTAAAATGGTCCGTATTCGAGAAATTTGACAAAATGTAAAAAAAATATTTTTTTTTAAAAATTGTTCAAATAAAAGTTGTTTGTAATATAATTCTCTATAATTTTTGTCCTATACATAATTTCTCTAAAATGGGCCGTATTCGAGATATTTGAGAAAATGTGTAAATTTCGAAATTTGAAGAAAACTCAAAAACAGATAAAGGAAAAAACATTAAATTTTAAACTTAAGGTTTATTTCGGCCTGACGTGAAATGATTAGATTTTGGACAAAGTCGGAACATCTGGGGGGGGGGGGGGTACTTTATGAGAGGCCGTTTTTATATTTTATGGAATATATCTGTTATTTATGTTTGGAGAAGAAAATTGTTCAAATAAAAGTTACTTCTAATATTTTTATCTATAATTTTTGCTTTATGTCAAAATTTTCTGAAATGGTCCGTATTCGAGAAATTTGACAAAATGTGCAAAATTCTGATTTTTATGAAAATTGTTGAACTAAAAGTTGTTTGCGATATCGATTTCTATAATTTTTGTTTATACATGATTTTTCTAAAATGGACCGTAATGGAAAAGTGCTAAATTTAAATTTTTCTGTATTTTCGTTTTCAATGAATATCTATAAAAAAATGTTTCGAGGTAGATGTATGTGTAAAATGTATATATTTAGTTTATCCTCTAAACATTTATAGAGATGCTGCAATAGGTTGTACAAAATAACCGGAAAATGCCTATAATAACTAGATAGGAAAGTCATGTGTTGGACACATCAGATTTTTAATAAAGCAAACAAGTGTTACGAGGTATATGTATGTGTAAACTACAATTACAAAAAATTGATATGAAACCCATGAAACCACCAACAAAAATGTAAAGCTAGCTTCCGTACTAGAACATGGTGTCATTCGTCGAGATAATTTATCGTTTTGTTTAATAGATCAAGAAATGTAAATATTCCCCTGTTATTTTTTAAAAAATTATAAGAGAAATAATTTTTTTTCTAAATAGTATAGTTTATTATTTTGTAGAAAAACAAAATTTCGAAAATTTTAGTAATGTTTCAGAAACAACCGTTATTAATAATAGGTACCATTTTCCTTAATAAGGTAGAAATAAAATATAAACTATTTCCACGATTTACAAAGGCCTACAAAAAAATTATAGGTATTTTCCGCTATCCTATAAAATTTATATTTTCTGACTCAATTTCAAAAGGTTGAAGGAATTCCAAAACACCTTTCATGGCATAATAATTATTTTCAATTCTACATACTATCTTTAGCTGCTTTTAAAAACGTTCTAAGAAAGTCCAATCAGACCAATTTAATCCCTAAACTATTCCACACTTTAAAAATTTAATTACCTAAAAATATTAAAAACTATTTAAAATAACTTGTTTAGCAGACTGTACAATAGCTATCTTAGTCACACGTAGCGCGTTCTCTGTCTGGGCGTCGAACACCTCTAGAAATTTGATGAACTGTACAAGGTTTCTATTTGTATTTTGAAAGTTTTTTTTATAAAAAACTTTTTAAATAAACCAGTTTATCTTGTAAATTTGTTATTTCTTTAAAATAAAAGAGAAGTGAATGACATAAATTTTGAAAACCTATCAGCTGATTAATCTTATAAAACAATGCTCTACTCATTGATTTACAGTGATTTTAAACGGGCGGTCAAAGTTAAGTTACCCGTCCATAACTTTGATCACTTTTGTTTTATTTTATTTTTTAAATGTATTAATTCGATACACAACATATATTTTATTCGTTAAAGGTGAAAGTGTCTTACCAAGCTCTCAAACTGACTACCAGTAACCTGTAGATATAAACTATTAAACTATTAAAAAAATATATTAGGGTCTAAAATTTAGTTTAATTTTTATTTGAGCATATATTTTTTGTTGAAATATTCTGTAACGCCCATGTTCAATTCTTTATTTGCGGATCCTTTCCTTTTTTCCAAGAGGATTTACGTACTTAAAGGTATGTAATCCCAAATGTTTTCTTTAAATCTTCAACTGTGTTACAATAGGACCGACTATTATTTGTTGTCATTCTATTTTAGAACGATTCTTTTTATACATTCTGCCTCTGTTTGAAAAAGAAGTTTTCAATCCTTATGTGATTGTTCAATTGACTATAACATTAGTAAGCATAATACACCGAGAGTCATTTTAGTAAATTGTAAGCCGTAACTGATACTCTGAAATTCGGGAAACCTTTCAAAAACCAAACGAAGAATACTTTATTCAAAACGTTTTGATTTTTATCTGCCATCTACGATTGTTTTGAAAAGAAGAAACTCGACAAACGAAATAACATGGAGAATTAATTATGATTAAATATCTCAAAATACATTTCTTTTATATTCTAGCGACCTCAAAATAATTTCTAAGGACCGTTTGAAAGTAAAAGGTATACAGTGCTTATTTTTTCGTGTTAAGACTGCTTTAGACTACACAGATTCTTGTACAAGATCGAGACGCGGCTTAGTAAATGGCTTAGGAAAAGTAAACAAATTTTACAACAAAACCAGAAACAAATAATAAACGAAAGTAATTTGCAAATATTATTATTTAATAAATTAATAAATCACTGTAACAAATCATTAACAATCTTGTGGCAATATCAAGTAAATTTGTATATTAGTTTAGAAAGAGTCCATAACTTTTGAAGCAACAGTCAATGAAATGAACCTAAATTGTCAGAATATGGTCGAATTGATCGACAGCTTAAGCCTAGTCTAGACCTACATACATTTATTTAAAAACATTCAAACAAATGTTTAATGTTTTTTGGTTTCCCATCAGAATGGGAATAACGTGTTTTTATTTTCGCCAAGAAGCAAGTCTCGACGCGTTCGAAGCAAATGTTTGTAAAGTAATTGTATCAGTGATAGCGCTATTTCCTGATTCATTGTTTATTGTGCTTATACATATAGGGCTATATAAAATGTGGAACCAAGAAAAAACTCTTTTTTTAATTGAAGACCTGCAGAAAAGTACAATGTCAGTACAGGAGACATTGAACAAAAGATTTAGCCACTAAAAAATTAATTTCGCCGAGAAAATAAAAAATTATTAGACTCTGAATGAAGTGGAACATCTCCTAAGCAAGTGAACTGGTTTGGCTACAAAAGATTATTATTTTTACTACAAGGCTATGAGTCTAGAGGTAGTCGTTCAAATGAAGTGGAGCATCTCCTAAGCAAGTGAACTGGTTTGGCTACAAAAGATTATTATTTTTACTACAAGGCTATGAGTCTAGAGGTAGTCGTTCAACAGATGTAGGACATGAAGAGGAAACTGAGGTAAGAATCTTAATTTATTTTTTTTTATTTTACTGTTTTTGTCTTCTTCTTCTTCTTCTTCTTCTTCTTCTTCTTCTTCTTCTTCTTCTTCTTCTTCTTCTTCTTCTTCTTCTTCTTCTTCTTTGCGTCAAAGTATGTATTAAGGCACTTCTTTTTGTTTAAAACAGGGATGTGGTCCAAAACATGGTATTTTTCTAAAACTAAAAAAAGTCATTTTATAATACATATTTTTACTAAAAATATTAGATTAATTTCGTGATATAAATGAAATACTATCTGAAATAAAATAAAACTTGTTATTCTTTCAAAATGGTTTGTAAAAATGATCATTTTGGTCCTAACAAATAACTTCCTGCGATATGACCCTAAAGGCTACAAAATTGCTATGAAAACCACTATATAGGTAGTCCTGCTCACAATGTCACTAATTGTTTTTTTTTTTTTAAATACGGAAATCTTAAAATTATGCAAAATATATAGCCGGATATCTTGGTATAGAAAATATTGTTTTCAAGGTCATCTTCACGACTTAGCTGTGGACTTTATTTGGAAAAAACTTCTAATTTGTACTTAAGATAAGTAGGCTATTTGAATTTAAGAAAAATCTTATTTGTTGCACACTCAAACGTATACCTAAATACCTAGTATATTTAAAAAAACTACTGAAAATATTTAGAACAACTATTTATTTAGTCATTCATCAATCTAGACAGACAAGTTTTGCCAAGGGACAGAGCCTTGCGGAGATACAAAATATTCTTTGAATGCATCTCTTATTTCTTGGTTTCATGGTTAATCGTATCAAAAGCTTTACTAAAATCTAACAATACCAAAACAGTACAATCGCCATCATCCCTAGCATGAAATATGTCATCTGTAATATGTAGTAATGCTGTTGTACAGCTGTATCCAGCTCGAAAACCTGACTGTGTTTAAGGCAATATATTATTTTGTGACAGATGTTCACCAAATTGTTCAGCGATTATCTTTTCATTTAATTTTGAAAGACCACAGAGAATACTTATGGGCATGAGATCAGAAAGTTCTTTAGGATTACTAACTTTGGGAATAAGTGTAACTTGGGCATGTTTCCAAACTGTGGGAAATTGTGATGATATAAAAATACTATTAATAATATTAACAAGATATGGAAGGATGTATGGGCAGCACAATTTAATAAGTGAAATACTTAGGTTGTCGGAACCGGGAGAAGTATTACGTAGTTTCAAAAGTGTCCTTTGAATAATGTCTTCATTAATATTCTGGGGTATACTGTTAACAAAGAAATCGTTGATAACATTGGGATCCTGAAACAAAGCGGATATATGATTCCGTTTATTATTAGTTATACGTTGTATTATTGTATGATTAGTAATGTTCCTTAGATTTTTATACTGTTGCCAGTTATGTGGTGTACGATATTTCTTAAATTTAGCTTTAGCCCTATCCCTTTCCCCCATTACCCTCTGGATTTCTAGTGTCAACCAAGGAGCTTTCTTTTTTGTTATTCTGGAAGTTTTAAATGGTATATGTTTGTCAAAAAGATTTAGCATTATGCTATTAAATGTTTCTATTTTATTATCAATTTGGTGAATATAATATAATTGATTTAAATTTGCCTGCAAGAGGTTGGTGTAAAACATTTCGGCATTAAAATTGTTAAAATTTCTATAAGTTATAAATTTGGGCTCAAGCTTTAGTTTTCCACATTTAATTTTACATCCTATGCATTCATGAAATGAAAAATTTGATTCCGTGACAAAAGTAGAGTCGTCAATGTCCTTATTACTGCATAATAATACATCAATAAGAGACTCTGACTGAGGGGTTATGTGCGTGGCATCAGTGATTATTTGAAATATTTCCGCCGAAGAAAGCATGGACTGAAAATAGCGAGTCCAAGGTGTATGTTCATGTAAAAAAATAATATTAACATCTCCCATACATATTATATTATTAGTGTATGACATAGCAATAGTTAAATATGTTTCTAGACTATCAATAAAAGATTTGTAATTAACATCTGGAGATTTACAAACAACAAAAAAGGAAATCCGTTAAATGACACTTTTAGAAATAGTTGTTCAATATTATCATCTAAATCTAATACTTGATATTTAAATTCGCTTTTGATATAAACTAGTACCCCACCACCACGTTTACCTCCACTTCTGTCTTTTCTTGCAAGATTATATCCATCAATTCTTAAACTATTAGATTGAATACATTTAGATAACTAACTTTCAGTTATTCCTAAAATATCAAATCTTTTATTTCTAATGTAATTCTTTAATTCTTGAATTTTTGGAAAAAGTGACTGAATATTTAGGTGACCCATTAAAACTAAATCATTATTTACACTAGGCATACTATTTACTATTTACACTACAGTTAGATTAAAGAGATAATATAAATAAATTAAAATAAAATCATTGAAAAATTTTGTCTACACCATTTTTGGTTTTGGCTAAAAAATTTCCATTGAATGTCCAGACATTTTTAAAACCATATTTTTCTGAAGCAGTTTTTACTATTTTTAATCTTTCCGTCGTTAGATCTTCTTTTATTACTACGCCACTTCCCTTCAACATCCTTTTCTTATTATAAATTGTATTTTTTTGAAAGGGTTAGAAAACAACAACGATATGTCTTGGCCGTCCATTTGTCGGTTGTCCTACTCTGTATGCAACGACAGGTCCATCTTCACGATTTAATTTCAACTTACTAGTGAAAAGATGCTTAACCGTATCCAATGTATTTTCGTTTTCTGATAGAGTCCCATTAACCTAATATTATTCCGTTGTGATTGCTGTTGTAAGTTACTGACTTGTTGTTTTAATTTTTGTTGGTCATCGGATTCAGTAGTATTGTTGGAATTACTTTCTGTTGATTTTAGCAATTCTATCTCTGCTTCAAGAGATTGAATTTTCGCATCATAATAATTAAATTTTTCTGCAAATTTTTTGGTAATTGTTTTAATAATAGCATCACATATTGCATTGGTTACACCATCAGATTTTAAGGCAGGCGTCAACAAGAGATCTTTCAAACTCAGTTTGCTGTC
The DNA here is from genome assembly GCA_927349885.1 of Psylliodes chrysocephalus. Lineage (NCBI taxonomy): Eukaryota > Metazoa > Arthropoda > Insecta > Coleoptera > Chrysomelidae > Psylliodes > Psylliodes chrysocephalus. The sequence goes on from OV651816.1 coordinate 52,752,344, forward strand.
TGGTTGGCATTTTATTAGGAATAATATAGACGTAGTGAAAATCAATAGTTTTTCAGTTATTTAAGTATAATAGTTGCGATTTCTAACTGTAGTCTATGGAGTGTTTTCATTCGCAATTACACATGCCCACTTTTGTTTCTTGCTTCGGGGAAAGAAACGACAGTTCGGCAACGTTGTGTTAAAATTTATACTAGTATAACTAAAGTACTGGGCTTTTATTAAAATGAATTAAATTGTTTGTAGTTTTTTGTAATATATCTGCATCTTTAGGATATAATAAAATAGGTTTAAAAACGAATTATTTTGTACACTTACAATAGTCCAATGAATGTCGAAATGTTTGTTAGTGCACTTTTCAAAATTTATTTGAGCACAATAACTGTTATTTAATAAAATTAGAGTTTATCGAAATTAATAACACGTTTTCTTGTTTCTTGTTTACAAATATTTAAGCCAATCATTTTTAAAATTTTTAAATCCAGATCCTTCATTAAATTTTAGGTCTCTTAATAAGTTTGAAGAATGTTATATTCCGTTTTTCAGGAGTTGACGTACCCACCAACGTTTTTGTTTCCTTTTCTTTTTTTACGTAACATAAAATATATAGGGGTCTATTCTGTAACAATTCCTTTATATTTTAACGGCCGTTAAAATATTGGCGGCCTTTAAAAATAATTTCGTATTCGTTAATTTACTTCTGTCATTATTTAAACAGATTTCTTAAGATAGTCCTCTAATGTATTTTAAAGATCCGTTTAAATAATGACAGAAGTAGAGAAGAAAATATTTTTAAAGGTCGTTAAAATATAAAAGAATTGTTACAGAATAGACCCCATATCCAGCACAAATACCCGCTACTATCTCATTATTCACCAACATGTTTTTGTCTTTAGAATGGACTGAATCGCTATCTCGTTTAAACTAATGTTTACTGGAAACAAAATACCGTACACACGTGTATAAATGTTTTGTTTGCAGGCAAATGTTTCCAAACATTTGTTCGTGGGCAGTGTATGGACTAGGCTTTAGAGAATGCCATGGTCTTTTCGAAACTGAATTCATTACATAACTCAATAATATCAAGCCTCGAAATTAAAGAAATGATTAAATGTCTACACAAAATTTACAAACTAAACGAAATCCCTAAATTTTATATTCTAAATTATTATCAGCTACTGGGAACACAAATCCCTTTTTCAGATTCACAATTAATGTTTGCTTTACATACACCTATTCTAAAACCCCACTTTTCCGATTTTTTCCTATTTATCCAATAATCCAACGAAATAAAATAACATCTTCCTATCATTACATGGCACGATCAGATGAAGAATCGCAATTCCAGAAACAAGAATTCCCTATTTTAGAAAACTTGTATTTCTGTCAGCACAACCCAGTTCCGAGAGATAACTTCGCCTTCTGTATGGTAGCACACCTTCAAGTTGCGATATAAGCGAAGTCAACTTACAAGAAACAATTATCGAACAAATAACCACCAGCAAAGTATTAATAATTTCACTCCAAACAAAAAAAAGTACTATCAAAATGTCAAAGAGACCAATTCGTAGAAGTTAAAGTTCCATCATTAATCAAAATCTCAGATGGATGTGAGATATCAATCGATGAAATGAAATTTTCCAATAACCAACAAATCCAATATGGCTAACCACTAATACTACCAAGATTTTTAATAACAAATTTAGAATCACAATAAGTTATTGTGGACCTAGGAATATATGCACCCAAAAAGTAGTTAAATATGCGCATATATATATGCCGCAAAATACTTCAATATATGCGTAAAAAATTGAAAAATATGCAGAGCATATGCAATAAGAGTAATTTGTTATTTGATCGAAATAGTTTATTAATATTTATTATTTGTTTTATTTTACAATACCTAATATAATACTTAATAATTATTTAATTATTAACTAATTTTATTTACAAATCAACATTATTATAAAACGAATGAACAATTAGATGTTTTTCTAAATTATCTGTATTAAATTATCGTCTCCTATCAGTAAGTATGTAGGTACTTGTACAAAGAAAAACTCCATTCGACATCTACAGAAGTAATAGGTGCAAACTTAAATTTTCCTGAAATATCTGGATAAATAGTATTAATATCTTCAAAGTTACCAGAATAAATATTAGCAAGGTTTCTTAAAACAATCAATCCTTCATTTTTTAAAATTACATTGGAAAATTTATGAAAAATCGTCTTTCTAATATCGCCCTGGACATTTTTACACTCTGATTCAAACGTCTTGATTAAATTTACGGAAGTCACCAAAGGTAAATTTTTTTTGTTCTAAATCTAATATAATTTTGGGTACAAATGCATAATTTTTTAAAAACACTAATTGCTTTGGTAATATGTGATTTTGAAGCAACTTCTTTGTATTAGATATTCCCTTAGATGAATCATAGAAATCAAATATGATTTCATTAATTTTTTCATAATTATCTGCGTAAAAAAAGACTGCTTTAAGCCAGGTACCCCACCGAGTAATCACAGGTTCCGGTGGCATCTGTAATTCAGGAAATTTTTCTTTGTACAATTGAGTTCTTAGAGGAGCTTTAAGAAATATTTTTTTTTTAATTACTAATTAAATAATTTATTAAAGGAAAGTTAGACATAATTTCTTCTGCAACCCTATTAAGGCCATGAGCCAAATATGTAACATGGATTAAGTTTTCAAAAAACATTTTTAAATTTTGTGCGGCTTTTACCATGTACGGGGCAGCATCGGATAACAGCAATAAACATTTTTCTGTTGGAATGGCTTCCGGAAGAAAAAAGGAAGACAATTCTGTCTGGATAAAACGAGTAATTGCCAAGTTATTTGTTTTATCTAATTGCTTTGAAGCGATTAGATATGGACCAATTTGCATTTCTTCGCGTAATGAACCTATCATTAAATGGGCTATATATCGACCACAAGAGTCTGTCGTTTCATCCACAATAATGTAGAAATAGTTTCCAACGGTAATCTCACTAATTTTTTCACGAGTCTCAATGTACAAACTGTCAATACCACGTTTGCGTAATATACTTTGCTGTGGAATATTAAATTTACAGTATTTTTGCAAAAATGATCGGAGATTTGGATTATTTAATCGTATTAAAGGGATATTCGAAGTCAATAAAGCTTTGCATAAATCTTCATTAAAAATAGCTTGTTCACTTCTAGACGATCCAAAACAAATAAATTCCTGTAGATGTTGAAGTTTTTTTTAACTGTGAGTTGAAATAATATTTTACTGTCGTTTGATTTACCATTGTGAAAGGTCAAAATAAAATATAAAGTAAAAAAGTACTTACAATTTTAGAACATGTTTCACAAAACACCTGTTTATCACCTTCTACAAAAAATTTTGAATAAGATTTTACCCACAACTCAATTAATTTTGCCATTTTTTCCACTGGTTAACACAAAACAACAATAAAGACTGAAATGAAGTTGAAAGTAAACTGAGTCATTTAGAAATTTGAAGATATTAATACAACTACCTGAAAATATATTTAGCAAAATTTTTTGGTTTAAGGAGGGTGTTTATAATTTAATCCTCTCAAGTACCTACACCATTAACCGTAATTTATTACAGGGAAAAGTTAATTCTTCAAAATTTTAGGAAATCGACCTGTAAAGGCATTTCACAAAATATTATTTTGGTCCAAAACTCATAATTTTAATATGTCCAGCCAATTAGTACGTCAGATATATGCCAAAAAATTAACAAAATGTCAATATATTAATTCAAAATCAAAAATTGTATATATATGCAACATATGCAAAATATGGCGTTTTGCATATATTCCTAGCTCTAAGTCAATAACTATACCAAACCATATGCACAATTCCAGGAATTATTGCAAGATAGGCGAACATATTATCTCAGTATCTATAATGGTTGTTACTAGTTGTAAAACATAAAGCACTTCTGTTTTTGCCGTTGTAATAATAAGTTGCCTATAAAATATTAACTTTGTATTTTGGAAAATAAAATATTTTTTTAAAAGACTTTTTCGATTGTTCGATTCATAATTAGGAAGTGTTTTTGGCTATTTTGTGATTCACTCTTTAAAATTGTGCTCGATAAAGTGAAAAATAAACTTTCAAATTAAAAATAGGTTTTTAAAAAATTTAATTATTTTTTCTAAGTCAAAACCTACAAACTATAATCTTATCTACAAGAATAGTAAATAGATAATGATCTCAAAAGTGAACAAACTAGATAAAATGATAAAAGTCCTATCAGCGATTTTTTGGAAACCAGGAAGTCGCATAATGTCAACATCTGCAGGATCGTGAATTCACTGTTACTAGGGCTGATATAATAATTATTAGTGAAATGATGGTACTAGAACAGAAGTAAAAGTTGGAAATGCTTTTGCCAGTTCTCCCACTTTATACACATAAATTGACAGGTTGGCAGCGGATCTCACCGAAGTGGACGCGATACATTGGCGTACAAAATTATTTTATAGATGTTAATAACAATTTCGAGTAAATAGTTTAACAAATTGTGAATAGCTGTTGAAATTTTGTAAAATTATGATTTGAAGAGTATAATACATGTTTAATAATTATTTATAATCCATAAATACATGCGATTGTCCGGTTCCGCCGATAACAATTTAAAATTACTTATTCTATGAAACGACACTGGCAGGTAAACATTACTGCGAAATTCTCGGAGCCGCCCGACGTGGTTTGACGTTTACCCCTTCTCTACCTATCAAAAGACTTTTCAACTTTTACTTTCTTTATACATGTGTTATATCTTTTGGACGAGTATACAAAATATAATAAATTTAAAAATTATACTTTTGTATTAATAGTTATTAGTTTAAATTTTTTTATACTAATCTAGTTGATTTTTAATACGCTTATGTCAAAATAATATGTGTAAACATATATTTTAATAATTTAAATAGTAGTTTGTGCAACTAGACTGAACATGATGGCGAAGTACTCAATCGTATGAGTGCGATATGCACAATCCAATCGAGTTGTACATTATATTTTTTCTATGGTCCACTAACAAAAATCTACAAATATTAAAAATATTTTAGGTGATTAAGATAAAATAATTAATAACAAAAAAAAATATTTCACTTTTTGCCATCCGAGATTTGAACTCGAATCTTCCGTATGAAGGTCAAGAACGTCTGACCACACGACCATCTATGCCCCCTAATTTTTTTGCTTTAATACTCGTAATTAAATTAACTTCTTATAGTTCCATTTAAATTAATAAAACATTTATAATTATGGACGAAATAAAAATAGAAATGCTAGATATTATTTATCGATTCTTTACAAGAAAACCTCATTTTAATGTATATTTAATCTCAATAACTAAAAAATATACTGACAATTAGTTTGACAGAATTGTCACTGATTTAAAATTTTTAAAATAATGGTAGTTGGATGTCCAAAATATGAACTGTGATTGGTATATTTCATTTTTTGCAATACTCTCACTACCTTGAATGGATATGAAATATATTGGTTTAGTTGAATGCAATGATATACATTTTCGTTTTGTAATGTAAAACGTATGCAAATGTATGGTGTGGAATTTTAGATGGTCATATAGATCCTATTATTTTTAATTAAAATTTAAATTGTAAGCGATATTTAAGATTGCTGAAAGAAGAATTGCCTGCTTTATCAGAAAATAATTCACTAGAGGTACGCCGTATTATGTGGATGCAGCAGGATGGCTCCTAACAATTCAACTTGATAGAGATTTGATATTTACTTTAATAAAGATGAAGAACAACCCGAGTACTACCTCTAATTCTTGTATTGCATTTTGCTTTCGTTGAATTAGATCGTCTCTATTTACTCTGTCAATATTTTTTTTTTTTTGTTCTATTTTTAGTTGTGTGTTTTGTTGTATTAATCTGTTTAATTTTTATTTCACAATTAGTATCATTAAACCAATAAATTTAAACTGAAGAGGTACCTATTTAAAAATAAATTTTAATAATTTTTTGTGTTAATCACTATTGTTAAGCTATCAAAGAATTACTCACGTATCAAAGCCAACTAGATTAATACATAAAGAATTTTATTAATTATTATCTAGTTGGACTATTCACCATTATAGATTTTTCTTGTATTCCTTTAGGAAAAAGATAATAAGACCCAGTTTTACTGTTTCTTGTCAGAATTGAATTCACTATCTATGTAATGTATAAAAATATTAACATATCATTTAAAATTTTAAGGAAAACTTCGAAAAAATGGTTACTGTTTAAACAACGCCACCTAGTTCTTATTTAAACAACTGAATTAGAACTATATTGAAATATTTCACTAAACAATCAATTTACTTTTATTTGATACTATTTTTTTTAAATCTGATAAACGACACCGTAGTTATATTAGATTTATTAAATTAAGGTTCTCAATCGCCCCTACCAATTATATTATTAAAGGAAATCCTAAGAAGACAGAAATGATCCTTTTCTTAAGAAAAAGGATAAAAATGGAATTAAGGCCTCCAGAACTCTTAAATACAAAACAAAACTTTGCAACAGAGGTGAAGTACATAGGTCTCATCACTGACTGCAAGTTAACATGGAACTCGTATTTAGAAAACAGAGTTAAAAGAGCATAAATTGCTTAAGAAAAATGCCGCCGAACCGTGGGGTGCACCTGGACTTTCTCCTAAAGAGTCGTCGCATGGACTTACACGGCTATTATAAGAACTATGCTAACATACAGTGCAGTTGTCTGGGTACCGAAAACCCAAAAATTTACTGCTATTCCTAAACAAGAACAAATTCAAAGAACAGCATGTCTCAACATAACAGGAGCCATGAAAACAACACCGACCAGAGCCATGGAAGTCATTATTAGTCTCACTTCCCTTGATATTTACATCAAGAAGGTTGCTCTAACGACAATGATACGCCGCCGCATGGTTGGAATAAAACCTGATGTAGGATCTGGTGAGGCAAGACGTCGCTTTTAGCAGGAGGCGCTCGATAGGCTCCTACTGCTTTAAACAAACATTGACTCCATCTCACCGAGATATATCTTCCATAAGCCATATAAAGTTATAATAGAACAAATATAAGAGCCGAAAGTGGCAGGTACGATTCATATCTACACCGACGGCTCTAAAAAAACAGGCCCAGCATGTGGAATATACTCCAGATTCTTAAACCTAAACATAAAATGGGCTGTAAGCAATAGTGGCAGTGTAGTTTAAACAGAGCTAACGAGGATTATCATAGCAGCAAAATAAACAGAAACAGTATCACTGGAAAGAACATGCTGATCTATACAGATAGCAGACAAGCACTACTCACCCTGAACAGACCATGAATTTACTCAGGGTTAGTACTAGAATATCATAAAGATTTGGCCAAAGTATCCATCAACAATGTGGTCATCTTAAGATGGATCAAAGGTCATGCTACATCGAAAGATAACCGTCTTGCTGATTCACTAGCCAAGAAAGCAACCAACCAAATACTTTTTTGGACGTAGCCCTTCTATTGGCCTGACAAAATCGGTAGTAACAGACCTAATTAAAGAACATTCCCTTGTGAAATTCAAAGAAAGATGGGATGAAACAAAAAAGTGCAGAGTTGCTCAGGAAGCTCTTAAGTTATCCTGACAACACTGCTTGACTATGACAGAATCTGCGCCTAGTCACATGCATTCTGACTGGTCTTTGCAAGTACGGGAGCATCTCCATATCATGAGGCTGTCAGAATCCGCACTCTGCAGAGGGTGCGAACAAGATGATGAGACCATCGAGCATATCCTTAACGATTGGTTGACGCTCTCATTTATAGAAGATTTGTGTTCGGGGAGTATCGGCTAACACTGGCCGATATAAGAGAAGCTCCTCTTGGCGACGTTGTCAACTACATTAAATCTATAGGCTGGCTCACGAGCTAGGAGGTGCCTCTCATCTTAGAAGGATACACAATGGTCCTAGTGAGGCCTTAGTGCCGTAAGGGGGGGGACCCACCCTCCACACGTTACGGATATAGGGTAAAAGGGATTTTTTGCATTACTATAGCGAATTATGCCCTCTTACAGTTAAAATAGAAAGTTGAAAATAATTTCAAGTATTTTCTCTTGACCGACTTTGTTATAATTTTTTTTTTCAAAGGCGTAGGATAAATAGTTTCTAAGATACAGTCGCTAAGAGTCCTTAATCATATGTTTCATGTTTGAGTAGGACTAAAACTGAAAAATCTCGTAAACGGAATGTTCTGTAGAGATCAACCTCATTAGTTTTTTGTGACAAATTGCAATACAAATAATTATTAATCCTAACTTTTATGAAATATAGGGTGTTCAAAAAGTTAGGATTAAAATTGTTTTCTTAACCCACGATTCTACGCCAATGGGTTATCGTAATTTATTAAAATAAAGCGTATTAATTAATAACGATGATTAGATAACAACAACATATTTTTATGTTAAAGTATTTACCGTAAGGGAAGATATTTAGAAATTATGCATTTATGAAATTAACTTTTCACCCTGACGAGTGAAAAATGGGAAAATTATATAAAGATCTACGAGTCTCTTAGTTAACGGTACCTTATTCTGGAACACCCTGTATTTTCTTTAAAGCGGATTATTGATTTAAGGTAAAGATATAAAAAAATAATAAAAACACCAGCCATAATTAAAATATTTACAGAGTATTTATTAAATTGTACAAAGAATACAAAAATATATTTTAAAAATTACCAAGTTCATTATAAGTTTTAACTGCCGCAGTTTTAACTCCAGCAGTTTTAACTCCGGCTGTTTTAACATTGGACTTGGTGCTTCCGCAACATTTTGAAATTCTAGATTTCAGTTCAGTTTCAAGACTCACCAGTTCTACGTGTTGTGTTACGGTCTTTGCAACAATATTTCTTATGTGATGAGAAGTAGAATAATCGAGACTTTCAACTTTTTGAAGAACATTTTCTAATTTTTCTTCTAAATGTTTAATTTTATTATCTTGAGTTTTAATGGTTAAGGTTGCATCGGATATTAAATTTTTTAAGTTCTTAATTTCTTCATCTTGTCGTTGAACAATTATAGAGACATCTTCGTTCATCTGGCTAGCTTCTTCAGGTGAATGTGTTTTTACATGTGAGGAAAGATAATCATTGTTCTTGGATCTTTTATGCCATCCATAAGGAAAGCCATGGTGACCATGTCCGTGTCCATTTCCATATCCATGTCCATGTCCATTTCCATGTCCACTGCCTTTAGTTTGTCCTTTAACATTGTCTTCCTCGGAACTACTTTCTTCAGAACTACTTTCCGTCATCTTTTCATTTTCTTTTTGTTTTTGTATGATTAAAATTGTATCTTCATGTTTCTTTATAATGTCATACAATTCCGTGATGTTTTCTTTTAAATTGTTGATAATTCCGATATTCTTTTGATTTTGATTTTGGCACTCTGCCTTTTGATCAGTAACTAAGTTTTCTAATTCTTTTAAATCAGTTTCTTGAGTAATTAACTCTTTCTTCAATGCATCAAATGAGTCATCGTCTTTCAAGTCTTCACCTACTATCCTAGATATTCTTTCGGAGTTAGAATCTACATCGACTTTGACGTTATTGATTATGTCCTTGAGAGAATCTACTAACTTTTCTAATTGGGATTTGTCTGCGTTTTTTTGACTTTCTACTGTTTTGGAATGTTGTGCTTGAATTTGGGACTGTTCTTCCAATAGCTGATAAAGTGTTGTTATATTATTTTGTACAAGAGAATAGTTATTTTCTAATTCATGCAATACATCACCTTTGATTGTGTCGAATTTCTTTAGGGCTTCAATGATATCTAGGATTTTTATCTTTATTTCTTCTATTGCTACAAAATCAGTTTTGACGTGCTCATTCAAATGAACTGTTATAATTTCAAGAGAATCTAATCTTTCATCTCTTGATTTCAACTTTTCATTTACCCATATCTTCAGTTTTTCAGTTTCAGGAGTAAAATCTTGTTTATTTTGAAATTTAGAATTAATTAAATATTCCAATTCTTTAATCATTGTCTCAAACTTTGATTCCTTTATAAACAGATTGTCAACTTTTATCTTTAATGCCTCTATATCTTTTTCGCTTACATCTTTAAAGTCGCTCAAACTTTTTTTGTTGCTTTCAATTTCTTTATAGATTTCAACAATTTTCTCGTCTACTTCTTTCAATTTAATTACAAGCGGTTCATTTTCTAATGATAGTTCATGAATCTTCCTCAATATCCTTTCTTCTACAATTGTTGTATTTGTATGAGTTTCATATGTTAACATGTCCAAGAATACTTTTGTTTTATCGGTTAAACCTTTAATGGCCGCTTCACATTGATCTTCATTGTAAGATTTTAGTTTTTCAATAATAAACTCCTCAAGTTCATATCTAGTTTGTCTTACTCCGTTACTTCCTCCTTTCACTCCGCCTTTTACACCTGCTTTAGCCTTTGCTTCTCTGGCTTCGTGGTCTAACATAGCTCTCGTAACATTAGCTGCTAATTCTTTAATTTGTTGATTAAAGTTAATTTCTATTTCTTCCAGTTTATCTATTACCTCAGATTTACTAATAAAATCTGGAATATGTCCATTGATAACAGTCTGTATCAGTTCAACTTTGTCAATAAGTTTTTCCAAATCTAAGTTCTTTGAGTTAAGTTGTTGGTTTAGTTTTTTATTTGCTTGAATAAGTTGTATTTGAATTTCATCGAATTCTTTATTTTTTTCAAAAAGCGACGCAATTTGTTTAGAAAGTTTATCCATATCTACCTTACCGTCGTCAGTATCCAGAGATTTTCGAATTTCTGAAATTTCATTATTTACTCTGTTAAAAAGAGTTCTTAAAGCATCAGTCTCTCCATGCAGTTTGCCATTTATTGTTTCAATAGTAGAGAGAGTTTCATTGTTAACAATCTCAAGAATATGTTCTTCGCTTTGTTTAATGACATCTTGGTATTTTTTAAAGAATAAAAAGAAGTTATGAGAATCATATAAATAATCAATATCGATTTTTTTGGTAAAATCATATAAATTGATAGAGCGTAGGTCGCAGTTCTTAAGAATAGCTTCACCGACTATTTGCTTTGATTTTGTAGCGAAATAGTTACCAGTTATTTTTTCTGATTCAAGAGATTTTAAAGAAACTATGTATCCTTCATCAGTATACCAAACTTCATTATCTTGGCATTTATCTTTCTCTGTTAGAGTTAAATAGAAAGCTTCATCACCTTTTGAGTTATAATAAAATAAATATGTAAGTTCTTGTTTCTTAAAAAACCATAGGTCTACTTCTCCTTCAAATACTGTATGTACTTTTGCAGGGCATTTGATTAAAGGTTTTTCGAGGACCTCCCATACTTGACCATCTAAAGGCTGTGCCGAAGTAGGCTCATAACAAAATCCTCGATTGTACTTGCAAATACTTCCCGATTTTAGATACAATTCGTTTTTTTACCAAATCAGCTTTGGTGATGTATTCTTCAACAAGTGTTGTTTGTTCATGTTCTTGTGGAGTTTTGGAAATGCCTTTTTTAGTAGCATTTAGGCATTGATTTGTAATATCGGAATAAGCGTTATTTGCGTTTTGGATAAGGCATCTGTTTAATTGTACTGGCACCTTGCCTATGCTGCTGTAGATGTAAACATGAACACGTTCAACATCAGGTCGTCTACATAGATTGGCTTCAACGACGTAATAGTAGCAGCCGATGAAGAAGAAAAATATGGTTATTTGCTTCATTCTGGAACAATAAACAAGTTATTATTTAATGAATACATTCACTTATACAAAATATTACTACGAAATAGGTACTCATGAAATAAAATTGGTAAATAACAAATTATCCACAAAAAATGATTTAAAAATAGGAAAGTGGATATGAAGAAAGAAAATCTACTGGAAGATGCACACGCTAATTAAATAGACAGGTCAACAAGAAAATAATTCTACAGATATTGAAAATAAATCAGTCTTAGCTGCATCGTCATCATCATTATCAAGCAACATGCGATCGTTTTGATATGTAATACAAAGTGCTATTACTTTAGAAGGAGATGAAAATAATGGTATACAGTAGGAAGTTCATTAAAAAAAAGCAGACTGAAAGTAAAACATCTAAATTAGTAGAAGCCAACAGAAAATGGAAGAAATAAAAATGAATTTATGCTACTATACAATTTGTCTAGTGGTCCCGTTGAAGAAGAGTTTAGCAGATGCTCTAATCCTACTAATGTGTATTTACTTCTGCTTGGATATAGTTTAGATGATGTAGTTTTCAGAGCAACCTATATGCCACACAAAGAAATAAAATATGTAATATGGCAAAAAACGAACTGCTTATGTTCATTAGGATCAATTTTTTGATGACATATCATCGTTTACCTACTGAAAGCAGTATTGGAATGGTAATTCTAATTTAGGATTAACTCTAGTTTCTAATTACATGTCAAGAAAACGTTTCCAAGAAATTCTGCGATTTCTACATTGCAATGATAATCTTATTCCTCACGATAATAAGAATAAGATATATAATTTAGGCCAATGGTTACCACTATAAATCAACATTTCCGTAATTATTATAAAACAACTTGACAAACTAGTATTTACGACGTATGATCTTATTTAATGGTCGTAGTTTGTTAAAATAGTACAACGAGAAACAAATCCCATTAAACGAAGATATAAACACTGGTGCCAAGTCGACCAGAATGCGTATATATCTGATTTTCAAGTGTACCAAGAACAAAATGAACTAATAAAATAGGAGTTCAAAAACTTTGGCTTTGGTGAGCGTGTGGTATTGTCCCTCACTAAGCCGGATTGGAAAAAAGATCATATATGCAGATAATTACTTAATGTCTATAAACCTTTTGGAGGAACTTCGACTAAAGAAAGTTCTAGGATGTGGTACCATTCAGAAAGATAGAACATGATTTCCAAAACAAATGGAAGAAGATAGTAGTAAGAAAGAGGTAACTACAACTATCGTGTTTCAAACACGGATATGAAGGGTTTTCAAAGAAACCACAGTAAAGAGAACCCAGAAAAACGGATCACGACTCGATATTAAATGTCCTTTTATAGTAGCAGATTACGATAAATATATGGGAGGAGTCGATAGAGCTGATCAATTAAGGGGCACATAAGGCATGAATCGTAGATCTAGAAAGTGGTGGGTTCCACCACTTTTATTTTGAGGATTTCTGGATATTGCATTCATCAATGCTTGTATGCTCCATAATATACTATTTGAAAAACGATTTACTCTTTAATTCAGAAAATCTGTTTCTCTGGGAATTAAGGTTAATTCTTCTAATAGAAAAAGAATAGGTTTAATTCCCAAAATTTAATTATAGAAATCAAATCAGATGCAAAATGTGCAGCAGCAAATGTATTGAATCTAGACCATACAGTAAGTGTTCAACCTATTGGATTTTTTATGTTCGAATTTAAAAATAGTGTAACGTTTGGGTAATTTATTTATAGCTTATTTATTTAAAACACTATTTTTATGAAACCACTTAAATCGAAAAGAGCTGCGGTCGTAGCTTACAATCTTCTAGACATCTCTTGCATAATAGGTGTCCCTTACATCGTTCAAAGTGACAACGGGAGAGAATTTACAACAAGTGTGATATAGGAACTTGCTGATATGTTTAATGCTAAAATAGTTTAGGGCAAACCACGACATTCGCAAAGCCAGGAAAGTACGGAAAGAGCTAATCAGGATGTAAGAGAAATTTTGGATTCTTGGATGGCAGATGAATGAAATTCGAATTGGTCTAATGGATTGCGGTTTGTTCAATTGAAAAAAAAAAATATCGATATTTTCATAGAGGTATAAACAGAAGTCTATATGAGGCAATGTTTGGGGTTGCTCTACGAAATGGTATAGGATTTAGACATGCCTCATGAGACTCTTTAAACAGTAACCAGAGAAGAGCAGTTAGAAAATATATTTATTGATATGCCTCTAGCGACTCCAGTTCGAATCTAGAAAATGAAGATTACTTCACATGAGAACCCAAGCAATATACAACGAATTAACTAATATTTAAGCTACTTTTAATTTTATGTAAATTTAGAAAATTTGGAATTTCAAATTTTGAATTGAGTTTTAAACTAATGAAAAATGTATAGTTGGGTGATAATTTAGAATATGATATCGTTTTTAAGATTTTTGGGATCCATAATCCATTTTTACTAATATTTTTTAACATGACATTTTTTTACAACGCTATATTATTTATTGAAGTCCGGCCTTGTTTTGTGTTTTTTTTTACAGTATACCTGTACATTCGAAAATCGATGGGATATTTATGTCTGCCAAGAAATAATCACACAAGCACGTAAAGGATTGTGCACATTCTAGAAAAGACAAGCCAGTGAATTGCTGTAGAGACCCAACAAAAAATTTCCTTCAGTTACCGTTGGACAAAACGTTTTGATAAAAATTCCAGATGCAGACAGAGGGCGAGCTGCACCAAGAAACGTAATGGCTGTTTTTATGGAACAGAAAGAATAAATCGATTTCTATCAGTTGGAAACATCATCAGGAAGCCTTGAAAAATTGTATGTAAGAAATGAATTTCAAGTAGCAGACAGACTAAAAGAGCTCACGTTAAGAACCACGGCCGCTGTAGACTCTCAGTCAAAGCAAGGGTTTTTGAAATGCGGGTGTAGAAATAACTGCGAAAACAAAGAGATGCAATTGTTTTAAAAAAGACATAAAATGCAGCTCTAAATGTCATTCATCGTCAAGTTGCAGAAAGAAATATTCAATTATTTTATTAGGTTAAGCTTATGCTGTTGAGTTATTTTTTTTACTCTTTTATTAGTAACAGTCGTTCTGTTTTTGAGAGTAATGGAAATTCCTAAAGAAGTCAAATAGTTGCAAGTATCATGGATATTTTAAACTAGCGGATGTTGAGTGTAGATATTTTGTATGGATTGAAGAAGCTAAAGAATCTGTACAAATTGCCACATGTGTATCTTCTTGAGTTATAGACTTAAATGCTTGAAAAATTCCATACAATTCACCAGTGAAGACACTATATAACGATGGAAGCAGAGAAGTTTTAATAGTAGTTGAATTGGTGGTTACTGAGGAGCTAACATTCGTATTATTTTTTGATGCGTATGTAAAGAGGACTTTGTTAAAATAACATTTGTTAATTAAATCCAAATAATTCTGTTTTAGAAGTTCTTTGGGAGTTTTATGTTTAGTATATCTGCATAGCGACAAGTTGATTTGAAGTAATGATTTTTTCCAGGGAGGAGTAAAACAAATTGAAAACAGCATTGTTTTTTTTTAGGTCAATATTAGTTAGTAGTGGTCTAAGAATTTGTGGAATTGACTGAATGGATTTTAGTGACGATGGATTTAGATACATATTTGGGGAAACACGAGAAACATATGCAGGATTATAAGGAGTTGCAGATACTCTGGACGAGTAAGAAAGAAGAAGATTTTGGCGCCTTAGCCATAACGAAAGTTCACAACTTTCTGCAGTACTAGACCTAAATGCTCCAATACTGAGGCGAAGTCCAGTATTATGAATTTAGTTGAGAGATTTTAAAAGAGACTTGGAGGCAGACATGTAGACAATGCTTCCATAATCAATCTTCGAACGAATAAGAGCTCTATATACTGTTAAAAGTACAGTTTCTTCAGCACCCCAGTGATATTGCGACAATATTTTTAAAATATCAAGTCTTTTCAGGCATTTGGCTCTAGTTTGTTTGATATGTTATTTCCAAGTAAGTCGAGTCAAAAGTAAGGCCCAAAATTTTGTGGTGCTTTACTACAGAAAGGGGTACACCATTGTAATTAATGAGGGAATTTTGAATTCGTCTTTTCCTGCTAAATTTAATAATTTTAGACTTTTCTGTTAAAAATGTGAAGCCAGTATTGAGAAACCACTGAACCTACGGCACTTTGCATTAATTTACATATCCGGTTGTTACTCTTACCATGACAGAACATAACAAGGTCGTCCGCATGTAAGACGTATTTAACTGAAGGACGTATATCTAAACAAATGCCATTTATTGCGAGTATGAAGAACGTACGACTTAAAAACTGAACCTTGTGGAACTCCATTCCACTGCGAAAAGGTCTGTGATAATATACCATTAGCTGCCACTTTAAAACTTCTATTACTTAAAAAAGAAAGGAGTAAATGTTGCGGTGTATATTATATTCTCTGAGTTTTCTAAGGACAATGGTAGTTAATACAGTATCAAAAGCACCTTTAATATCAAAAATGGCAGCAATAAGCTCTTGCTTGTTAGACAGGGCATTTGCAATGGCAGTTTGAAGTATAACTAAATTATCTGTGGAAGAGCGAAGTTGTCTTAAACCTGACTGTGCTTGCGAAATTATGTAATTTTTCTTAAGGTACCAGAGCAATCTTTTATTTATCATTTCCTATCTGTATACAGATAAAGAATCATGATTTTTTCGACCTCCAGTTTTTGACGGATTTTTACGTTTTGGGGTCCCCTGAATCCGCTTTGACTAATTTCGAGAAAAGAAAGAATAAGAACATCCGAATCCAACACATAAAATAGAACTGCGGTCTCAAAACACGTAAGCGATGTGGGCTCGTTCCTATTTATAAATTTTTCTTTGTAAAATTCACCTAAAATATTCACTATGGCTTGACTATCATTACATAAATTATCATTCTGTAGGAAAGCAGATATTATGAATTTCGTTTTTTTACCTTGCATCTGCCTGATTTTTGTCCACATTTGACTATTCATAACATAGTAATTTAATATTAATACAAATTTTTTTGCGAAATTACATAAATTATTTACTTTTATCTAGACTATATTTTCCATCACCATTATTTCGAGCTTTGGACGTTTCCTACATGCACAAACCTAGGTTTGGCTATTTTAAAACGATCAAAGTGCGATATTGAATTTGACTTCGGGCTTTAATCGTTTTAAAACGGCCAAACTTAGGTTTGTCTGAAAATTTCGGCCATTGGCCATTTTCTTACTTTGTGCCCAACTTTTTAAGTCAACGATTCATAGTTTCGACAAGTTTATGAAGATGATGAAAGAAGGAAGTTGTAGC
Source organism: Psylliodes chrysocephalus (assembly GCA_927349885.1). Lineage (NCBI taxonomy): Eukaryota > Metazoa > Arthropoda > Insecta > Coleoptera > Chrysomelidae > Psylliodes > Psylliodes chrysocephalus. The sequence goes on from OV651816.1 coordinate 52,769,455, forward strand.
TATAAGTGTTAGGTGACGACAAAGAGTAATTTAGTGTCTGAGAATTGACAAAACAAGTATTAAGTACATCAATTATTACATCGCTGGCATTAGGTGGCCATTATTAGTGTTCATAAAATAGGTTTTCATGATTTTCTTGTGAAATAAATACTTCAAAAATACTTTCTGATTGATATTACAGTAAAATCTGGTAACTTTGGACCAGGTTTTTATTATAAATCTGAATTTATTTGTTATTGTTGCACAATTATATTGAATGATGCACCTACTGGTGTTCCTGTGAAATAATCTATACGAATTTTAAATAAAAAAAAAATAAAATTTATTGTAAATTTAAAAAAAGTATATTTTTGGGTGTGGTCCAAAGTTATATTGGATTTGGGGTAACATTCACCAAAGTATTTTCATCAAGAGAAATTACTGATTTCTTACAATTTAAAGGCTACGGGTAAAATTAAACCATATTAGTTTTAATGTTGAGACTCCAGGTCAGTTATTAGTTATAATTAATTTGTATTTAAGTTTTTATTTTTTTACAGATAAGGTTGAAGGTGTAATTAGCTATATGGGTCCTAGTGTAAATATTGGGATATCTTTTCTTTTTAGACGATAACAGTAAATAAAATTTATGATCTGGTTTAATGTTGCCCCAAAATTACAATATTTTACTATAATTAGAAAAGACAATAAAATGTTAAACTTTTGTCCTCGCATTTAAAAAGTTAATTTTCATCTTTAATCTAATACTAAAAGTAATTATAAACCCTTACCTCATTCATCAGCAAGACGGTAACTTGATGTTATTTAATTCACTAAAAAGAAAGAAACATTTAACTATATATAAATAGGTATAAATAAAATAAAAATAAACACATCAAAATACAGATTGCCAAGAAAATACATTGACGTATCACTCGATTCCAGGCAAATTTATAATTTTTTACAATTTCCTAAAATTACCCTGATTTTATTTAAATATTTTCTAAAATCAGTCCATAAAATATATATAATGGAAAGAAAACTAGTTAATATGATATTATCAGCATTTTACTTATAAAGTTATAATATTTCTGCTAGAAATTATTTCGATAGTTATGGAAAATAAAATCAGATACAGAGCTTATAAGGTCATATTCTATATTTCAAATTAAAATAAGAGAATAACGACCCTCTACATTATTTATCTAATATTTACTTGAAAAGAATAAAATAGACAGTGCTGTAGATTTAAAATTGTAAAATTCCAACTTCCATTGTTTTCTAGGAGCTTCTAATTTTTGAAAATTTTAATCACAGGGAAAGATGGCTAAATCTAACATAATTGTATTCTCTCGTGAGAGAAAAGTGGAGGGTTTATGCCATCTAAAGCAAAAGATGGGGGCAAAATATACAGATGTTAAAATTTATTTAAAACATACCCACTCTCAGCATCTGGAAGGTTCACAAGGAAAGCGGAAACATCGCTAACAATGGCAAAATTCACCATTGGAAAAAATAGGAAGTCTATTGGCTCCAGGACCAAAGTTACTTGGGATATATCTCGAGACGAAAAGATAAAGAAATATATTTTTCTGTAATATTTTAAAACTACAGATCTGATCGTGCAAAAAAACTTGGAGCCAAAAATTAATCGTGTTAGCAACCGAAAGGATACAATTCAGTAGTATACGGATGATTCTAAAATAATATAAGGAACTAAATTAGTAGTGTATGGGCCTAGAATCAATTACTCTAAAACTTTCGTTAAATAATCAGTTTGTCTGGTAGTCAAGGAGCCATCAAAGTGCTGAGCTCTTGGGTAATAAGCTCTGGAGATGCCTAAAAAAATTTAATGAGTTCCAGGACATAACGGGGTAAAGGGTAATGAGATCGCAGATAGTTTCCCGAGAAAAGGAGCTCAAACATTATCTGTGGGAACTGAGTAGTTTTGCGAATCACAATATAAGGAATGATCAAAAAAAAAATAAGGTAGCAGAAGGAGCGATAATTGGAACGATTTCTTGGGGCTAGGATACTTCTATGTACTTATAACAAGAAAATATCTAAGCAAGAATAGGTTACGCATTGTAACGAAGATCCTTACCGACACTTATGGTTCAAGGATACCGTAGTAAACTAAGACTAGTAAAACATGCAAATCCTGTGCAGCGGAGAACGATATCCACATTGCCCTTCATTCTCACTTCAAACTCCACATTTCTTTGAAAAGATAGGACTGATTTTTATAGTTATCGAGACTATTTTCTTGTTGCATTGCGACATAAAGAAGCAAGTTATATAAAGACATTTTGCTATATCATATAAATCATATTTCATTGTAAATAATTCTTGTTAACCTTTAACTTATTCTTATTTTAACTTCAGTCGAGTAAACCAGTATTTTCTTGTAATTTAAAATACATTTTTGATTCTAAAATAACATAACTGGCGCAGTCAGTAGGATAGTGTGCAGTTCAATTTTGTAAAGCCACGGCATCGAGACCGATTTCAATTTAACGTTAGTTTTAACTCTTTAGCAACCAAACCAACCCGGAAACAGCGGGTCCTCTTTAGAAGTTAGTTTCAGAATCACTACAGGGAGAATTACTGGTAAATACCAAGTTTTCCTATTGTGTTTTCCTTGGATTAGTTAAAATAGACAAATTTTCCTAGTTAAAAGATTTATTGTAGTATAGGTTAAGTGAATGAGTTTTAAAACTAATGGACCTATAACTTTTTTCACTCCCTAAATTATCTTCTTAATGGTAAATTTGGCAACGGCGCTTTTCCAAATGACAGTATGAAGTAAGGTGTGTCGATATTCGAGATACGTCCCTATCAAGAGTTTTCTCTGTGTTTGTCGGTACAAGTACCTAAGTGTCTTCTGAATAGAAAGAAAGCAATTGAGGTAATAACTGAGATTGTGGTACCTTCGCAAAAGGAGAAAAACAAAAATCACCCTCCATAAACCAGCTGAGTTTCTGTATCCGAAGAAACTAAATTAATACCAGTTGGCTAAAAGTAACAATAATAACTTCAGTAGTAACCCTAAAATACTGTCACTAAAATATTTAATAGAACTAATAGGTACTTAAGGATCTAAAGATGTCATAAAAGTTACTAAGGATCGGCATTTTTAACCAGATTGTTTTCACAATCAATAAGCCTCATTTTCTTAAAGAGCTTGATTTTTACTAAAAATTTCATGTTAATATCGCTTCTCATTTTTTATTTTTTTTTTTTTAATTTCAACTGCCCTTAAATCCCCCATATTTAATCAGATTTTTTTTATAATTAAAGGGCATTTTCTCCTTTTAGAGCTTGATGTTTGCTAAAAATTTCAAGTTGATACCATTTTTCGTTTTTCAGTTAGGATTTTTTTTTTAGTTTTTTAACCCTTCTTAACTCCTCAATAATTCATATTTTTCAACATCAATAGGTTTTATCTTCTTATAAAGCCTCATTTTCACTAAAAATTTCATGTTGATATTGCTTTTCGTTTTTAATTTAGGATTTTTTTTAATTTCAACCCATCTTAAGCTCCTATTTTTAATCAGATTTGTTAAAAATCAATAAGCTTTGTCCCCTTATAGAGCTTGATTTTTGCTTAGAATTTTCAAGTTGATATCATTTCTCGTTTTTGACTTATCGTGTAGACAAAAAACGTGACATGGGACAGACGGAGAAAGTAAAGCTATAATACTCTTCACAGAATACTGTATGAAATGTAGAAAAAAAATATAAGGTAAAATAAACAATTTAAAAAGGTCAACAATAATATTCAACTACTTTTATCAAAGGATAGAAGCACATAATTGAACATTTACTGTGCACTAAAATAGTGAGGTACACACCGTGTATGTTATCACACTTAATTCTCCATATGACCCTTACTAAGTGTATTTCACAGCACATTCCAAAGTATTCTTGCTCTCACTAATGTCCTATGCTCATGGCTGACTTTTGCATGTCCAAGTTTACTAAAAAATAATGTGTTTTAATAAATAATAGAATAATAGTATTTTGTCTAAATAGGTAAATCGAATTCATCTGTATTTTTAAATTATTGTTTATTTGTAGACTAGCAAACCCGGAGAACCCCGTTTCGCCACCATTGAACCATGCAAATGATATATTTGTCCTTGTATCTGTAATTGCAAACAATCATTTGTTGAAGAATACGGTGTAACTTCTGATCGTGTGATGGTGTAGTGTGTGGTGTATATGTAGTTGTTATGTGTTGCAATTGATTGTGTTGGTGTGAGTGATTGGTTATGTGTGTTGTATCTTTTACCTTGGAAGTCGGCATAAAGCCGCCTTCTCGAATGATATTAGCTCCAAAGGAAGTCATGCGAAAGCAGTTATTGTATTCAAGGATGTGTTGAAGAAAATGGCTGGAATCGGGATCACTTCCATCAAACAATGGTTTCAGTGGCTGAGGTGGTGTAAGTAAGGGATCCAGTTTGACTTTTCCACTTGCGCAGCACAATCCAGCCGTTTCTCTTTTGAACTTTAACGCATTGCAATATCGGCATATAGTCGTCATTGGTCCAATATCTAAGTTTTCATCATCACTGTAGTTCGCAGTGGGATCATATTGGAATGCCAAGCGATTGTATGATGCCAATCATCTTCGTGTGCTCACGCGTTGTCTCAATTGGGCATTTTCTCTTATTATATTTTGTCTTTCTTCGCTTAAGTTCTGTGAATACACTTGTTGCTGGCTTGCATGTCTTGTGCGGCAGCCGATGTTCGTACGTCGTCTTCTAGGCATTTTGGACTATGGACAAAGTGGTGAATTTAACCTCAAATGTACGATCCACATAATTTACACAGTTCAACTTACCACCTTAAAGATTAATGCCTGCTGTTGAAATTGAATAAAAATTTGCACAATACACGTGATTGATTTGATGGTTTCCAATTGAAATGTTAGGCAACGAATAACTTACTTTTTTTTCACAATTTCACAGTAAACACAATACCCGTTTGTCACATGAAATTAACTGATCAGAGAACAATGAGTAGCTGTCGAACAATGTATCACGCGCCGGCGCCATCTACTTAAAATATTGGTTTGTAGTACATGCTATGTATCAGAGATGGCGCTGTATGTGAAAAAAGATTTTCCCGCCTACCTGTTGAAATTTTTCCTGAATTTTCTTTGCTATAAACCTCACGGAGCCCAAGACCTTTCCAACGAATGCAAAACCGTTGAAATCGGTTCGTGCGTTCTGGAGTTATAGCGGCAGGAAGGAAAACCCGACTTATTTTTATATAGTAGATAATATATTAATGTTTTAATATGTACTTATAGGATTGATGACCCAGAGCATGCAGATATGTGGGATGTGACCTGTTAAGTGCCTAATCAAAATCAAAATTTGTTTGATACTTATTGCTCTTTTCGAGACATACTTTATTACCAACTCTAAACTAATTTACCAGGTTTGTATGCACAAAATCTAAACTAGAGGGTAACAAGATTGATAATTAGAGGCATAAATAACTTATGAACTATTTAAATGTACATACCGTTTCTTAGTTTTTAATTATGAGCAGGTATATTAAATTCAACTGGTTGATCTATTTTTCCGATTCAGACTTTTAAAGTGAAAACCCATTTGTGTCTTTATCTTTATCAAACGTTTATTGTATATTTCCATTTCCATAATAATGTAGTTAGTTACCTTATCAGAATAAATAAATTTTTCCTTTTAGCGTGTTTTGTGGAAAACAAAAATTTAAAATTTTTTTGCTTACTTCTTACTTCATAGTATTTACAAAGATAATTATTGTAATTCACCGTGATTTTATTTAAAGAGTTTCATTTTAATAGTAGATGAATGACAGTATGACAGAAGACCGAATGACAGTTTGTTTGATTTGGTACAGTGTTGCTAGAATATGTTTTTGTTATGTACCAGATTTGTCTATAAAATGAACCAGATTCCTTAAATGTACCAGATTTTTCGAATTTCATTTGCAGTGACATCTAAATTCATTGAAGAAACAATTGAAAACCAATCTTTTGTGGTAAAAGATTTTCGATATTTCGATATACATTTTATGCCGATGCACTAATTTTTTAATTCGAAACAAATCTGTAGAGGGTAAGTCAAAATTCAAATACATACTTTTCTCATCTTTTTTTAAATTGAATTTTATATCATAAGCAACTTTTATTTGGCGAATGTTTTCTTCAATCGTAAATAACAGATATATTCCTTAAAGTAGAAAAACAACTCTCTAGTACCCCTAGAAGATTCGAATATGCCCAAAATCTAATAAACTCATTAGAAGATGAATTAAAGCTTAAATTTTTAAATTTATTGTTTTTCTCTGCATACATTTTTGAGGTATCGTGGATACAGACACCATGCATGAGAGATATTTGGAAATCATTGACTAGGT